>RAKG01000161.1:0-53486 GCA_009802275.1 Neurospora sp. CHS-2018a | reverse complement strand
TAATAATTTGGGTAATTAATTTTTTATTAATAATAATTAACTACTTTTATAAATAATATATATTTTACCCTATTTTTAATATTACCTTATCGCTCTATAATATATAGGAATAGAATTTATTAAAATTAATTACTATTACTATTATAGTATTCTCTAAACTAAACGGTATTATTAATTTTAAAATTATACTATTATAATTCTTAAACTATATTTACTTTAATATAATTATAATATATAAAAGCTTATCGTATAGCTTTAAATAGCGCCGTATAAATATTTTTAAAAATATATCCTACGAGCGTTTATACCCCCTTTGAACTTTCTTATATAATTATTTAAATTATAAAGATTATTTGTAATAATAGGCCTTTTTATTTAGAAGTAGGAGTTTTAGTAGACCGGAGCGACTAGGGTAGCTTAGGGTTTAAAGCCCTTAATATATAGTTTTAGAAGCTAAAATATTAAGAAGAAATTATTTACTTTTATTTAGTAGTTATATATTAAATTTTAAAATATATATTTAATTAATTTACTTTAAGTAATTTTTTTTCTAAATATATATTTATTATTAAAGGTAGGCCTAAGTAATATATATATTAAGTAAAGAGAGAGAAATATATAGAAGTCTAATTCTATACGTATATATATATATAATATTCTATTAATTAGTAGAAGTAATATCGGTAGTAGTCTTAATAATAATAAAAGCCTATTCCCGCCGTTTAGCCGCAGAGTATTTCTAATACCTTAAGTCCCCTTTACTATTCCCGCCGTTTAACTACGGAGTATCTCCGATACCTTAAATCCCCTTTACTTAATTTTAAATTATAATTATTATTATATTCGTAGAGCCGGAGGAGTTGTAAGATTTCGGTAGTAATAGTACTACGAGGTTTAATATTTTAAAATAACGGGTAAAGATATTTAAGAGCGTTTTAAATTAGCTTTATAGTTCGCTATTAGTAAAATAATTAACAATTAATTATTCCGTTATAATATTTTTAACTTTAAGCGCCGCCTTTATTGTATTACGCCCCTATTTAACGCTGCGTATATATAAAGCATATATATTAAATTTATTACGAATAGCTTAGCGGGTTATATTTAAAATTTATTTTTCGTTTGAGAGGAGGCTGAGGATTAATATATTCTTTTTCGTTAAAAAGGGTAAAATCTTTTTTAAAGTATTCTTCCTATTACGCGGAAGTAAGGGCTTCGGCGGACCGGAGCAATTAGGGTAATTAAAGTACGAAGTAGTACTAGCGCTAAAATAGGGCTAGTAATATAAATTATTAGGCCTAGTATAGGGCTGTTTTAATAGAGTATAGAACCTAGTTTCTTAGGGTTTTTAATATAGAAATCTTCGATATTATTAATATTTCCCTAAAAATCCTTTACCGGTCTCTAATTAAAGTAGTATAGTCTTCTAACCTTCTATATTATTTTAAATCTCAAATAGAATAATTAATTTAAATTTATATTCCTTATTCCCTATTAAAGTTTTAATTTTAATTGAAAAAGGCCTACTATATTTAAATAAATAAGTAAAATAGGATAGAAGTCTTCTTTTTACTTACTTTTAATATTTAATATAATTATTTAAATTTTTTAGTAATTAAATATTTTTAAGAGCTTTGCGGATTATATATAATATTTAACGGCGGCCGAATCCTATTTATTTATATTTAATAGAATTTAAATATTGTAGCGGATTCCTACTTATTTTACTTATATTTAGCGGTAATTATCGATTAAAGCCTAGAGAGGAGAGTCTATTATTATTCCTTCTACCCAATTAAAGCTTTATCTTTCAATTAGAAATAATAATCGAATTAAAAGAACCGTAACCTATTAGCAAATTTTTTATAAGTTTTATCCGTATTATTTCTATAGTACAATAGGCTTTCGTAAATAATATTATTATACGAAGCTATAAATTCGCGAAAGTAAAGGAAATAAATAGAATACTATTAAAGTAATTGAATAAATATTATTTAGTAATATTAATAAATATTTATAACCTTCGGCTTTATAAAGAGAAGGCGATAATCGATATTAAGCTTAAAAATATTTTAACGATTAGAGAATTCCGTATAACGAATATAGTATTTCTTTAATATTAAAATAATATAATAAAAATTGTAAGTAAGAGATAGCAAATAAAAGATATAGGAATTCTAGTCTCCCGCTATATTTATATCGAATATTATTAAATCAATTAGAATAAACTTTATAAATAAGTATTTATAAGAATTAAAGAAGAGGACGTAAATAAGAACTTTTAAATATCCGGTAATATATTAGTTAATAGTTAGCGGGGTAGAAAAGTTCTAGGAGGGTCGCTCGTACTTATTAAACGAATATATAAACAGCGCCTAATATATATCTACAATTTTAATAATCCTACTACTTTAATAGTATTTAAGCCGATAAATATACCGTTTAATTAAAAGTATATTACCGGAAATACTTTTACTAATATTAGCGGGGCCTCTTATAGTATTATAAATTCCGGCGTATATTTGGAATTTTATATAAATAATTAAGAATACGTAATCGCTTCTCTTAAAGCCAACTTTAACGGGACGACTATTTACGATACCGATATATACGATTTTATTATTAATAAAGATATTAAATATTATATTAATATCTTCTATTTATATAGATAATTAGGAATATATAATCGCCTCTTTTAAAGCCAACTTTAACGGGACGATTATTTATAATACTAATATATACGATTTTATTATTAATAAAGATATTAAATATTATATTAATATCCTCTATTTATATAGATAATTAGGAATATACAATCGCCTTTCTTAAAACTAATTTTAATGGGACGATTATTTATAATACTAATATATATAATTTTATTATTAATAAAAATATTAAATATTGTATTAATATCCTCTATTTATTATTATTATACTAAATATAGTTACTAGTATATATTTAGTTAAGATAGAATAATAAGAAGAACCTAGCGATTCTCTTCTCGTATACGTACTTAATAGAAAAAATCCGCTTACAATTCTTTATAATTAAATAGACCTTTAGAATTCTTTATTTAAAATTTGAAAACTTCTTTTAAAATTTAGTTAAAGGATTTATTAATTATAATTATTCCGTCTAATAGAAGGTAGTGAATTTCTTTTACTACGGCCTCCCTTAGTTTCGGAGGAGGCTTATTATAATCGGTACCGGCCTAGGGGAAAAATTCCCGCTATTTTTAACCCTAACCTATAGCCCGGACGTTAACTATAATTAGAAGTACGGGGGGTTTAAATTTCTTATAATAATACGTTAAGTATTAGTAGCTATTAATAGAAAAAGACTCTTCGGCCTTTTAGGGAGTAAGCAATAATCGATTAGGGATAACTATTGAATTTAAAAATTAAATTCTTAATTTTAATAGAGAAAGACCGGCTATTTTTAAATAAATAGGTAAAATAGGATAGAAATTTTTACTTTATTTACTTTTAATATTTAATATAATTTTTCAAATTCTTCGTAGGTATTATATAAATTTTAATAAATAAGAAGTAGGACGTCCTCTTATAATTATTTTATACCCTTATTAGTATAGGCTACTAAGCCTAATTTATCCTCGGAAACGCTTAGGTTTATAATGCTCCCTAAAGCCGGGAACGCGTATTTTTATACTTCGCTACCCCCAGGCTCCTTTTTCTAAACCCATTTCTCCCGTCTTATTCCTATTATTAAAATAAAAACCGAAATATCGGATTCCTTTATAGCCGCCGGTAGCCCGTATATTAGGTTCTTACTTCTTATTTAAAATAAGAAAGTATTTAACTAAATTAAGAATTAATCTTTTATAGCTTCGTTCGTATCTTTTATCAACTTCTATCGATTTAAATATAACGTTTTTGAGAACGTATTAAATATTGTCTAAATATTTATAAATTAGAAGTAAAATATCCTATTACAATTATTCTACACCTTAATTAGAATAGGCTACTAAGCCTATTTTAATTTATCTAAGTAAATTAAAAGATTCTATCTGTAGTAGAGGGATTATAAAAAAGAGTTTTCTTTAGATATTTTATATACTATACGTAGAATTACCTTTAGGTAAAGTTTGTATTTACTAAATTCGAGAAGAAGAGGGTCTAGGGTCTAGGCTTAAGCTTAAAAGTGAGGGTGCCGGTGGCTTTAGAGAAATAAATATATTAAGTATATACGAAGAACTTAATAATTGTATAAATCGATAAAGTAAGGCTATTATAGAGAAGGGAGTAGAAGGGGATAACCTTTATAGTAATTCTATTAATAATTTATAGATAATAGTTATATCGGATTTAATATCGTTATTATAATCCAATTCGAGAGTTAATAAGTCTTCGTTTAGGTCGATAACTATTTTTTACTTCGAAATTTATAACCTAAACGTAGGATTACCTTTTCTATACTAATTATAATACTTACTCTTTTCTTTAATTATTTTATAATAAATTATTAGCTATCGTTAGAACTCCTCTTCTAATATTATTAAGGTAGTAATATATTTCTTATATTTTTTAATTTCCGCGATTTTAATACGGAGGCACTAATTTAACCTCTTTCGAAATTCGATCCTAGTTTTTAATTTCCTTTTAATTATAGGAAAAGCCCTTTCGACGATTTCTTAGAAGTTTTAAAAGACGCGCCGAAACTAAGGCCGTCGAGGCTATACCCCCTATTTAGTAATTACGATTTAATTTAATTAATAAGTATTAACTCCTACTACGAGTATTATAAATATTTATAAATAAATATTTGTAATTATAGCGAAATTATATTTAATTATAGGAATTAACTTCGAATAGATAATATTCCGCTAGGATTAACCCTCGTTTTATATACTAGTTAATTCGTATTCGCTTGGCATTTAATAGCCGATATAGTAAATAAGTATTACTGCGTACTATATAATGAATTATATTTCCGGGACTTTTCTAAGGAATTCCTTTATAAAATTAAAAGGAAGTTTTGAAAATTGCTGAATTATAGTAATAAATTAGCTGTAAAGGTAGATAAGTATTACTACGTACTACGCGATAAATTGTACTTCTAGGACTTTTTTAAAGAATTCTTTTATAAGATTAAAAGGAAGTTTTAAGAATCGCCGGATTTAAATTTATTACTTTCTGCTAATTTTAATTTTTTTTATTGATTATCTTTAAATAAATAAGTAAAAAGGGATAGAAGTTTTTACTTTATTTACCTTTAATATTTGGCATAGTTTTATAAATTTCGAATAGATAATGCCGAGAAGTAAACTACCCGAACCCTATTAACCGCCGAAGTTGTACTTTATTAAAGTAGCGATCTATTTAAATCCTAGAAGCTTTATATCGAGTATTACTTTTATAATAAATAATTAAGTATAATAATCTTTCTCGTTTATATAGATTCTTTACGCAACTATTATTATTATAATATTTATAATTATATTAATTCTATAACTAATATTAGCGGAAAGGCTATATTCTTCCTCTATATACTTATAATTATCGTAGGCTAATATATATTAAGGTTATAATTTATTTAACCTTTATAAGCTTTATCCTTAGTGTTATTTCCGAGAGAAATAGCGCTAGTCTTATAATTAAAAATATAAATTATAATAATTTTATACTTCTGAATATAGGTTATATTAGAGTTTTTAGTACTCCGAATAAGTAATTGCCTTTTAAACGAATTGTATTTTTAAGAATTTTCGAAGGAATTCTTTCTTAAAATTAAATGAAAATTAAAGGTTAGGATTAATATCCGTAAGAAGTTAAATTAGTACTTTCGTACCTAGTTTACTAAAAATAAGGAATATAATAAATATTATATTAAAATGGAGGCTTTTTAATATTATGCTTAAATTTAGCGAGTCCGATATATTTATTTCCCGAATTCTAAATATAGGAGAATAAACTATTATTTTAAGAGAAATAGCGCCGGTCCTACGTTTAAAAATATAAATAAAATTAGAGCCTTTAATACGCTAAATAAGCTATTATATTCTAGGCCGTTTAGTATTACGTTTGGACTTAGCGAATTTAATATATTTACTTCCCGAACTTCTAGTGTAGGAGAATAAGCTATTTCGCAGACTATAAATACGAGGTGGCGGCGTAATTAAAGTAATTAAGAAGGCCTAATTTAAAATTAAAATATTAAAAAAGAAGAGTATAATATATATAAAGTCTAACGATAATAGTAATATAAAGGTCGCTCTCTTCGAACCCGGAATATAATATTCGCCGAATTTAAATTTACTATTCTCTACTAATTTCAACTTTTCTTACTAATTATCTTTAAATAAATAGGTAAAATAGGATAGAAATCTTTATTTTACTTACCCTTAATATTTAATATAATTTTTCAAATTTTTTAGTATAATTAATAATTGAATATAATCGATCGTTTTCGGTAACGACCGGCCCTAGAGGAACCTTTTATTTAAAATATTAACTGGGTTTAATAATTATAAATTCCCGAAAAAGTCGGTCTCTTAATAGCGCCCTAATTATTTAGGGAAAGTTCGTTGGATCGATTATTTCCGGAAATTATTACCGGCTACCCTCTACTTCTATTCCTTCCTTTATTATTTTTTCTATATAGGATATTAAAACCGCCGATAAAGGAATTTGCTATTAGAAAGGAGTTTACTATTAAAAAAGAACGTATTGAAAAAAAGGTTAGTAAATTCTTAAATACCCCTCCTTTAAAGGAGTTTAATAATGTATAAAGTTATTTAAATATTACGGTTATTTAATTCGCTATTTTCTTAGCGCTTACTACGCTATTAATTTTTAATTTTCGTTAGACGTTTTCTTATTTGCAAAAAGCTATTATAGTAGTAACTACCTTCTTTTAGAAGTTGTTATTAGTAATCTATTTCTATCTTATAATTAGTACCGATAAAGTAGAAGGGAAAGATAAATAGTAGACGAAGATAGGGAAAGTTATTATTAATTCCGTTATCTTAGCCTTAATTCCGTTAAGGTTTACTAGACTATTATTAAGGGCTTTAGCCCGTTATTCCGGCTTCGTCGAATATCCGGGCTATATATTAATTGTAGGAACAGGGGTAGCTTTTTACTAATTGCGAGATTATTAATATTAAATAGTTAGCGACTATAGTAAAAGGAGAAATATTATTAAGGGGCCGGATCTTTTTAATTAAGTAGCTATAAGAAAAGAGAATAGCTAGATTCTTTTTATTATTCTAGTACGAAATTGTCTTTAATTATTAATTTATAACGGGATTAGAAGCTTTTAGTTTAATTTTGGTAATAAAATTAATTATTCGTTCAATATAATTCCTATCTTCGTTTTAATTCCGGGCGTTTTTATAATAGTAATAGACGTCCTTTTATTTATTATATAAGTTTTTTAACGGATACGATACCTATTACGGTACTTCTTAAAAATTTTGGGCTATTAGCCTATAGATATTAAATTTATAATCTTATTAAAGAAGGCCTATTCGAATTTGTTCTACTCGTTTAGGTTATTACCTTAGCGAGAAGTAATAAAGTAGCTTAGGCCTATACAATAGGCCTATTTAAAAATCTCCGGCTATTAGTTTATAAACGCTAAATTTATAGTTTTATTAAAGAAGGTTTATTCGAATTTATTTTATTCGTTTAGGTTATTACCCTAGCGAGAAGTAATAAAGTAATTTAGGCCTATACGATAGGCCTATTTAAAAATCTCCGGCTATTGGCCTATAGACGCTAAATCCGCAGTCTTATTAAAGAAGGCCTATTCGAATTTATTTTATTCGTTTAGGTTACTACTTTAGCGAGAAGTAATAAAGTAGTTTAAGCTTATACGATAGGCCTATTTAAAAATCTACGGCTATTGGCCTATAGACGTTAAATCTATAGTTTTATTAAAGAAGGCCTATTTAAATTTGTTTTATTCGTTTAGGTTACTACCTTAGTAAGAAATAATAACCGATAGTACTTTAAAGAGGATATAATATATAAATATGATTTTGCGGCTTTGTATAGTAGTTGAGCTTTGTATTATTATATTAGTTAATAGTATATTATAATAAGGTCCGATTAAAAAGAAGGAATAAGAAAGAAAATTAGTATTATAGTATTAGTAGGTACTATGCCTAATCGGGTGCTATATAATACTAGATCTATACGTATACTTTATTATATATTTTATTATATAGTCTATTTAGGTTGTATTTATATAGCGACTTACCTAAGGCGGTCGGACCCGGTAGAATGCGCCTACCCTTTATAAGGCGCCCGTACTTCTATTATAGTCTCTATTATAAATACCCTCGTTATAAGTTTAATTTACTTTTACCCTATATAAAATATAGGTCTCCGCGAATAAAGTGAAAGGAGGTTTATAATTACTTTAAATATTTCTAGGCTTAGTAATAAATTTTATATACGAATTGCCTTTTCTTTCCTAAATTCTTTCTTTAATAGTTAAATAATAAAAAATTGTATAAATAAGGAAAGATATTGCTGAGGATAGTCTTTTCGGGGCCTTTTTAATAATAATTTTTTTTTAACGCTTAGACTACTCCTTTATAAAAATTTAAATTCAAAGGGATTATTTCGTCGATAATAAAATTTCTATCTTTTGGAGGAAATTTAAATTCAAAGGGATTATTTCGTCGATAATAAAATTTCTATCTTTTGGATACTATCCGTTTTAAAGGCTAATATAATTTATACAAACTTAAAAAATATATGTAGAGGATGGCCTTGACGAGACGGTTCTAATGGTACTACTTTTGTAATGTACGGACCACCCGTTATTACAATGCAACCTCGAGGGGGTAGAATTAATTTTTCTCTTTTTTCTATTTTTTATTTTTTATTTAACTACCCTTTAGAATTATTATAATAAGATTAATACTATTAGATAGGCCTTTTTTTACTCTATATTATTCTATTTATTATATATTTCTTTTTATTATTCTTATATTTTTATATCTAATAAATTACCGTTTTATCCTTTATTTTTCTAATTTGAAGGCTTTATATCTTGGTTAATATTTATCGTATAAAAAAAGTAAGATTACTGTTAGAACTAGAAGACGAAATACTATATAATTCTATACTTTTGCATTTTTACTATTTTTCGTTAATTTATAATATTAAAAAAGGGTTTTATTAGGTAACGGCGGAAAAGTTCAAAGTTGGCTTAGATTTATTATTGTAGAAATGGGTAGTATAGGGTAGGGTAGGGTGGTTTCGGAGGCTTAATAGGGTCTAACTAAAATTATTCTATTGGCCTTTAGCTATTTCCTCCTTTTTACTCTTTAGCTTTATTAATTTATTTAAATCGATATCTTTTAGTATAGCCCTAATTAGCGCTTATATTCGTATTATAATAATTAGAAAAAAAAAGAAGGAAAGTTGGGAGGAGAGTAAGTGCCGAAATAGCCCTACCTTTCCCGGATATATTATACCGGCCCGCTCTATATTTCCGTTCCGAATTAGAACTATAATTCCGATAGCTAATAATAGCCTAAATTATACCGAATAAACCTCCTACTTATATACTTTTAATTAGAATTCTTTCTACAAGAATATTCCGGAATAATTTAATTCCAATAATTTTATTAAATTAAATATAATAATATTATATTTATAAAATAATTATACGAAACCGTAAGTTAGTATTATAAAATTAGAATTTGAAAAGTTATAATAGAAATAGTATATATAGTATATTTACCTCAATAAATACCTTATTCTACTCTCTCAACGTTATAATCTTTCTTAAACATTCTTATTTTCTATAATAACGGAGCTATCTAATCCCGAACTATTAATAAAAGTTTATAAAACTAATGAATATATATATATAAATTAACGAATTAACTAAATTAAATTACCTAGACTATTATAGTAGTAAGGATAAAAATATAAGAGAGAAATTAATATTATTATTTCTATATAAAGTAATACGAAAAACCTATAAATAATAGTTATTACCCCAAATTAATAGTATTTTTAATACCCTCCTACCTATATTTACTAATAATAATAATTTCTACTCTCAAACTTTACCTATATATTCTCCTCCGCTATTAATTCCTCTAAATTAGGCTTCTTATTAAACGTAAATCTATATTCAACCCTTTATTCTAAAGTATTTCGACCTAATATTTAACCCTACTCCCCCAATAATTTTAATATTTTATATATTATTTTATATTACAGTTAAATAATTTCCTACCAATCTTATAGGAGGGGCTAGTCTTACGTCCGGTTATAAAATAAATAAAATGTACTATATATTTTAAATAAGTACTATATTCCCGATTCGGGCGCCGTTCTAGTATTATCGAAAATATATTATATATCGTATAAATCTAGGACGCGGATCTCCGAAGTATTAGTATTATAGTATTTATAAATTATATTAATATAGGCGTTCCGTAAATATAAGTATTAAATAATATAATTGAGGATATAGAATTCGAAGTAGTTTCGTATAATATTTCCGTTAGGTTCGGAAAGGGGGAATTTAATAATTTTCGCGGGGTTGGTTGAAGAATATAATTATTTATATAGTAAGTATAAAATATAAGGTTTAAAGTTGAGGAAGACGATTTTAAATTTATTGGGGCGTTTTTTTACTTCCTATAGGAATTATTCGTTAATTTACTTATTATAATCGTCGTTATTAAGGGGTAAAGACGTTTCGATAAGTACGGGGTTGGGGGTAAATTAAAGGAGGAATAAATTATAAATTTAATAGTGTATAACGCCCGTATATAATTTAATTATATTACTTTGGGCCTAATTGAGTAGGATTTTAAGCGGGACGTCGGGCGAGCGTATAAAGGGGGTAGGGTTTAAATTTCGAGGCATTTTAATTATAATAAAGGTTAATTATTATTTATAACGTAATAAGAACGAGAGGGATAGTAGGTTAGATTGGGTTAGAGAGCGAGATATAGAGCGAGAATAAGGAGCGGAAAAGTAAGTTGTAAATAATAGGTCGGTTAGAGGGGTATATTTATAATTAGAAGTCTTAGATGGGTTAAAGGAAGTAAGAAGAGAGAGTTAATATCTAGTATTTATTATTACTCTTAGTCGCGACGGGGGTATTAGGTTAATTACTATTTATAATATAATAAGAATGAGAGGGACGGTAGGTTAAATTGGGTTGGAGAGCGAAATATAGAGTGAAAATAAGGAGCGGAAAGGTAAGTTGTAGATAATGGGTCGGTTAGAGGGGTATATTTATAATTGGAAGTCTTAGATAAATTAAAAGAAGTAAGAGGAGAGAATTAATATTTAGTATTTATTATTTGCTGTTCCTAGTCGTAATAGGGGTATTAAATTAATTATTATTTATAATACAATTAGAAGGAGAGGGACGGTAAACCCGAGAGTAAAAGCGAAGTAATAATGTAATAAGACCGAAAGGGACGGTAAGTTAGGTTAAAGAGTAAAATATAGAGGGGGAATAAGGAGTTGAAAGGTAAATTTATATTATAGATAATAGGTTGGTTGGAGGGGTATATTTATTCGAAGTTTTGGATAGGTTGAAGGAGGGAAGAGGAAAGAGAATAAGAGAGTTTAGAAATAAGAAAGGGGGTAATTTATATATAAGAGGGAGTATAGGAAGGCGTATAGGTTGGGGGGGGAGGGGGGAATTGAACCGTTAGGCTGTTAAGGTTCTTATTATCCTAAATATAAATATTAATATATTTTATTTATTCGGTCGATAACGGTTATATAATCCCTTTTCTAATAGTTTAACGATTGTAAATTTATACTTTGGATCGAATTTATAAATAATATTGTAAGAATTATTTTGTCCGCCCGTATTTTCCTCCTCTTCTTCCCTTTTTCGTTGCTATTATAAATTTTATGCTTACGTCCCTAGGTTATAAATTCCTATTTACTACTAAATTATTATTATAAACCTTCTATTTCTATTTATTATTAAATCGCCGTTTAATTTTAATTTTTTTAATTATTATTAAATTATTATTTAATTAGAAGTTTTCTATTTACTATTAGATCGCCTTTACTTTCTATTACGCCCGCGCCCTTTACCCCTTAGGCCGTTAGTTTTTATCTACTATTAAATCGCCCTTACTTTTTATTACGCTTATACCCTCTACCCTTTAGGCCGTTACCTAATTTTTATTTATTATTAATTTCTATTTATTATAATTCTAAATATTAATTATATTACCCCTCCCTTATAAATACGTATAAACGATATACGTTCTATTATTACGGGCCTTCCTTTCGATCTTTACCTACGTATAATTTATATATACTACTTCGCCGTAGGGGTTCCTTCGGATTATTCCTAATAGTAAATATCTTTATAATTGTATTTATTATTATTATTAATCTATATTATAGCGTTATACGCCTCCTTCCGTACGCGTTTTATACCTTTACCTTCGCTAAGAATATTGCAGGCGCTAAGAAACTCGAGGACGAAGCCCTCTACCGATTTATTAGCGAATTTTTATACTTTATATTACGTAAGTATATTCCGATTATATTTTATATTATTTCCCTTATTAATATTCGTTCTATTATAGGTAGTATTAGTATTGTTACTACTATTTGTAATTAGACTTTTAGCGCTAATATTATCGATTTACCTTATAATATAATACCCCTCGGAATATAGCTATAATATAATTATATTTCCTAAATATTTAATAAGAGGGACGATTTTAACTTTAATTTCTAGCCTACTATCGTAGATGCGGCTTAAGTATTGTAGTAAACTTATTCTATTTACTATATAGATTATCTTAACCTCTTAAATAATTTTAATTTCCGTTATATAATAGAGTAGGATATTAATAAATTAATTAACGAGGGTTAGCGCGCCCTTACCGATTGCGCTCGTTTAAATACTACGTCCCTTATACCCTTTTATAAAGATATAGACGGATATAATAATATTTCTAATTTTTTTAATACCCCTAAGGGATTAGGTATTCCTACTTTAATTCCGGACGTTACTACTATCTATAAATTTAAATATATTTACGCTAATCTAGCCCGTTTAAAAAAGAAAATCGATAAAATAACCGCTATTATCATTTATAAAAATAAGAAGTTCAACAGAATAAATACTACTATTATTTATTTAAATAATAAAATTAATAGAATAAGTATTAATATAAGGAGGAGGTTTAATAGAACGATTAAAAGATTAGAAGGTATATTCGACGATATAGGTATTAATATTACCTTATACCTCGTTACTCTATAAAATATAGTAATTACGCTTTCGGCTATTATTACCCTATCAATTCCACTTAATTTTATTAACGAGGATAAGGAGGATTAATAATAGCAATTCGATTAATAAGGATTAATTTAAAATTATAAATTAATAGGCGCTACGGCAATACGTAAGGGTTTTTATAGGGTTGACCTAAATTTGTATTAACATTTTTCTATAGTTATATATATTTATAAAAATAATTTTTTAATTTGGTTAACCGTTTTTAATAATAGAATAGAAATATTGCCTTGTAATAATTAATTTTTAATTTTATTCTTCTACTCTCCTTATATAGAATATTACAATCTATTTCTTTAGTTACGCCTCATTATATAGAACTCTTACCTCGATTCTTCTTATAATTCGAATAATATAATCCGGTCGGTATTAATTCCTTTAACTTATATATACTTATTAAAGTAGGCGCCTTAAATATTAGACTTTAAGTATCTACTAAATAATTCTTCTAACTTATTAAAATTATATAAAAAGATACTTGAGGTATTTATATTAAGATCGAATATAGAAGGTATCCCCTACGTAAATAATACGTTAGTATAATTATATAATAATACTATTTCGCCCGTTATATATTTCTATAAAAATTATTAACTAAATTATCTCTTACCCGCTCGCTAATATATTTATAATTACTTCTAAACTTAGAGGTAGGCCTAAAAGTAATAAAATAACGCTACGAATTAATATAGAGAATAAGGCCCTAGGATTACTACCCGAGAAATAATTATCGCCCGCTAATATACTTATAATTATCCTTAGGCCTAAAGGTAGGCCTAAGGGTAATAAAATAACGCTACAAGCCGACATAGAGGACGAAGCCCTAGGATCGCCACCCGAAAAATAATTATTGCCCGCTAATATATTTATAATTATCCTTAGGCTTAGAAATAGGCCTAAAGGTAATAAAACAACGCTACGAGCCGATATAGAGGATAAGGCCCTAGGATCGCCGCCCGAGAAATAATTATTACTTAAAGGTAACGAATTACAATAAACCGATTAAATTAATTTAAAGGATACTTTCGAATAGTCTAATATTTTCGAAAAGGAATAGGGAGGTAATATTTAAACTACCCCTACTATAAATTAGTACGTCTTAAAATAATTATTTAAAAACCTTTTAAATTCCGCTAGGAACCCGATACTTCTAATAACCCTAATCGCTAATTCGTTTATAGTTTACTTACTTATATTAGCAATACTTATTTTAAAGCTATTTACGCCGCCGGCAGTAATAAATTGTAAATTAGTATTTAATTTTAATAGACCGATATTAAATAATTCGAACGATTATATCCCTTTATTTAATAATTCTTCTATTAGAACATATTTATTTCGTATATAAATTCAATCGAAATCCCTTACGCCGGCTCTTTTAAATCTTCCTTACAACTATACTTTATTATTTAAATGCAAACCGGCAACTTTTAAATAACCTTATTTAAAAAATACTATATTTACCTCTTATAATTTATAACTTCGCCTACCCACTACTTCCTACGAATAACCCAACCTATATTACAACCGACTATAGTAACCCTAAAATTAAATATAATAATAATAAATATTAAGCGATTTACTTTTAAATAATTAAACCCGAAGTAAAGTATTCGAGAGAGTATATAAAACGGTTTATTAATCCGAACAATAAATCCTAAAAACTAAATAAATTTATCGGGTAATTAAAGAAGTTAAATAATAAATTAAATAGTGGGCTCGGGATAACGAAAGATTATAATATAATTATACGTTATAAACCGAACGATAAAAATATAAAGCTTTTAATAGGGCTTTAAAGTAAGCCTAAGCTAAAGGAATCGAACGAATTCGGCGGGAAGCCGACGAAGCCGAATAATAAGAATATTCGGCCTAAGATAAAACCTAGCGGGAAGCCGACGAAACCGAAAAATAAAAATATTAAACCCGAAATAAAGAGATTAAAAGACGTTACTAAATAATTTAAATAAACGAAATCGAAAAAGCGAGGGTTCGATATACAGAATTCGCCCTATTTATATATAGGCTTAATATAAAAATAATAATAGAAGAGGAGGCGAGGGTAATTAAAATAGAAGTTGGATATAAGGAATAAATTATATAAATATATAAATAGTAAAAACGTATTAAATTAGAATATAAGAGGGAACGGCGTCTATTTTACCGTCGGCTAAAATTATTTTATTAAATATAATATAAAAAAATAGTAAGTAGAAATTTAAATTTACGTACCCGTTTATATAGGGGAAAGGATAATTTTATTACTTATAAATATATTTGGGCTAATATTAAGGGAACGTTATAATTACTTAATAAATTTAAATGAATTTCCTTCCGCAGAAATATTATTAATTTATTAATTTAAGGTATATAAAATTATTAATTTATAGTTTATCGACCCGTAAAAATTATATTATAAATTTATTATTATAGTTAGAACTACCGGTAATTAAAACCGAGGACTATAAATACTTTAGAAAAGTAATATATACCGTTAAGAAATAACTATATAATCCCTACTACTATCCTTTTCCATCGATCTTTTTTACTTATTATTTAGTATAGCCCTCGCTGCTACTTCCGCTATTTACGCCCTATATTATAATAATAATTCCTCCGGCCTCGGCTTCTTATAAAATATTATTTTGTTTTTAATTATTATATTTAATATATTTACTCCTATTACCTACTTCTAATCCGCTAATATCCTAAATATTTTATATATTACTATATACTTAGACTCTATTACCTTATCCTAATCCGGCAATAAGGGGCCCCTCCTCTTTATTCCGAATAAATAAAATAGATAGAAGGCTATTAATAATCTTCTTATTTACGAATTAGGCGCGTAAATAGTATTTTTAAAAATATATTATATATTATATAAATTGGGGATACGGACTTCTTCGGTTTCGGTAGTATAATAATTATAAAATACTTTAATATAAACGTTCTATAGGCCCGGGATTTATATAATTTAACCGAAGATATATAATTCGAAGTAATTACGTATAATAATTTAATTAAATTAAAGAGGTTCGAATATAAAGTCTTTTTACTTACCCGAATTTTAGAAGCCTATATTATATAATTAGCGTATAATAAGGGCAAAGAATTTAATTTCGGTAGTAGGGAAGTAAATTTTAATAGGTTCTCTTCCGCTTACTATAATAGAGGCGGCGGGGTTTTAATAGTAATAATTATTACCGGGGGAGGAGGAACTTTTAATAGGTTCGGGTTCTAGGTTAAAACGATGCCGGAAATATATAGAATTAGAAATAAGGAATTACTTATAAATATAGAAGATTTTATATTAGTAGCGTTCAACACCAATATAAACGTCGATTAAAGGGCTATTAAATTAGTCCGGATTAATTTTATATAAATATAATTAATAAATAATCTCTTCTTTCGTTAAAGGGGGAAGGAGAAGGGAATACTATTAATACATTAAAAAAAAGGTTTAGGAATTTAAAGTTAATTATCGGATTTAAATAAGGAGTAGATATTTTAATTTTAATAAAGGTTAATTATTAGTAATACTACGATAAGAATAAGTAGGGCGGCGAATTAGAAAATAAAAATAAAAATAAGGAATAAAAAAGTAAATTATAAATAATAGAGCGGTAGGAGGAATATATTTATAATTAGAGGGTTCGGAAGAATCGAAGGGGGAAAGAAAAGAGGGAAATAAAATTTAAATACGAAAAAAATATATATAAGAGGCGTTCGGTAAAGCTTTTTTAATATTTAGAATATACTTAGCTACGTACGAAATAATAATTAACGATTCGATTAGGGGGGGGAATATAAAAGTAAAATTAAATTATAAATAATAGAGTAATAGGAGGGGGATATTTATAATTATATAAGAAGGTTTAAATAAATTAAAAGGGGAAGGAGGAGAGGGAAATAAAATTTAAATATAAAAAAGGGAAAAATATATATATAAGGGGGAATTTAATAAGGCTTATTATTTAATATTTAGGGTATATTTAATTACGTACGAAATAGTAATTAGTAATTTAATTAGGGGGGAGTATAAAGGTGAGGCTAGTGCCCGCAGCTAAGTTACGAAGTATATAAAGCTTATAAAATTCACTTCTTTATTATAATATATTTAAAAACGTTATTACTATATTATTACCGTAATAATTCCACTTTGCTTTAATATTTAAGTAATTACCTACGAAACCCGTTAATTCTACGCGCTTCCTAAACCACTATATATAATCCGACTTATCTATCTATATAAATTATTACCCTATATTATTTAAGGAACGCTATAAATACTTAAAAGCTACTCTATTTAAGTAATAGCGTTCTATAATTTTCTACCTCCTTATAAATATAAAGGGTAGTAAAGCCTCAATATAAAAATCTTAGTATAATTATTAATAGTTTGGGTATAATTAATACTATCTCTCCTTATAATAATTACTAACCTATATAATTGTAGCCTATTATAGCTTAATATCGCCGTAAATAGAAATTATCGTAGAGGCGTATTTACAATTATCGATATACGGTATTTCTAAGCCAATTTTCAACTCCTTTAAGTTATTAGACTATTCGTAGTTATTATAAATCTTATCCTCCTTACTATTCGTAGTAGCGTCCCTAATTATATACGTTTCGTTTTTTTTAGTATTTATATTAACGTCCCTAACCGGTTCGAGAATAATATTCTATAGCTATATTATAGCTTTACCCTTCTTATTAATAGAATATTCCTTTACCTAATATTACTAAGAATTACGGCCTATATAATAATTTCCCTTCTTCTATTATTATTATTATTTTAAAGTAATAATTATAGCCCTAATCCCTAAGGACGGGCCTCTACTACTACTACGTTTCCTCGACTTTAATATTTTTATAGTACTAATTTATATAGTATCCTTAATATTTATATTCTCCCCTAGAAGGTTATTACTATTTAAACGCCGAATATATTCCTATAAGGCCTTATAACCCTCTAATACGTCCGTCTTTTATTTTAACTTTAAATATTATTCCTTATTAAAGTTGCTTATAAGGAAGGTTTACTTTAAATTATTAGGTTAATTATTTTATATTTAATCGAAGGTTTCGTTAAATTAAATAAAAAAAGTTTAAATTAATTCGTTTCGGGCCTATAGAGTTTCGAAAAGGCCTAAGGCCGTACGTTTATTTAAATTCGTATTACTATAGGAAAGGCGGAGCTTTTATAGTAATATAGTAGGCGTTTAGTTTATTAGTTATTAGGTAAAATAAAGGAGGGTCTTTTAAATAGGGGGTAAAAGGCTAGAGTAGAAGTAATAAAATTAGGCTTCCGGATCGCTTATAACGAGACCGTTAATATAAAATTTCGCCTTAGCGGTATATAGTTAGGCGTTAAGATTTTCCTTTTCCTTAGAGAATTTAATAAGATAGGGAAGGACTAGCTTCGGTTAGCGAGAATTTATAATTTTGAATTTAATTATTTCGCTAACGAATATTTGAATAGTTATAGCGAATTATTATTATTATTCGTTAGTATTTTAGGCTTAGGGAATCGAAATTATATTTATAGAGAAAGAAAAAGATTATATAGATGGGGATAGTTAAAGAAGCTCTTTAAATAAATAAATAAAAAGGAGTTTAAAGGTATTAAAGAAGACGGTTAATAATATATTACGGGTTTATTAAATATATATAATAATAAATTAGGGGTAGAATAGAGTTTAAAATTATTAATAAGGAGGAAAAGGTTTATAGGGCCTGTTAAAGCCCGTACGTATTAGGTGCCTTAAGAATCGAGGAGGCTTTTAATATATAAAAGTATAATTAGTTAGGCGGGATAGCCCGGCGCGCTAATTGTAATTGTTAAGGGGAATATAGGGTTATCGAAATTAATATAATAGATACCCTCTAAAATCTAGCGGACTTATAGGGTATTTAGTATATAATTATTTTATATTAATTGTTATTTAGGGGTAGGGTACGCGGGATACCCCTATTTGCGTATAGAAGAGTAAATATCTCCGCTTCTTCTCTTTTACCCTTATTATTCCCTTACCTTTAAAATAACCCTTTATTCGCTAATATAGTATTTTAATATTAAGGTACCGGAAGTCTCTAATAAAATAGATTATAGTACTTGCTATATAGATTTAATACTAAATAGAGRTAGTATTTTAGATATAATAGAATTATATAATTATAAAGGTTCTTATTTTATTTTATTACCTGTAGGTATAAAGCTAATTTATATAAAGGAAACTAATTAATTATATTTATTTTTTATAACGTTAATATTTATTCTCTTTTAATATTAGTTTATTTCGTTCGATATTATTTTTTATAATTGAATAACGGCGATTACAATCCCCCTTAATTACTCAAAGGTCTTCTTAAATTTCAATAATTAAAATTATTAAGTATTTTAGCGGTAGAAAGGATAGATAGGTATATTAATTTTCGGGGATGAGGATTTTAAAAGATTTTAAAGTTAATATTATTATTAGTATTTAATTTAGTAGTTTAAGAGATAGAATAGGCATTTTTCAATAGATCTTTAACCCGGGACTAAGGTTTTGGGAGGAATTAAATTTAATAGGTTATATTTTCTATCTTTATATATATTTTCAAATATCGGACGCTTTTAAGGTAGAAGTTGGTTGTGTAAGGGGGGAATATAATAGTTAGTATTATTAATCGTTATAAATTTTATTTATAAATATAGTTTAAATAATCGGGTTCCGGGCTTAATTTAGTTCCCTCCTAGAATTTAATTATAAATACCTATAATAAGTATTAATAAGGATTCCGTTCTATATATTAGCTTCCTTACGGTTAGGATTCTTATTATATTTAATTACCGCTTTTCTTTCCTTCTTACCTAGTATAATAAGATTAAACGACGTAAATAAGGGGGTATTAACCCTTTACTAAGTATATTAATAATAATTAGGTAAAATTTTATAATAGGGTAGTAAATTACTTACTTTAGGAAGTTTTACTTTAATAAGCGAATTTTATCTCGTAAAACCTATTAGTTACGAGGGTATATAAAAGGGATATTACCCTCCTTTATTTCTTTTTTAATAATATTTTATTTATACTTATATATATTAATTACTTTAATTAATATTATAATATCGTCGTAAGGCTAGGGCGACCGACTCTATAATTCTCTAATTTTATAGTTAGTTACCGAGAGCGCCCTTAAATATTATAATACTACGTTTAAATAGTCGGGTTCGGCCTATATGCCGGTAAACGATAGGTACTTAGCTATAATAGCGATAACGGGCGTTCCGTCGATTTCGAAAGTATTTTTATTATTTTATAAAGGTAGGCTTTCTTTCCCCTATTATTATATTTATTTCTTCGCCCGTACAAGCGATACCGGCTTGGGTAATACCGGCTTAGGTAATACCGGTTTGGGTAATACCGGCTTTAGAGATATTGGCTTTGGCGATATAGCCTTCGGAAATATAACTTTAGGGGGTTTAGTAAGCTAAATATATAATTCTAATTAAATGGATAATAATTCGATAAATAATTCGATATAGTCTTCGTAAATAAAAAGATCGGAAGGGTCTATATATAAACCCGTCCTTAATTACTATAGATAATCGTTTAATACAGTAAAGCGCTCTAAGAATTTATATTTCTAATAATTATTAATATAATTTTTAATAAAATAATATACGCCGGCCTTTTTAAACCGCCTCTCTAGGTGATCATCCTAAAATTAGTTAGTAAATTCTATTTCCCGGGCGTATTATTCCGCGATTTCCTGTCCCTCGGATTTAGACGGTACCTTTAACTTTAATTTAATTAATAGGAAATTATTAGCCGGGTCCGGTATAGGTTCTACAATAGGCAATTCGGTAATAAGCAGCCCCTTTCTTACTATTTCCTCTTAAATCTATATTTTAATTATAAATATAGCCTTTTTGAAATAATTTATTTTTATTTATATACCGGGTATTTTCCCGATTTCGTTATACTTATTAATGAAGTCTAATTATATCGAAGCCGAAATAGAATATATTTAACGATAAAATATTATAAACTCTTCGGAATTAATATATTAATTCTATAGGTTAATTGGATAAGGTAGATACTTAAGGGATATATCCTCTTCGGAAGAACTAAACTCGGAATTAGACTTAGAAACGATAATTAGCCTAGGAATTATAATGTAATATATAAAATCTATAATATAGGAAGCGAATATTTATTAATCGTCTAAATGAGTATTGAATTATTAATATATAAAATTATTAATTTTATTATCCTCTTTTAAACCCTTTAGAAATACCTTTCCGAATTCTATTATATTTTATTATAAAGTATTGTACTATTTTTTATTATTTTTAATTTTAATGCGTAGAAGCGTCCTATTGAAAGTATCTTTATTATTTTATAGAAGTAAGTTTTCTTTCTCCTATTATTATTTATTTTACTTTTATCCAGTACCCCTTTTTTATTCGAATTCCTCCTCCTACTCCTTCTTATTATTACGGGTATTATTATATCCTTTTTATATATTACTATATATAGAATTATAATTATTAGAAGAAGACCGTTCATTATATAAATATTAAGTGGGGTTAAACGAAGAAGTAGTAGGCGCGGGAAATAGGGACGTAGGAATAAGTTCGCTTTTATTAGAATTAGAATCGCTATTAATATAATAGATAGGCGTTTTAAGGGTATCTTTATTTTTTTATAAGCTTTCTTTCCCCTATTATCCAGCTTCTTCCTATTATTCGACTTCCCGCTTTTGTTCGGCCTCTTCCTTTTACTATTTTTTATTATTAATTTTATTATCGACGCCTCTTAAAAGTTGAAATTTTAAATATTCTATAGGTTCTAATATTTTATATACTATATAGTATTCGATTTCTATATTATTTAATACTTTATTTCGTTTTTAAATTTATATTTCTACCGAACTTAATATCTCTTCGGCTAAACCCTTTATTTCGTTTAAAACCTATTATAATAGCCGTACTCCGAAAGCTAGTTGGTTTTACCTAATTTCCGGTAATAGATATTTTTTAAGTCTTCCTTTATAACGCTTTATTAAAGATTATAGTTCGGCTTAGGGTTTAGTCGGAGGAAGAAGAGGGTTAGGTAATTTTAATTCGAACGAATTTCGGTCCTTCTTTCGAAATTAGAATATTAGATTAGTAAATATAATTTAATTTCCTACTTCGGATTCGGTTAAAGGAAGAGGAAAGTCGGGTATCTTTTATTTTTTAGAGGAATAAATATATTCGAACGAATTTCGTACCTTCTTTATAGGTTAGAATATTATATAGTTAAATATAATTTAATTTCCTTTATAATTCGGGGCTAATTCAGCTAATATATCGTCGTTAAAGGAGTTAATATTATTATTATTACTACTAATATATTATAGAATTATATTTAATAAACGCTATATTTAATTATATAAAATACTATTCTTAAATTTACCCCCCTAGGAAGATTATATAATTTATATTTATTTCGTACTTTATATTTAATTTAGTATACGCTATTCCTATTATTAATTAATTATACGCTTATAAACCCTATTGTATTAATACTATTAATATTATTAATTGTTCTTTTATAATAGCCGATTCCGACCTTTATATACCTTTAAAACCTATTTAAATTATCGACGGGTATTTCTATATATCCGCTTTAGAGCGTATAAAGCCTTTACTTAGGTACGGACCCTCTAATTTCTACGACGACGGCTATAATAATAGAGTGCTACCGATTTACTCCCTACTATTAATTTAATTGCCCGAATACTATAATAATAATAATTATTACGATAGCGAAAATAATATATTAATTTTCTTATTTCCTCCCCTATCCTTATTATAAATTATTCGTATATTAATTAATTTATTTTAATTTAAATATCCCCCGTTTCCTATTTCTCTTTTCTAATCCTTTTTATTAAAAAACTTAGAAATTAACGAACAATTTCTTTTTTATAATAGTAATAGCAATATTAACTTTTAATAATAACGATATACGTATACTACCTTTCTTTTCTATCCCTTTTATTTTCTATATATTATATTTCCCCTCTACTCCCTTCCCTCCCGTTTTCTTTCTCCTTATCCCCCTCTCTCCTCCCCTTCTATTTATTACTTCTTTCCTTCCCCGTTACCGTTTAATAAGTAATTACCCCTTTTTTCCTTAGTAATATAATAAGTTCGAAGCGTATAATTATATTAGTTAGGGGTCGATATAAAGTATTAATTCCTATTTATTAAATATATTTAGTAAAAGGATTAGGGCCTTTAATTTATATAGAAATAATATTAAAAGTAATATTATTATATAAAGACGGTAGGATAATTACCGGAGTTAGTAAGTTTAATTATCGGGTATTATATTTTTTGTAGACGATAATTCGAAATATATAATTATATTGGTTAAGGGTCGATATAAAGTACTAATTCTTACTTATTAAGTACGCCTATCGGAAGGATTAGGGCCTTTAATTTATATAGGAGTATTATTAGAATATATACGACTATACCGGTTAGGGGTCGATATAAAATATTAATTCCTACCCGTTAAATATACCTATCGGAAGGATTAAGGCCCTTAATTTATATAGGAGCGTTATTAATAATTATATTATTATACGAAGATATAAGCCCGTTCCCCCCTCCCTTTAAACCCTCTAATATATTAAAATATATTAATGAATTTATAATTTAAGTAAATTGCGTAAGGACGATCGAAGGAACCTTAATACTAAGCCGATTGAAAGTTATTAAAGACTTTATAAAATCGCTCTCTCTAATTATAATATAATAATCGTATAGAAGGATATTAATTATTAAGAGTAATTTTTATTAAATTTGTATATTAATTTCTTCGTAGATACTATAGAACGACGAATAATATACGCCTTATACGGGTAGTATTATTTCTATAATAATAGGTTTAATATAGATCTTTTATTAATTATTTATTTAGAAAGGATTTARTTTATTAAATTCGTTCGCGCCCGTCTACTTATCCCTTCGTTGCCCGTCCTTATAATAAGCGATATTCCCGARGATAATTTTATTTTACTATATATTATTATAATACGTCCGCCGGCTATTAAAAGGCTTAAAGGTCGGCTTTTTAAATTGAAGCTATAATATAAATTTATATTTAAAATTATAGCGTCTCTAGAGTCGGTAGTATAATATATTATTTACCTACCCCGACTTTCTCCGGATATTTATTAAAAATTAGTTTTATTATTATATATTTTTTCGCCCGCTTACTTATATTCTCTACTATCGGATAAAAAGTAGGTATTGGGTAGTATAAAATACGAGTATAATTTTAATTAGGTTGTTAATTCGGGTAAAATTCTATTTATTTCTAACGGTAATTCTAATTAAGAATTAAAAAAATTATAAGAATTAGCCGGGGAAGGAAATAACGTCCTTCTACCCTATTTATAATTAAATTCGCCCTAACGTACTATTTAAAATATTAATCCTTCGAATTGGAAGCGACGGGCTAATTCTTATATAACCGATAAGGATAATTATATAGGTTCTACTATATTAAGAGATATATATTAAATATTAAAATAGGAGCCTTAATTACCTTATATTATAAGTAGTAGTTTAATAAACCTAGTGTAATTATTAACCTTATTAGGTATATTCCTTTATTTATAACTATTAATATTTTTTCCCCTTTAATTAATTTTCTATTTTAAATTATAAACGTTTACGTATAACCGAACTTATCGCTTCCGTATTACGTTTATTCGAAGACTATATTACTTCCGTATTACACCTACTCGAAGACCGTATTATAATACTCGAAGCCTAAAACCCTACTTATTATTATAATACGGAAGAGATAAATATAGTTGTATGTAATATTATCGATAAATAAATCGATAAACGAATCGAAGAGCGAGTCGAAGAGCGATTCGACGACGCTAGGGAAGAAATAGAGTATAACTTCCAAGAGATAATTATAATCGAATTAGAGGCGCGAATCGTAGAATAAATCGATTTATAAATTATATAATTCCGTAAGGAATTAAAAGATTAATAGATTCGGGATTTAAAAAAGGGTATTATTAAATAGTTCGCTTCGGAGTTAAAAAGGACGATTACGCCTACGGTAACGCGCGAAGTACTACGGAGGATAGGGTACGCTTTAATATAAGTTAATTAAATAAACGAAGATATTAATTATATTATATTATTTAATATATTTACTCCGACTTTATTTAATAAAACGGCCTTCCGCGCTACGGCGTAAAATATTTAGAAGAAATATAAGGATATATTAAGTATAGAGGAGATAATTAGAGTACTTAATTTACTATAAGAAAAGCTAATAAATATAGTAAAATATAATATATATAAGGAGGAGGAGATAAGGAGGTTATATATAATAAAGTAGAGGGAGGACGTCTCCGATTCTTTATTTTTACTTTTATAAAAAAGGGGAAATAGGAAGCGAAGTAAATAAAGTAATTATTTGAATTTTAATTTTCTTTTTATTTACTTTAATTATTAAAGTATTTATTATTTAAAATTCGAATTCCCGCTACCGTTACCGGGAGTAAAAGGATACTTCTACGAGAAGCGGGATTATATAATTAATTCGCGACCTATCTTCCGAGTTTCTAAACCGGCCTCGGGCTTTATTAGTAAACCTTCGGCTATTAAATTATATAGGCTATTTAATTTAACGCTATAGCCAAAGCGATTATATTCGGCCTTTTATTAATATACGTTATTCTATCGCTATTATTATATTATACTATAGTAAAGGCTATAGAAAGAAGAAAAAAAGAAAAAAAGAAAAAAAAACTGAGGGTGGAGTAAGCGGGACGGCCCGTACGAAGGGTATATGCGGGGTAAGTAAGGGGTAATTGTATTTAATATAATTTAATATATTAAAAATATTTTAAAGGAAAACGGAGTTATAGGATATTTATAGTAGGTGTAAATTTCGAGTATTTTAGGGTAGTAAATCTTATCTAACCCCCTTCTTATTATTATATAAGGACGTAGTTATAGAAGGTATAGAACCTGTCTACCTCCGCCTTTGCCCCCGACGCTAGTAATTCCTATATTTTAAAATTCGAATAATATAATTATAATATAATCGCCGAATATATTTATATATTACTATACCTTTACGTTTATTAACTCTTTTTATTATAAGTGTATAAAGGATTATATATATAAATATATCGAATTTATTCGTATAATTATAATAAATATTACGCGGTTATAGAAGTTGTTAATATATATTTTAATAATATATTCGATAAAATCCGTTCGGCTTTCTATAACGATAATAACGTATATTAATAGACTAAAAGGGTACGGTTCGATTTATCCCCCCTAGGGTATACTTTTAAATTAATATAATATTATTAATATATTCTTAGGTTTAACTTCGATAATAGTTTACTCCCTCCAACTATTACTATTTATAGCCTACGTATTAGTATTCTAAGTAAATAGAAATGCGTAAATAAAATAAAAGGTTAGGTAATATTATAATACCCTATAATAATTTACTACCCTATTCGGAAAACTTAATTTAAAAAATAAGCCTATATATACGTTAAATATTTTAATCGTTACTCTATTTATAAAGAAAATAATTGTTATTGTTTTCGTAGCCCTCGGCCGTATTATAATATAGCCGGATAGGTCGCGAGAGTATTAATTATTAGGTAATAGGGTGCCGAATATCGGGTTAATATCCTATATTTATTATATTTAATATTCGTTTTAATTATTTAATATCCTTCTATCGGAAGTAATAAAATACCTAACGTTATTATCTTAATTATTTAATATTTTTCTATTGGAAGTAATAAGATACTTAAAATTATAGATAGGTAAATATAGTTGCCGAATATATATATAATTTTAAATATTAGAGAGAGGTATATAATAGAATATATAATTAGTAGCTTAATTATATTAAAAATAATATTTCTATTTAAAATTTCTTATTATTTTATTCTTATTAAGAGTGTTAATTGGGTTACTAAATTTCGGCTATTTTCGGCGGGGCGTAATTCTTCTCTATCGTAGATTTAAATAATATTGTTTTAGTCGTTAATTATAAAGGGATTTAATTCTCCTCCGAGCCGTTAATTAGGTTCTTTAATTTCGTAATTCCGTCCGTAAATCGGGTTCTTAAATTTCGGCTATTTCGGTAGGTAGTAAAGATCCGAGGAGAAAATGACTATAATTTTATAATTTTATCCGTAAGTCGGGTTCTTAAATTTCGGCTATTTTCGGCGGAGTATCGATATTAAAAGTAGGGTAAATAGAAGTAGATATAAGGGTAATATTAAGGTTGAGAAAGGGGTCGAAGGGGAGGATCCTTATAGTAATTCTATAGAAGATTTACGTATAGTAGATAAATCGGATTTTTCATTATTACTATAAAGAGTTTTAGATAGTAGTAAGGTAATAAAGCTAATAATAACGATAAAGATAAACCGGAATATATAGAGGCTAAATTATACGAAATTAAAATTTAGGAGGAAAAGAAAATTTAAATCGAGAATTAGTTGGATAATATTAAGCCTATTAATAAGGAGATAAAGGCTAAGGAAGCTTTAATTGCCGATAATATAAAACCTAAAGACGTTGGCGAAAGAATGGTTAAAGAGGCTTTAATTGCTAATAAACTTAAGGACGTTGGCGAAGAAACTTCCAAATATATATTTATTTAAAATATTAAAAAGAACCTTATTAAAAAGAAAGTAAGTAAATTTTTAAATACCCCTTCTCTAAAGTAATTCGATAATATATAAAATTATTTAAATACTATTATTATTTAATTCGGATAACTAATAAGTTATAGGGAAGCTATTAGAAAGATCGGTCGTATTATTTCTTATAGAGTATTTCTATCGAATAATTGGCTAATTAAAGATAAGGCGCTGTAAAATAACGACGACGATACGGATTAAAAAAATAAAGGCTAGGACGAGGAGGACGAATTATTAATTATTAGCCGCCGCCCGAAATGTAAACTTTTGCTAGATTGAAAAGAGGAGTAGTAGCCGCGGAAGCGAATTCGGACCGCCGGTACGTAGGAGTAAAGCGTTATATTCGCTATATAGTATAATAATTATAAAGAATAAAGTAATTTTATTCTACTTTAAAATATTTATAATTTAAATAGATAAAAATCGTTAATTTAAAGATAATACGAATAAATCGCTAAATATCGGGTTAATATCCTATATTTATTATATTTAATATTCGTTTTAATTATTTAATATCCTTCTATCGGAAGTAATAAGATATTTAACGTTATTATCCCAATTATTTAATATCCTTCTATCGGAAATAATAAAATATTTAATATTATTATTTAAATTAAATATAGGGTTTTAATAAGCTTTAATATACTATATTATAGGTATATAAGTATTTAAAGTCTTTAATCGTTTAAATATTAACAGTATTTTTATTTTAATAAAGGATCTATTTAACTTATTTAAAGTTTCCTTTTAGAATAGCTTTATATATTAGGCGTAGGCTAAGCGCCTTAGTTATAAATTCGGAGGGCTTTATACTAGAATATTATATTTTTCGAAGGTAGTCCCTTAGTTATAAATTCGGAGGGCTTTATACTAGAATACTATATTTTTCGAAGGTGGCGCCTTAATTATAAATTCGGAGGGCTTTATATTAGAATATTGTATTTTTCGAAGGTAGCGCTTTAATTATAAACTCGGAGGGCTTTATGTTGGAATATTATATTTTTCGAGGGTAGCGCCTTAGTTATAAATTCGGAGGGCTTTATATTAGAATACTATATTTCTCAAAGGTAGTAAATATAATTAATATAAAAATTAAAATTATATAGTTCGAATTCGATATAATCCTCTTTAATCTTTCTAGTAGCTTTCGCGGAGGTATTAATTAGGGTAGAAAGGAAAGGGAGTAAGGATTTGAAGATAATATTAATTTTTATTAAGTACGATAAATAATAAGAATAAATATAATATAAAAATTATTATTCTAACGGTAGGCTACCTATTAGTAACTATAGTACGTCTTTATATAGTAGTAAGGGCTAGATTTAGTTTTTATTAAGTATAATAAATAATAAGAATAAACGTAATATAGAAACTATTATTTTAACGATAGGTTACTTATTAGTAATTATAGCGCGTTTTTATATAGTAGTAAGGGCTAGATTTAGGTTCGATCTAAATATAGGGGACTAAACTTAATAGGATGCGGTTGTAATAGAGATTCTAGTAATAGTATAAATTATATATTAAGAACGTAGCGAAGTTATAGGAGAAATAGTAGTATTATAGTAGTAATATTGCTAATATATTCTCGGGTTTGACTTCGATAATAGTTTATTCCTTTTAAGGCCGAAAATTGTATATATTTATTAGTATAAATTTATTGAAGATTTATAAGCGTAATCTTATAAGTAATAGATAGTAATTAGCGTTATTAGTAGTATAAGTACTAGTAAAAGTTCGGTAGGTAATTAATGCTATTTAATATTCTTAATTAAGAAAGTTTAGTACTTACGAACGGTATACGAGTATATACTATAATTATTACGGAGATTTAATATAACGATACGGATGACGGTTAAGAATCTTTTTGCGGCGAAATTTAACGCTATTTACTAAGTAGTATTTATTAAGCTATTTAGGCCGTTTATTGCGTAGGGGAGATAGTCGCCGGGTTTAATTTTAATACGGGTAGAAATAGGCGTAGGAGCGGAATTAGCTCGAGTAGGTAAGTAGAAATAGGATATTGTAAGGTTTAAAATAATAAAATAGTAATTGGTTGCGTTTTATAATAATTTAGGAATTTATAAGATAGGTAGTTATATTAACGAAGTAAAAGTTATAATATTTTTCTTTCCAAATTTAAAGAACCTTAGTAATTATAATTACACTTATAGTCTTACTAAAGCTTTTAATACCTCCTTTTTTAAATATTTAACTTTCTTTTTAAACTATTTAATTTTCTACTTACTGTTTTTTTTAACCTTTTTTACCTCCCGCCTATAATTCTTTTCTATCTTTTCGACCGTACGTTTCAATAACTTTTAAATTTAGATAGACTTCTTTATTAAATAATTATACTTTTAAATTAGCTCCTTTATTATATTATAATTAATATTAGTACGTATATATATAGGAATATATTATAATTATTATTATATTTCGTATTGAATTCCTATTTGTAATTTATTTACTTTAATTAAAATATTATTATTTATTTAGACGGAGGCAGCGGGTAGGCGTAGTTATTATTATACTTCGTCTTAAACTTATAGTAGCTCTACTATAAGTAAAGTATTATTTTATATTTAAATAGAAATAAGTATTTCGTTTTAAATTTATAATAGTTTTACCCTAATTAAAATATTGTTTTATATTTAGGTAGAAGTAAATACTTCGTTTTAAATTTATAATAATTTTGCCCTAGCTAAAATTTTATTTCGTATTGGTCTTAGCGTTTAGTTTAAATTACTTTCGTTATTCGGAAAGAGGTTTTAATAATTCTCCCTAGGCTTCGAAAGAGGGTAAAGAGCTTTACCGATTACGTATATATAAACTATTTTACGTCGAAATTATTTCCCGGTTAGAGTAGGTGCTGAAAGAGCCTTACTAATTATAATATTACGATTTATTTTACGTCGAAACTATTCCTTAATTAGAAGGGGTACCCGAACGCGGGCTATAGGGGGATATTATTAATAAGAGGAACGATAATTTATTTTACATCGAGGCTAAAATTATTTTTAAATATTAGAGTGCGGCGTATAGGAGGACGTCGGTAAGCTAGGGAAAATAATAGTTGGGGTTAAATATAAGATTATAATTAAAATTAATAGGGGGATATTAATAGTTTAATTAGTATAGTAGTAGTTAAATTTTGGTAGCAAATAATTTTAAATATTAATATTAATAATTTTAGGATAATTTTAGCGATCTTTTTTTCGATTAGGTTGTATACCGAATATACTAAGGGTTGGCCGCCTGCGGGACTCCTATTCTATATTAGCCGGGTAATTTTTATATAAGTATTCGATATAAGTAATTTTATTAAGTATTATTATAGTAGTATAGCGTAGCGGATATATACCTACCTTATTAGTAGGAAATCTTCTATTCGAATTAAATTATTAACTTTTTATTTAATAAAATAATTTCGTTATTTAGAGTCGCAACCTTTTTTTTTTTAGCCTTTTCCTTATATTAAGTAATATAAAATCGGTATTAATATAATTAAGAGAAAGAGATATATATTTTTATTATAATAACGGCGCTGTTTTTTTTTTGTAGTCGTTTTAATAATTAAATATTTATTTTCGTATACGAATTTTAATTTAAATTATAAGAATCGGGATACTTAATATTAGCTCTCTAAATACCCGATAAAAAAGGTTAATACTTTAAAATAAGGTTCTCCTCCGCTTACGGATATAATATTTTAAATTTTAAAAGCGTTACCCGAAGTTTATATTATATATAGCGATGCCGGTAATATTATTGTAACGCTAGCCTATAATATATCTCGGCCGGTATTAGCCCGTTGCAGTTGTACGTTAAATATAAGAATTAGGGTATAAATCGAAAAATTATTACGAGATTTTTCCCGTATATAAAAATGAAGATTTTTTACAATAAAAAGGTGAATTCTCTATATACGAACACTTCTTGCTACTTATCTTTACTAGTATAAAATAATAAGAGAAGCTTTTTTTCTTTGTAAGTAGAAGGCTAATTCTACCCTTTACTTTAATTAAACCCGAGGGTAAGGCCTATTATTATAAAGTAATTAAATATATTACTATTATTAAAAATTATATTTAGAAGAGGTAAATATAATATAGAAGTTAGTAAATAGAATATTAAATTATATATATTATTTTTTTAATTATTTTAATCCTCCCTCCTTTAGAGCCTTTATTAATTATTTAATTATAAATACGAAGTAATAAATACTAATTCTACCGGCCCTAATTTATATATTACTATACTTTCGACGGAAGTACGATTTCTTCCGATTCGGAATCTACTAGAAATAATAACGAACGAAAAAGTAATACGGGTAGTTCCTAGTAAAATAAAGAAGTATATAATTTTATCGCGGAAAACGATTCCGACGCTTATATTAACGTACCTAATAAAATTAGTACCTTACTAGTCCTTATTTCCTTGGGGAGTATTAGGTAGGAGGCGGTTAATAGATTGAACGAAATTAAAATTTTAAATTAGGTTCGTTTAATATTAATTTTGTACGGGTAATATATAATTATTATATTTGAAGTTAATGTTGTAGAGGATAATTTAAAGCTAGTTTATTTCTAGCGTTTTAAGGCGGAAATTTTATTAGCGAAGTTAGAAGCGGGCTTGGAATTAGGAATTTAATTTTTAGACGAAATTAAAGCTGCTTTTTCGGACGCTAGTAACGTCCTAGAGATTTTTAAATAGATTAAGTCCGTTAATGACCTTAAAGCGGGGCAATAAATCTTAAATTTTGCTAGATTGATATATAATTATTATGGAATATTAAGCTCTTTAAAATAAATCCCGTAGAGGTTAAAATAAATCCCGTAGAGGTTAAAATAAATCCTATAGAAGTACTAAACCTATTAAATTTCTTAAAGTATTAATAAAGAATAAATTAATTAAAATTAATTTATATTAAAAATATTACTTTCGCTACTATCTTTATTAAATTTATAATAATATATTACTATATCCTTTATCCCTATATAAAGGAATTTCGTAATATCCCCCAATTTACTAACAACTTTTTAATTCGTAATTACTACCTTTAATATATTATTTATAATATTTAATAATATACGATAACTTTCTCTAACCTTATCCTAAATTTTAATAACCGACTTTTAGAAGGTTTAGATAGCCGTTATAATATTTTATTCTAAATTCTTTAATTTATCCCCAAATATTTTATTTATTCGAATTATATCCAATTCAATTCTACTTTGGATTACTTTTTCTACCCTTGCTTCTATACTTTTAATTATCTCTTTATAAAACTTTTCGAATAATTATATTCGATCCGATATTTCGGTAAAATTAATAGCTACTTATATAGAGAATTAGACGCAAGTATTTTAAAAGTCGTAATTAATAATATTAAATTTCGATATTAAATTTATATAATTCGAATTACCGATCGAATATTAAACGATTTCTATATTTAATATAAATTAATACGAATTTATTAAAGGCGTTTACTAAGTATATATTAAGGGTAATATATATTTAAAGGTAGTAGTAATAATATTTATAATAATATTAATTTATATAAAGCCGAGGGGATCGATTATTTGAAATACGATCTATCGTCGGTAAATATATTCTCTTCCGTTCTATACCGCGATTTTAATTGCTTTAAACTATTCTTTATAAAGTTAACCTAAAGCTTACCCCTTATATTTAGCGGAGACGCGCGTAATAGTTATCGTATTCTTTTATAATAATTGTATAAGTAAATTATATTTAGGGGCTTTGGCGTACGGTTTAAAAGGTATACTTTTCTTAATATAATATTGAATTGAGACCTTTAATATTCTTAAGAGTAAATATTATTAATTTCGAATTACGTAGTACGGTAAGGCTACTTTATATCCGAATACAACGTACGAAATACTATTAACCGTTTAATAAAATGGGTAGGTATATACTTAATAATATAATTCGTTCGTTATTCCCTAAATAGTAGTTAGAGGTATAGTATTAAATTTAATTCGCCGGGCTTAAAGTTAGGTATTAGTATTAATAGATTAAAAATACCCGACCGGAAGTATAATTATAAATAGGCGCCTCTATTTTTGGAAGAGTTATATAGGGGTAGAATAGTAAGAATAGCCGCCTAAATCGAGGGGTTAGAACCTTTTAAAACGGTAAATGTAAATAGATTATTAATATATTATTAAAAGTATAGTTGACGGGGTTAGGATATATAATTTTTACGAAATAATTAAACGTATTTAAGGCGGAATATAACGTTTACGAAAGCGGGGTTATAACCGCTAATTTTTATAATTATAAAGGGGAGATCTTTAAAGCTTAATAACGGAATATATAGCTTCTATTAATATCCGTATTAATATAATACTTTTAATTAGGGGGATTAAATCTCTTTATAATATCCAATTATAAATATAGACTATTAGTAATTTACGTATATTAATTAAATATAATTTTTAATTCTTTAACGAACTTAATCCGTTTAATTTTCCTAAACCTTCTCTTCTATAAAATATTAAGCCCCTCCTCTATAAGGCGGGGCTTCTTCTATAACGGTCCCAACTTTACGCTACTACTCTCGCTATTTTTCTAATTATTATCGTTACTATCGCCGTTATTACCGTTTTTACTATTATTATCGCCGTTATTACTACTATTATTAATATTATTACCGTTACAGATATTATCGATTGAATTATACGTCGGTTATTTATACGGAATAATAAAGGCTTATATTATTTAGCCCGAAGTAGTTAGGACGTATATCGGCTATTCGTTTAAATTAATTAAATCCTATATAAGTTAATAGAGCCTAATAACGTACGTATAGTTTGGGAATATTTTACCTTATAACGGTCTATTTATATATATTCGTTATTAACCTCGCTAGTATATTCCGGGTAATTTCTTTTAAAAGGATTTATATTATTCGTAATATTTAATTAATATAGAGTTACTCGGTTTTGCCGGACTTATTTACAATTTAAAGCTTATTTATTATTTAAATAATAAGGTTTAGCCGAAAAGATATATAGAGAATTAAGCCTAATATTTAACGTACTTATTTATAATCCTTAGAAGAATCGGGGTATTCGTAGGGGTAAAGTATAATAATATTAGAGGGTAATATAAAAGGTAATTTTATTAATTAAAACCTTTCGATTATAAAATTTTAATTTATTTACAATACGAGCCTATTCGCCGCCTAAGTAATAGGGCCTAACCAAAAGGATATATAGGGAATTAAATTTAATATTTAACGTACCCATTTATAATCTTTAAAAGAATCGGGAATAAAACGATTATTTAATTTCGCTTAAGACCCCGGTCGGCTCGCTTTTTAAATAGGGCAGTATCGTATATTAAAAAAAATAGAAAAATAAAAAGGGCGAAATTAAGTCGTTTTCTATTACAGCGTAGATAGATAGAATTAATTTTAATAATTATAATAATAGTAACCTAGAGGGGGGGACTATATCTAATATAAAAGAGTCGTTTTGAACTATATTATATAATATAGGATAATTACTAAAACGGTAGTAAATAGGGAATATAATTCGATATCGATCCACTCGTATACAAATTCTATAATATATATTATATAATAATACTTATAGTAATTTCGGAGTATTAATATCGCTACTTAATATTTTATTATATAAATACTTATACCAATTATTAATATAGTACCTACTACATTTATATATAAATTATAAAGTATAAAATTAGTAAAGATCCTATCGAATCGGACCTATATAATTAATATACTAAAACCTATTTTTATATATTAAATAGATTTCACCCGCAGGCGATATAAGCCAACGGACGCGGGCATTTAATAGCAGTATATAATAACCTACGGCTAGATTTAAGCGATTAGACCGTTTATACGTACCGAATAGGATTTACCCGCGGACGCCGCAAAACTAACGTATATATACCGTATTAATTCGGGGCATACATTTTTAGGATCCGAAGAAATCTAACAATATATATAAAAATAGATTACAAAATTCGGTATTATTAATTTCATAATACTTTCTAATATTTTGAAATAGGTAATAATAATCCCCGTCTTAAAATATTCGAACCTAATAAGGAGGGGATTTAGGTACGAATATTTATTAAAATATTAGTAACCTTAGTACAATGAGTATAAGAATATTCTAATTATTATATAGATTCCGACGGGTAAGTACCAACTTTTTATAAAATTTAAATTTAAATTTATTTTAATATTAAATAAATTCGTTTACTTATATTAATAAAATTTATAATTACGTATATAACATTATAATAGCGCTATATAGAAAGCTATAGTAATATTTTAATTATTTTAAGGATTTAATAGGTAAAATAACTTTTTTAAAGTCGAAATCCAAATCGCTTTTGCTTTTTTACTCTTATATTTTTTAATATCGAACCGGCCTAGCTATCGTTTACTCCTTAGCGCGCTACCGGACCTACTATAGTAATTGCGCTATTTACTCGCTTAATTATATAATTTACCCTAATTAGGAATTAATTTATATTTATAATTACTAATTACTAGCCGAATAAATTAATACTACTACTATATCCTACTCGGTAAGGTTATATATATATTATAGCTAATAAATAGCTATCGGAAAGGCTTATTAAAGCCGGAAACGACGGATTCGGACTAGGATATTATTAATACTTCCCCGCCCGGTAAATATAAAAACGAATTTTAGCATATTAATTATATAGGTTAAAACCGACGGAATATTTAATAACTTTCAATATTATACGTAAACTTATTAGGTATAATAAATATTATATTATTAAACGGATAAATATTATATATAGTAAATTATTAAGGTTTAATAGTCGGTAATTTATTGAGAGAATATATAATTAAATTAAACGTAAATATAAATTTTATTCGTTTGGATATAATATTTATCAGTTAATTTAATACGTCTAATATTTTATATTCTAAAATAATTATCGGGTATCTTTTTTTAAGGTTATAAATACTTCGTTATATATTAAATAAGTAATAAAATCCACCTATTTATTATATATTACTATTTACCGCCTTTATTTTCGATAACCCTATTCTATATAATATTATTATACGTACCTAATACTATAACGTTCCCTACTTAAACCTACCCTATTAAAGATAAGGATTTAATTAATTCGTTTTATAATTAGACGGATATAAATTTAGATATAAGGATAAGTAGTATAATGCCTACGTTAGGACTATATTAGTACGGGTACGAAGTAGGGTAATATTTAATACCCTAATTACTTTCTATATTATATATTTAAAAGCCGCTTATACCCTACTTTATAATTAAATTATTTTGTATTCGCTATTTATATCGTTTTTATTTCTCCTAATTTATATTATCTATTTATTAGGACGCTAGATCTATATTATTATTTATAGAAGGCGATAGTAAGTACTTCGATATATACTTTCTCATTTCTTATTTAAGCGAATAGCGTTCTCCTATTTAATTTATACTAAGGTTTAAAACTACGTCTTTCGTCGTCGATTCGATTGGACCTTCGGTAGGGAAATCTCTTTACTTCCCGTCTAAATAAATAGTATTCTTCCGTTTAATTTATACCGACGTTTAAAATTACGTTTTTCGTTGCTAATTCGATTTAGACCTTCGGTGTAAAGTTATTATTAATTTTGCGCGCCCTTTAATAGAAGATATAATTTTTTGGATTATAGTAGTTTAATAATATAGTTTCTAGATTAACCCCCGAACCTTAATATATTTTAACCGTCGCCGACGATTATAATATAATTATACTTCCTCTTTAATAAATTTTAACCGGTGTTTATACCCCGGCTTTTTCTTATTTATTTAATTTAATTAATTTAGTCGGCGGTTATATTCCGATTGTATATCCTCTTTAATAAACCCTAATTAGCGTTGATAGAATACTAATATTATTAATTAGCGTATCCGGTATAGGTATATATAATAATAGTAATAAAAATACTACCGGGACTTATACCGTTCCCCTTACCGGTTCTCCTACCCTTAACGACGGTTATAAATATAATAGCGAATAGGATTATATATATTAAAATATATAAACTTTTGAATTAGATTGTATATAATTAATAAATATTTATAGGATATAATTGAGCCGCTATATAATATTCTTAATTGGAAGCCCGAAGATAAGTTATAGGAAGAAGTTTACTATAGCGTTTAGATATTCCTATTTAAATTACTATGTATATAACTTATAATATCCGTATTAATTCCTATTTTAGATATATTCCTTATAATCCGTAAATACTACGTATACGCTGTTAAATAATTAAAAGCGATTGTATACGCTATAAGAACTGTTAAATATAAGAAAGTATTATATAAGAAGTAGTATTTTAATATCTTCTGTATTAATTCTAATTAACCCGATAGTAAACTCCGTTAGCTTTATATTTTATAATTCGAATTTATTACTTTCCTTCGGTCTAATATATATTACGTTCCGTAAATATATTTTTTTCGTAATATAATTTTATAATTATATATTATGGATTCGGGTAAAAATACTGTATTTTACCTCAATTTCCGCCGAAGTAAATGAGACCGGTAGGAAAATATTTTATATTTTAGGCCGCTAAATAAAAAGGTTTAAATAACCGGTACCGATAAAGATTATTTTAATTTCCTACTTAATCCTGTCTAATTAATAGATATAATAAAATACGTTATCGATCTCGATTACCCGGGCTATACGTAAATAATTGAATATTTTAGGTAGGATATTGGTAAATATATTATTTATATAAATACTTTTTCGAAATTATACGATAATAATATATATTTAAGCTATTTGGCTACCCCTTACGTAAATAATAGTATAATAGTTTTAGAATTTCCGAAGCTATTTATATTAAAGAACCGGGTATAGGTTTAGGGGAAGTAGTTTATAAGTCCTTTATTAGAAGTACTAGCGGAGGAACCTACGAGTAAATTAGTAAGATAATTTTTACTCTATTGATAAATTATTAGTTAATTATTTATAAATATTATTCCGGTTATAATAGATTTGGATAAATCCGAACCTAAATATAAAAAGGTAGTCTCTTTATCCGGTATATAAAAGCCTTTCGCCCCTTTCGCCGATAATTGTTTAATATATTACTATATAATAGTTGGAACGGTTAATATATCCGATTTCGAATATTTTTAAATTTAGAGGGGGAAATTAATAAAAGAGTTAGAGATATTGACGAAAGAGTTAAATTATATAAATAATAAGTTGCGTATTTTAGAATATAGTAAGGGAAGTAAAGTAGAAGGCGATATATAATATAATTAATAATTTCTTTACTTTCGAAGGGATTAAGATTCTAAGGCTTTAGCGCTATATAATATATATAATCTTTATAATATATTTAATTTACTATCGCAAATTCTTGACTACTATACCTAAATTCTTGAATATTATATAATAATTATAAGTAATCTTATATAATTATTAAATAAAAAAGGGTATAGTAAGCGAAGGAGTATAATTATCTACAGAAATAGTTTGTTTAGTACCTACCCTACGAATTGCTAAATTTTCCTCTAATTGGAATAAAGAGACGGAACGAATATTATTCGGAATTACGTTTCCCTATAAATCGAAATAGTATATTAAAATTTTTTTATTCGTATTAGAATAAGGCGATATAATTCTTATCGGAGTAAAATTTATTTAATTGAATAGTAGGAACTTAGGGAGTAATTTTGGGGTTAATATCCGTCCGCCGGAATATAGAAATAGTAACGCTCTATTTAGGCCGATTGAAGTCCTAGTATATCCTAGGGTGTAGGCGGGTAAATAATAGTATTATTATACTAGTAGATATAGATGCGGCGGAATATAATATAGATAGTATAGTATAAATCTATAGGGGTAGTTCGGGTACGTATAATTTAGGCCGCGACTACTTTTACGGTAGATCCTACTTTTTAAATATAAATATTAGCGACCGTTATTTAAAAAGCCGTTTTAATATTATAGAGGACCGGCGGGAGTTCGTAGAAGTAGCCGCCGGCGCTAGTTTGGCGGTAGGTAAAGTACCGGTTGGGCTTCCTAAAATTAATGAAGTTCGAGGAGATTTCGAGGTTGGAAATTAATTAGGTCTATAAAGAGTTGATTTTATTTTAATAGAAGTATATAAATAGGGATATTTTATATACCCCGCGTTTAAATAATGATTAATACAATTAATATAAGATAAATATATACTAAATACCCTATAAGCCTACTAGATTTTAGAGGGTATTATCTATTCTTCTATACGTAGATAGGGGTATCCTATATACCCTACGTTTAAACGACGATTAATATAATTAATATAAAATAATTATATATTAAATACCTTATAAGCCCGCTAGATTTTAAAAAGTATTTATTATATTAATTTTAATAACCCTATATTTATCTTAGCGATTACGATTAATACGCCGGGCTATCCCGCTTAATTAATTATATAATAGAGGTAATAAGCCTCTTCAATTTTTAAAGCACTTAATATCCGCTTCTAAATCCTTTTTATTAAGTTATTACCTACTTTTTCTTCCCCTTTTTATTACTATTAATAAATTCTTGCTCTCCGCTTTCTATAATAATTACTTTAATTCCCGATACACGTATAGTTTACGCGCGCTATTACGCCGTTTATATTATTCCTAACGATAAGGAATTATAAATAATTTAAGCCTTTTCTTAATTATCTGTTCGCTAACGAATTTTCTATTTTAATAACGCTTATTTACCTCCTTGCGTAATTTATACCCTAATTATTACGCGCGACGTTTACACTATAGGAGAGTGTATTACGGAGAATGAATATTACGAACTCCGGCGTTAAATCGGCGCTTATATATACTTTATTAATTATAAACTATTATTTTTATTATTATATCTTTCGTATATTTATTTAATATCTTTTCCTTTTTTTATTAAGCGTCTATAATAAACTTTATAATTTTTATAATAGAATAATTAATTATTATATTTATAATTTACTAATTAATATAAAACCCTTCGCTATAGAAATATAGGCCTATTTAGCGGATTAGAAATTGTCCGACGTTAATAATATTAACGAGGCGGCGGTAGCGGCCCGTTAAACCGTAATAGTTAAGGCCGCCGGGGCGCTATAAACCGTTTATTCGAATTATTACTACGATTATAACCTTCCTACTTAAGTAACCCCCCGTACTATTATAAATTAGCGGTCTAATATACTAATTAAGGAAGGCTAACGCAAGCTTTTAGAGTATATACGCTTTACCTTAATAGACCCTATACTTCTTTTAATATTAAATACTATAGAGGCGGTCGATAATCCGGCCCCTGCGACCCCTATTATTTTTAAATTTACTATAATTAAAGAGATATTTCGCAATTTAATTAATAAACGCTTCGATTCCTTCGATATTTATATATATTATTTGGAGGCGAATATACGTAATAAATTATTAATTGTTCGTAATGTAAGGATTGAACGCTTCGATTCCTTCGATATTTATATATATCGTTTAGAAGTAAATATATATAACAAATTATTAATTATTCGCAACGTAAGGACTAAACGCTTTAATTCTATCGATATTTATTTAAATCGTTTAAAGGTTAAATTATTTGTTATTAGGAGTTTAATTAATATTATTTAAATAGATATAGATGCCTTCGTTTCTACTTTTATTAATAAATTTATAAAAGAGTATAAAGAGAGTAGTAACCTCTTATTAGAATTATATAGAATATAATTAATACGTAGCGATAACCGTTAATATAAAATTGTTCGGTAATTTCCAAACTTAAATAAATACCTTAATGAATATTTCTATTAATAAGCTTATAGAGGTCTAAATTCGAGTAAATAAATTAGGGTTAACTTTTATTAATAAGCCGGCGGAAGAGAATAGTTATTAATATCCGGGGATCGAATCTAAATATTTATTTTAATTATAGAGTTCCGTCTAATAATACCCTCTATTATTATTTATATCCTTTTTTGGTAGAAGTAAATTTATTTATAATTGTCCGAAATACGAATATTTGTATTTTAAAGTTATTTCGTACGTAGATATGCCTAATATATATTAGTTGCGGCGGTAACCCTTCTTCTATTATTAATATAACCCGATTTCTATTACCCGATATTAAATGTATAATATTTATTTTTAACAACTAATTATTTGCGGCCTAATCCTCCTTTTTTAACCCGAATACCTCTCTACCCAATTAGTACGAAAAGATTTAATACCCTAAACCCTCCTTAATTAAATTGTAAATCTTCGCTATAAATATTTATTAAATTTATACTTTTATAGGCCCTAAATTATCGGTAAACCTATAAGTAAAGGTATACTTTTTTAACTATAGGGCTCCTTATTTCGTATTCTTAGGGTAAAGTCGAATTACCGCTTATATAGTCCGCTTTATTAATCCCGCCCCTACGTAATTAAAAAACGTTTATTAATTTAGGAAGGGAAAGATTTAATATATAATTAATACCAAATCTATTAGCGATTAAAACTATTTATCTCCCGCTACTTTACTTATCCGCTTATTTATTATTTTACGGCCTAGCCGTATAATAATATAGAAATTAACCGCCTTCTACCTCCGGGCTTTATTATTATTTATATTAAAGAAGTAATATATAAGTTTCTTAGCCTCTAGGAACTTTCAGGCGTTACTAACCGCGAAATATAGTAATAGAAGTATTAATCCTTCGGAATCGTATATAATCCTATCGTAGAAGAATTCCTTTATCTTATCGAAATAAAACGGCGGTAAATCCTTCCTCTTTATTACAAATAATATAAATTCCGGGTATTTCTTATTTTAGTCTATTAATTTCTACTATATATCGGAATTAAATTAATATATAATAATATAAATCAAAATATATAACTAAATTTTCCGCAACTTCTTTAGCCGGTTCGTATCCTTTTACGTTACGTCTATTCTTTATAGGGCGGTTATATTATAATCGACGAACCATTCGTTTTATTATAAAATTTATACCCGTACGCCTAAGGAATTTCGAACGGCCTTTTAATATTTATAATATTCGCAGCGGATTAGAAAGTCGGTAACTAGGAGCCGATTAAAAGCGTCGGTTTTAAACTACTAGTATTATTAACGGAATAATTCTAATAACTATTACTTAAAATTATAACGTATTATTATTTTAAATATATTTAAATTAATATAATAGCGACTACCTCTCCTACTACTATTTACGGCCGCCTCTACCTTTTCTAACTATTTTTATACTTTATTAAAGAATAATAACTATTTATAAATAGCTCCGCTACTATAGTAATATTAGAGCCTTCGTAAAGCTATAATTATAATTACCGTCTCTATAAATAAAATATACGTTACTATATTCTAGTAAATATATTCGAATAAAAGGTAGTAGCGGTTAATTTAGGCGCCGAAGAACTCGGCGATATCCTATATTAAAATAGTAAACTATAATAATACTTCGTTTTACTAAGTATCGCTACTACTATTATAATTAGTATTAGTATAGCTATTATAAGTATTACCGCCGCTATTAGCTAACTAATCCGCCGTTATTTATATATTTATAATATAGTAGAACAATTTTAAAAAAACCTAATATTCTTCCTAAATATTATATAATATACGTTATATATTATATAAATTATTAACCGCCCTTATTTTTATTTATATATACCCCTTCTTAAACGCTATAATATTGGTAGTAACTACTTTACTATTATATTAGAGTTAAGTAATATAGAGTTCGTTAAAAGTAAGATCTTCGTATGTAAACGAAGTAAATACGTAGTAGTTAGCGGCGTCGAACGGCGTTTTAATAATATTATATAATTAAGTATAAACGAAGCCGGCCTTTCGTTTATAACTATTAAAGGTAATAATTATAGTAATGCTCCTATAGCCGGAAATTATCGCCTAAAAATAATATATTACCGCGGGTAATAGGCGTTTATCGGCTTTATCGAAGATTTTATCCGTATAATAAATTTCATTTAAACCTAATATTTTTTCGAATTAAGGGCGTCCGCCCCCTACTATTTCGTATACTATATAGATTATAATAATATTTACGGCTTACCGGCGCCGGGCTATAATATAGAATGCGAAGTAGTATATACGCTAGAAGTAAGTATATATAGTATTTTCGCCTTTATTATAATTAGTTATTTATTTATTAAAGTTTAAGTAAAATATATTTACTTCGTAGTAGGCGGGATCGAGCGCGTTATCGAACCTTTTTTGGATTTTTGCGACGTAATTATAGAAAGTACCCGATATTTCTTTTACAATTACTAAGGGATAATTATAATCGACCCTATAATTACTAAATATAAAGACGGTCTTCTCGTTCTTAATATTAAAGAAAAACTACTAATTTCGAAAGACGTTATATTTAGCTAGGTTTTTAATTATATTTAAGTTAATATATTCTTAGATTACTTTTTATAGTAGGCCGAAGAACTCTAATTAAATATAATAAATATTTATTTGCGTTTAGTAATTATTATACGGGTTAGCGCCGTTTTCTTTATTATTATTATTATTACTAATAGTTTTTTAGCGGTTATTTTCCTTAGGCGTATACGTAATAATTACTACTATCCGTTTTAAGAGAGTAAAGTACTATAAAATATTATTATCTTTAATAAAATTATAAATAATTAGTATAAAGATGCGGTCTAATTAAATAGTTAGGTGCTCCGATAGAATAATACTTTTTTATAACGGACCGTTATTACCGAATTTGCGCTTCGGCGCCTACCCCCTTCGTAACCGCCTATAGGGGCCGGCGTTAAATTTAAAAGTAGTAGGGTTATTATTGTTATTTATTTAGATATTACTATTTTTGTCCCGTATGTTACCGCTTTTATTACCGCCTTATAATAATAGGGTATAGCGATATATCCGGGGGAAGAATATATAGAAAAGAGCGTATAATTATCCGTTAATTTAAGTTAAGGCGTAGTAGGGAATTATATATAGCGAGCGAGGCTTTTAGCGGCCCTGGTCTTCGATAGCGTTTATTGCGGGGGGTAATAGTATATTTATATTTATATAGATATCGCTTTTAAAATTAAAATATATTTTATAGTCGGGAATTTAATTAAGATTGTCTTTAATTATTACGAAAGATTTAATAAATTTTAGAATTAAATCGATATTAAAGGAGATTATAGACGGTTTTTAAATAGTAGTAATTATATTATAGAAATATTCGAAATAGAATTAGGGAAGGACGCCGCCTTCTTTCGACCTTTTAAACGCTTATTGTAAATTAAATTTATTAAAGTATTATTAGCTTAGGAATTTAATATATTCGCTCTTTAAAACCCCTAGTAATTCGGGGCTTAAAGGAACCGTAATTTATAACTCTTCTTTAAACTAATTATAATTTTTCTATTATTCGGCCTTCGAATATTATAAATTATTATTAACGTAGTAATAAGGGTAGGTATTTCTACCCTTCTATAGCCGCCTACTTAATAATATTCTAATAATATCTTATAAATTATAATAGCCGATACTAACGCCGGAGTCTTTATACTTAAAGTATACATATTCGGCGCTATATTCCTATTCATAGGATTCGAATATATAATTTAGTAACGTTTATAGTTTTGTAGTAAATTCTATTACGACGTCGGTAAATAATAATAATTATACTATTATACGTAGGCGTAGTAGTGGATTTTATACCCTAAGTAGTATGCGCGGCATTTAGTATAGAAGGGCACCGTCGTTATAAATATTATTATTACCTATTCTACGTCGGCCTTAGTGCGTATTACCCTTCTTATTATTATTATTATTAATATAGCCTGGAGGGTTAATAGTAGTATTTTATTATTATTTATCGATAGGATCCCTATTATCGGAGTACTACGGTTCTCGTAGTCTTTGTTAGGGTTCTTCTAATAGTATAGAAAAATTCGGTTATTTATAAACGTTATTGGGTTAATTCGTACTTTTATATATTTAATTATCGATATAATTTTATTAATAAAAGAAACTTCTTATTTTATTCTTACTATAGAAAGCGTATATTTTTACTATGTACCGGGTTTTTTTCTTTTTTTACTTAGAATTATTTATCTTCTTCTACTTTTTTTATTTTTATTAAAAGATTTACCTTTAAGTTACTCCTTAATAAACGTACGGTAATTAGGGTATTTGGGCTATAAGTATTGTTATTAGAATTATTATTATTATTGATATCGAAGAGATAATTATTATAATTAGAATTACTATATTCGTTTTCGGAATAGTTATTACTATTATATAGGATATAATTTTTGGTATTAGTAGGGGGTACTTTTATATTTAGATTTATACTAGTAATATTAGTCGTTAGGGGTTTTTTACCGCTATTATTATTTATAAATATATTTACTTTATTTATATAGGATAAGTTAGGGAGTTGTAGGAGTAATTCTTTTAGGACGTTTAACGGCTAGGCTATTATTCTTATTACTATTGTTAGTAGTATTATATATATTAGTTAGGAGTTAGGTAGCGGAAGATATAATAGTTGAGGGAGAATAATTTAAGGGCGCGATATATTTATAATTGGTATTTCGGGTATAATATTTATATATAGGATAGGGCGTAACGAAGGGTCGACGTTAATATTAGTTTAAGCGTCAAAGGAATTTAATAGAGCGGGGGGTTAGTATTATTTAAATATTGGATGTATTAGTATTTGTTGTAGTGGTTGTTGCCTTTTAGTTATATACGGGATAGGGCGTAACGAAAGGTCGATAATATTAATTTAAGCGTTAAAATTTAGTAGAGTAGGGAGTTAGTATTATATAAATATCGGACGTATTAGTATTTATTATAATAATTATTACCTTTACTTTTCAGCCTTTTTCTTATCCTTATATTTTTGTAACGACCGGCGATTTTATTTTTTAATTTTTTCTTTCTTTTTTAACGTTGAGAGGGGAGGATCGGGAGGTTTATTACGATTGCGCCCTTTTTTAGCCTACTCTATTATAGACGTTTAAATAAAGGCGATAGAAAATTATTAGGAAATAATTGAAGATATATTTATTATTTTAGATAGGTAAAGAGTAATATTATATTATAGTAAAGAATAATAAGGCTTTTAGGCATTAGGAAAAAGGGGTTTGAGATTTGTGTATATAGGGTTATATTTATAGGTCTTGCTATAATTTATTAAATATAGTTAATTACCAATTATAATATTAAATTTAGAAAATTCTTATATTATATTATTAATTAGCCTACTTTTATATTTAATAATTAACGATATTGTAAATTAGAAGAAAAAACCTTTGTAAAAGATAAATAAATTATAATTATTATAGCCTCCGATATTTAGGTATATATAGTAGTAATAAGATAGAAGAGCCGAAGGATAGTAGGTAGTTAATAAAATATATTAAAGTAGTTAGATTTAGCCGTAGGATTAAGAAGTAAATATATTTAGAATTAATAGAAAAATGGAAATTTAATAATAATCCTTAGCCTAAATTTAATGTAGGGGTACTATACGTTGTAGTAAATATTGCCGATTTCTTAAGTAGAACGGGTATTCTAATTATATATTCGGGGGAATTTAATTGCCGAAAGATATATAATATATATAATAGTATCTACGTTAACGAGGTTTTTAATCGTATACGCTATATTTAAATCAATTCTAAACGCTTTATATTAATTTATTATAAACTCTAATTTATTACCGATTTTTATTTAAAGTTTGCCTTTAAGAATAAAAACGAATTGTATTTAGTTTTTATCGGTATTTATAGTAATAATTTAGTTAGTATAGATAGTTATATTTTAATATTAAATGCCCTTAGCGATTAAGACTGCGAACCTTTGCGAAAGGAAGGCTTTGGATTAGGCTATAGAGGAAGGGGTTAATAATTAATATAGTAATAATTTATATTATAAAAGATTATTTATTAAAGGGTTTAATAATATTTAATTTGAATTAATTAGGCGCTATCTTTTACTTTTCCGGATTATATATATTTACCGATTAGACTTCGCCGGCTAATATAAGTGAAGTTGTAGCCGCTACTATAGTTGGAACCGCTTACTATTATTATTATAGAATTACTATTATTTTATTTATTTAAATATTATTAAGGTCTTTTAGCGACGGTCTTTATTCCCGGCGGTAATATATATACAATTATATTATAAAAGTTGGTTGGTCTTATATAATTTCCGGTAGTGGATATTTTCTAAGTCTTTTTTTATTATACTTTCTATTACGCTTTATATTAATTATTAAAGGTTATAGTTCAATTGTAGGCTTGGTCGGAGGAAGAGGAGAGTCGGGTATTTTTTATTTTTTAGAGGATTAAATGTATTCGAGCGAATTTTAATCCCTCTTTCGAAGTCGGAATATTAAATTATTAAATATAGTTTAATTTGGGCGTAATATAGATTATATATAGGTAGGCTCGGTCGGAGGAAGAAGAGAGTCGGGTATTTTTTGTCTCTTAGAGGATTGAATGTATTCGAGCGAATTTTAATCCCTTTTTCGAAGTCGGAGTATTAGATTATTAGATATAATTTAATTTAGATATAATATAAATTATATATAGGTAAGAATAATTACGGACGCGGAAATATATTAAGTAATATTTTATAACGTATTATATTTTTAGGGGATATTTAATATATTAAATTATATTAAATTCAATTACCTTAATTTCTTCCGTACTTACTCCTCCTACGGGCTATATAATTGAATATAGGTATAACCGCTTTTAAATTCTTTGTTAGATAGATTAATATAGGGGGGAGACGTAGTTCTCTCCAATTTCAATTCGCGTTATTCTATTTCGATTAGTGAAGAAGATCCTAATATTTAATTATTTCGATAAATATCCTAATTCGCGGACGCTATTGTTAAAGTTACGAAAATATTATAATAGTTAGCTTCGACGTCCGAATTACCCCCTTCGGTCTCCGATTCTATTAGATAATTGAATCGGTCTTTCGATTCGGAATATATCGTTATATTTAATCCGCTAATTAAAATTAATAACGAGCGCCGCTTTAGAGCCTTTATTAATTGTATTAATTAACGTTAATAGAGCCTTTTGGGCGAAGAAGTCTAGGGGATTATTATTTATAATAAAGAAGATATTTTATTGTATATATTTGTAAAGATTTTAAAGAGGGAATTTGTATATATATTGTATATTTAAATAGAAATTGTTACTTTCGTTACTAGTACGTTTAAAGACGACGAACTTATAGTAGCGAAGTTTAAAATTAAAGATGTTATTGGATAAAAAGTTTATATAGTCTCTTTATTAATAAAATAGATTGAATATATATGCTATATATTTATTTATTTTATTTATAAGAGGATTAATAAAATATATAATATTACGGAGGGATATAGGAACGAAAAGCGTTACTAGTCGCCTAAGATCGAATTAGTTCTTAATTTTAGGCTTACGCCGCCTCCTTCTTCTATCGACCTTTGTAAATTCTACGAGGATTATATCGCGTATATTTATAGGAAAATTATATATTAAAACTTACGCCGGTTCTATAATAAGATAGTAGTTTAGAATAGTATTTAAATAGTTTTAAATATCTATAATCGGTTATTAGAAAATATATTTAACGGCGTTATAGGTCTATAAGTTATTCTATATACTATTCTAATTAATAATATAAAGTAATAAATTACTATTTGTATCGAATTTGCTAGGTTACTAATTAAGCTTTTTAGTAGTATTATACCCGATGGGCGCCGGGTATATTTCGCTAAATATACTTTTTATTAGTTCGAATATAGTAAGATCTCGTATATTTTAACGATTGTCGATAAGGAAGGTTTCGGTTACTAATTAATTAATAAGTCTATATCGAAGATAAAACGGGCTACTAAGTACGTGATTTAGATTTATACCCTATATATAGCTTCTATTTATATTTTTCTAAAAATACTATTCTTTAAATAATTGTTTTATACCCTAAATAATTATTTTATTTGTTAGTTCTCGAGTAATTATAATTTAAAGTTTGTACTTTATTCCTTTGTAAGTAATTTCGTAGCCGCTCTCCCCGTTTCTAATTATAATATAAAGTTTATATTTTATTACTACGTAAATAACCTTATAATTATTATTAATAACCTCGTTTAATACCTTACTTCCGTGCTCGGCTTCCTTAGAGCTTTAATTAAATTATTATATTATGTATCCGAGACTGCCGGGCCGCCTATCTTCTATAATATGCGTAATAACTATTTCCTTGTTTTGTACGGCTATTAATAAAATTACTAAACGGATTTAATATATTGAAGATAGGCTTTATATATTGAAATTAAACCGCTATAATAACTTAGTAATTTAAAGTTATTAATAGCCCTAATTCGCAACGTCGTTCTCTATCCTTAATTTAAATACTTTTTAATATAGTAATTTACCTACTCCTCTTTATAAAGTAATTATATCTCCTTTATTTATAAAATAATATCCTCTTGCCTATTAAATTAATATTATAGAATAAATTAAGCGTATTTAAACTCCACTACGTCCGAGGAGTTAATTATATATTATTATATAAAGAATAGTATTACCTTCGTAGTAGTAATTTAATTTAGTAAGTAATTGGGAACGAGTTTAGCTTTAATAATTAAGGAGTTTTCTCGCTTTAACGATTTAAAATCTTCGAAATCTTTATTATTATATTATTCTTATACTTCGTAATTAAACGAAGATAAGAAATCGCGTACCTAATCTTTTTCGATATAGTTAAGGACGTTACTATTAAAATACTATAAGTAATATTATTGTTAAATATTAAGAAAGGTTATATTAAAAGTATTAATAAATTAGGGGTCGTTATTAATTATAATAAATTAGGGGTAGGGGATCTTAAGGTTATTAGCCGCGTTTTTAATATATTCGACGAAGAAAGTAAACTTATCTTCCCTCTTATTATTAAGGAGCGCTTAAAAGATTAGTAATAAAATTTTTTTTAATATAATAATTATACCCTATACGAAGGGGAAGTTTTAATAATTAGTTTTATACGTTACGCCGATTAATAAAATATATAGGAATTTATTCTATATATCGTATTAGAGGCTATTAATTTAGAACGTATAATATAGTATAAATATATTATTATTATCTTCTTCTAGGAAGTGGCTTTAGAATATAATAATATTACTTCGATAATCTTCTTTTAGCGTTTTAAGGAAGGTTTGGGTATTATTATTATATTAGGCGTTAGGGAGTAAAATATTAAAATCGAAAATAAAATCGGACGAATTACCCTTATAAAATAAAAAAGCGTTAAGTATAGGAGGAAGGGACGTAGGAGTAAGTTCGTTTTTATTAAATTCGTTAAAATTAGAATTAGGCGCGGGAAGAAGGGACGTAGGAGTAAATTTATTTTTACTAAATTTATTAAAGTTAAAATTATTATAAAGGTCGATAAAGGGCGGGGGTATTTTAAAAGTATCTTTATTTTTTTATAGGTTTTCTTTCTTTTATTATTCAGCCGCCTCCTATTATTCGGCCGCCTCCTATTATTCGGCCGCCTCTTATTATTCGGCCTCCTTTTATTATTCGGCCTTTTTTTATTATTCGGCTTCTTTTTATTATTCGGCCTCCTCTTATTATTTAATTGCCTCCTATTATTCGACCTCCCCTTATTATTCGACCGCTTCCTATTATTCGGCTTCTTCTTATTATTCGGCCTCTTCTTATTATTCGGCCTCTTCCTATTATTCGATTACTTTTTATTATTCGATTTCCCCTTATTATTCGGCCGCCTCTTATTATTCGGCTACTTTCTATTATTCGGCTACTTCCTATTATTCGGCCTCCTCTTATTATTCGACTTTCTTCTCTTATTCGATTTCCCTTTATTATTCGACTTCCTTCTATTATTCGGCTACCTCCTATTATTCGACTTCCTCCTATTATTCGATTTCTTCCTATTATTCGACCTCTTTCTTTTATTCGATTTCTTCCTATTGTTCGACCTCTTATTCTTATTTAATTTCTTCTTCTTATTATTCTTCGTCGTTAATATTATCGTCGACGCCTCTTAAAAATTAAAATTCTAAATATTTGGTAAGTTCTAATACTTTATATATTATATAGTATTTAATTTCTATATAATTGAATACTTTATTTCGTTCCTAAATTTATACTTCCGTTAAACCTAATATCTCTTCGGTTAAACCCCTTATTTTATTTAAAGCTTATTATAATAATTATATTATAAAAGCTAATTAATCTTATATATTTTACGGTAGCGGACGTTTTTTAAATCTTCTTCTACTACGCTTTATATTAATTATTAAAGGTTATAATTCGGTTATAGGTTTAGTCGGAAGAAGAAGAGAGTCGGGTATATTTTATCTTTTAAAGGGAATTTATATTTCCGCCGAATTTAATATCTCTTCGGCTAGACCCCTTACTTTATTTAAAGCTTATTATAATAGTTATATTACGAAAATTGGTTAATTTTATATATTCTATAGTAGCGGATATTTTCTAAGTCTTCTTCTACTACGTTTTATATTAGTAATTAAAGGTTATAGTTCGGCCGTAGGCTCGGTCGGAGGAAGAAGAGAATCGGGTATCTTTTATTTCTTAGAGGATTGAACGTATTCGAACGAATTTCGGTCCCTCTTTCGAGGTCGGAGTATTAAATAGTTAAGTATAATTTAATTTCCTTTATAATTCGGGGTTAGTTCGGCTAATATATTATTATTAAAGTAATTGATATCGTTATTATATTATTAGAAAGGAGTATTATTAAACAACCTCTAGGAATAGATAAATAGAAGCCGTCTACGTTATATATTTAGTAATTAATTTAGTAAACAAGTCTGGCCCGGTCGTATTGATTTATATTAGTCGCCTATTTGTAATATTACTTGTAATTTTATTCTACGCTATATTATTAAAAAAACGTTGTAGGAGAATCCTAATAATTTATTTTATATTATAGCGTTTTTTTACATTCTAATATACGTAATTCTAATTGAGCTATATTAATATAAATATTATTTAAATATTATTTATAATAGAACGTTGGTAGGGTAATAGCGAGGTAGTAGACTTTTAATAGTTCTTGATATTATATACTTCTAAGCGAGTACGAATCCGAACCCTTATAACTAGAGAAGTAATAATATATATAAGGCAATCCTAACCCTTATAACTATAAAAGTAATAATATATATAAGGTAGTCCTAACCCTTATAATTATAAAAGTAATAATATATATAAGGTAATCCTAACCTTTATAATTATAAAAGTAATAATATATATAGGGTAGTCCTAACCCTTATAATTATAGAAGTAATAATATATATAGAGTAACCCTTATAATTATAGAAGTAATAATATATATAGAG
>RAKG01000160.1:0-48611 GCA_009802275.1 Neurospora sp. CHS-2018a | reverse complement strand
TATTTATTAATATTATTTTTAATAATAATATTATTAATAAATAAATTACTAAGTAGCCTTTTTAAGTAAAAGTCTATTATTTTTACTATTTTTAAAATTATAATAAACTTTAATAATTGTGTTAATAGGAGAATTAAAGTAAAGGATACTAATATTAAGTTAGAAAATATTAGAATTTAATTGAAAATAATTTAAATTATCCTTTTTAAATATTTTATATTCTTAAATTTATTATAGTAGAATATATATAATGAAGTATAATAGATTTTAAAAATAAAAGAATCTTAAATAAGAGTATAACTCTAGTAATCGGGCTCGATTTAGTAGAATTATAAGGTTTTAAAATTAGTAAGAAATATTGAAATTCTAAAATAAGCTTTTTTTAGGTCCTCCCCGAGGTCCGAATTATTGAAATATAGTATTACAATTAATATTAATATATTAATTAAGTAAAGGACTACTAAATAAAGGTATAACTTTAGGAATCGGACCTAATTTAGTAGGGTTATATTGTTTTAAAATTGATAAAAAACGCTATAATCCTAAAAAGGTAGTTTTAATTTAGAAGGTTATAGTAGGATAGGTATTATAGTAATAGGCGTACAAATTGGTTGAACGGATTCGTAAAGAAAAGAGGAATAGAATGAAGGTTAAATTAATTGTTTTGGTTAAGGTTTAGTAGATTTATAGTATTATAAAGGTAGAAGGTAGGGTTTTGCCCTTTTTCGGCTATATTTTTGTAGTCCGGTGGGGTTTTGGCATGTCCGGTGGTTTTAGTACCAATTCTATAGAGTAGAGTTGGGGAATAGATAGGAAATCTGTTAGTGTCAGAAAGCACGAAATGTGGAGCAATGAGATATGCAGTAAAAGGTGTTGATTCTAATGATCCTTGTCCCTTGTCTTTCTCGAGACTTCTAGGGTTTATATATAAGAACTAGGGATTCTGGGAGGCTATTCCTTATACGGTAGTATTATTAGACAGCCTAGTCATCGAGCTATAACGATAAGGGGATTCCTATATTGTATATGTAGTGTATAAGGTTATCCAGATAGGGAGGTATATATTGGACTAGTAGTCTGGCTATCTATGCATGCTTTGATGTTTTGATACACCCCCTTAATTAAAGGTATTAAGGCAAAGTTGAACGAACCGCTAATTATATGAAGTTATTCTAGATTAATCGTTAATTGTATTTAAATTTAATAGGAATCTTTTATCCTAATCCTTCTTATCCTTTATAATATTCTTAATAGATTCTATTCCTAGTATCTTCTTAAATTTAGTATATTTATTAATAGATAATACTTTAGTTAGTCTGTTTACTAGCATTTTCTTCGTTTTATAGTAAGTAATTTTGATGGATCCTTTTTGAACTTCCTATTTTAATTAATAATTGTAGATATCGATATAACGGAATTTAATAGAAAGGTTATTATTTTTAGTGGTAACGAGGCGAATTGTTTGTTAGTTATTATATTAAATTGTAGGTATCGGATTAGCGAGATTAATTAGCCTTTTAATTAGTTTGGTTGTAAATATCGCTTTTTTGGCTACGAATCTTAAGGTTAATAATTCTATTTCTATTATTAAGGTAGTGATAGTTATTTGTTTGGTAGTTTTCTAATATATAAAACTTCTAAATAGTTTAATTGTAAAGTTTTATAAATTTTTATAATTAAGGTAATTATTAATAAATAAGGTATTTAATATTACTTTAAATATATTGTTACCCTTAAAGGTTAGGGCGAGATCCCTTGTAGTGTAGAGGTAGTATAATATTTTATTTACTACTTTATAATAGTCTAGATTGGGGTTATAATTATAATGAGTAAATTGGTTTGCGGCGAAGGCTACGTTTAATTTAGTAATTATAGCGCCGTAGAGTATTAAACTGATTTTAATTTAATATCGATATATCGATTTCCTTAAGGCTTTATTTTTATATAGTATTAATTCCTAGTTTGATATAGGGATAAAAGTAGTACGTTGGTCGTTAGTAAGGGTATAAATCTTTTCGAAATACGACTATTAAAATAGTTATATCTTTCTTTGCTTGTAGTCCTTAATTATTTCGATACTAAGGAATTATTATAGTTTATTACTTCCTATAAAATAATACCGTCGTTTTAAATCGATTATATATTATTTAGCTTCTATCTTTCGCCTCTTAGGATAGGCGAAGACGATGTTATTTACGTAGTAGAAAATAAAGATACCGTTTTTAATAAGAATATAGGGCTCTTTAGGCATAGGTTTAAAGCTGTTATCGGTGAAGGCGTTGGTTAATTTACGTTGCTATAGTAATAATAACCTTTTTAATCCGTAGAGAGCCTTTTAGATTCGTAAGACTTTACCCTCCTTCTAATACCTTAGCGGTATTCTTATAAAAATTTCTTCGTCGAAGTTAATATTAATAAAAGTATTAATAATATTATATTAAATAAATTCAAAATTAAATCGAATAGCAATAGCGATAATTATTCGAAATAAGCGTCTAACGAATATTAAAGTATATATTTCCTCCCCTATCTTTTATTATTAATTTCCTTATACAATAAGTCTCGCTTTAACTTTTTTGAAGCAACTATTTTTAAAGAATTTATAGGTATATACCTATATATAATCGAAGATTTACTTCCCTCGAATCTTAAGTTTATTAATATCGATTTCGACTTATATCCTTATTTTTCGATAACTATCGAAATATTCTTATTTAATATTAAAGAACTACTATCGAAGGAAGTAATTATCGAAGTCTCGATAACGTTTGGGTAATTAGGGAAGGTTGTAACAATATATAGTATTAAATTTATCTTTTCTTATTAAACGATCGAATTAAATTTTTATAATAATTTCCCCTTAGTAAAGGGCAACCGGTTAGTATAATCGATTAATATTAAAAGCCGCTTTCTATAGAGTAAAGCCTTCTATAAGGATATCTTTCAACTAATCGTTTTGAAAAAGGCTAATAAAAAAGGATAATGGAGGCGGCGTATTAGGAGGAGTAAAATAATTGAGAATATAGTTAAATAACATCTTTATTGCGTTATAATATTTAGGTTAAGTTTCCTCTATTTCTTCGTCGCTCTTTTAATTTATTAATAAAGTAAATAGCCGTTTTAGGAATTTAATTATATTAGTATCTTCGAAATCGACCTGACTACCAAAGTAATTGTAAATTTATTAAAGCTAATTAATTTACTTAAATAAATTAACGAACTCGTTAAAAGTAAATTTGAAGGCAGCTTTCTTTTTAAATATATCCTTTATAAAAGTAATATCTTCATTAAAAATTATATCCCTAATATTAATTATTTAGTTAGTATAAAGGTTCTAAATTCGATAGATAGAAGAAGATAAATAGCCGATAAAATAACTAATTTATACTTTTGGATTAAATTTCTTTCGTCTTTCTTTCTTAAATTGGGCGGCGGTTATTATAGCGTATACTTTACAACTATAAACCTTTAAATATAATAAGTTAGGCTTTTATAAAGTTGTAAAATTACGTTAGCGAGTAATAATTGTATAGAATCGTTTATATAGGGATTTCTAATTGTAGAAGTATTAAAGTGATTTATTTGCGAAATATATTAATATAAAGGTAATTTTTAATTATATATTATTTAGGAACTGTGAATTCTAAGTTATTACCTTACCCTTCTCTTTAATAATACCCTTTAAGCATTCTACCCCGCCGTTTTATATTTAGGTATTAGGAATATATATTTCAATTTAAATTCCTTTAATAGTAAAGAAATCTTCTACTATTTAGGCCTTAATAATCTTATTATTGTATTCGATATATTGTAGTTTGATATTGTAACGGTTTTCGAGAATAATAAATAGATTAGTTAGAGCGATGAGGATAGTTGCCGTAGTCCTATCTTTGAAGTAATAATTTTATATATAATTAGTATATCGATAGGTAATTAATATAACGTTTAAATATTTTAATTTACTTAATTCGAAGTTGAGGAAGTCGATAGTTAGCCGTTCTCCTAATCTATCGCCTCGTAGTTTATATCGCCTTTTAATTTATCGTTTAATTTTTAAGACGGTATACGCGTCGTATTAAATTATTATTAGTCCTTTGAAATACGCTCCTTTAATATTATAAAAGTGATTAAATACTTGGGGGCTACAATAATTAAGGTAGTAATATTAGAGATAGTTATTTTTTTTATAATATTTACGGCCGGTATAGGAGTTAAATTGGTTCCTTTTTATAAAGAAGCTAGCCCGCGTTTTAATAAGGGGAAGGTCTTCGAGAATAATTTGACCGTATTGTATAAATAGTTTATAAAAGAGTATATTATTTAGGGATTAAAGGTAATTGTTAAGTAGTTTATAATCCTAATAATATTTTTACTGTTGTAAAATTTAGAGAGAGATAAAGTTAGTAGTAAAGTTAGGTATAAAGGCTACGTCTTTTAGCCTTAACTTCTTTAGTCCCTTCTTTCTTTAAATAGTAATATCGATTATCTTATACCCTCGAATCGGTATAATTAAGTCGCTAGCTTAAAGAATTTCGCTGTAAGGGGCGCGTCGAAATAAAATAAAGCGAATAATTTCGTTAAATATATATAATGAATTTCTAGAATCGAATATTACGTAATTCTTAAGTAAATAAGTTGTGTTTTCGCTTTCCCCTACTTAGAGGACTATTTAATTAATATTGAAGGCAAATTAATAAATGCCCTTATTAGCGAATTAATTTAGAGTATTGTTATCGTTAATATTATTATTCTTTTAATTACTCTAACGATTTTTATTGCTATTATCGCAATTAATATTAGTATTGCTAATTTTTTTAAATAGTTCTTTTGTAATAGGAGTATTATATTATTTGGCTAATTGTTTATAATAGATTTCGATTTTTCGGCGAAACTTATTATTATTATGTAGATTCTTTTTAATAGTCTATTGAACCTCTTTATTTCCTTTCTAATTAATTTTAATTAAATAGGGGAAGAGATACTAGTATTTCTTAGGAGAATAAATATTCTGATTATAAATTTAATAGTAAGGAGGGGTTTTATTTAAGGATTTAATTAAATTAGCCTATTTCTTCTTATTTTAATTTGGCTTGTCTTGACGAGCGTCCTTATTATCGACTTTGCTTTCTTTTAATATCGGTCCTAATCCGAAACCTTTCCTTTTAATATTATAAGACTTATTCGTTAATATAGCGGGGGTTTTCTTATAGATTCTTATCCTTCAAAAATTATTAGAAATTATACGAAAGTTTAGTGTGTTGACTTCGATTTAAATAAGGTAATAACAGTTAACGCTAATTACTTATAGGGGGCGGACCGAATTAAAGTATATAAATAAGTTATTAAATTAGGCGTTAATTTAAATAATTTTAAGAATTTTATAGTGTTTAGTAAGTACTATAAAGGTATCCTAACTATTAATCTACTTAATTATACCTTCCTTAAGTACTTTATTAAGAAGTTTAAAATAATTATAGTATCGATAGCGAATATTTATTTAAGTATCGATAAGGCGATAATTATAAATTTATTTAATAATAATTAATTATATTAGTATTAGGTTTGAAGCTTCGAAAGCGCTAGCCTTAAATTTAGGGTTTATAGTCTCTTATATTTAAATTTTAATTTTATTATTATATAATCTAAAATCGCTAACAATCTTATATTGAAGGTTATTAGAGTTCTGGTCGTTATTAAATAGCTCCTTCCTAATTTGAGTAAGGTTAGCCGGGGATATTAATAAGTTTTTAACCTAATTATTAGAAGATCTATAGGTAATTTTAGTAGTTGAAGATATTTAAATACTTTTTTAGGCTTAATTACCCGAGGCGGCTATTAATAAATCGGTAGAGGTTAAAATAGAGGGTATTATTGTAGAAGAGGAAGCCGTTGCTTTTATTAATAGCCGAAGGGTAATTGTAGTTATAGAAGGTTGACCGGAAGGCTATCTAGTATTATTTATTCCTTTTAGAATATATTATAGGATTCTATTCCTTAGCTTCGTAATGTTCGTTTGTATTAAAGTAATACGGTTGGTTACCGCGGCTAAGAGTAGATAGGAGGAAATAGGCTATCTATTAAAAATAGGAGTTAGTTTTCTATTGAGGAGGTAATTAATTAATTAATACCCTTTAGCGAAATTAAGAAGTTCGTTCTCCTAATCCCTATATTTATTTAGAGTATTAAGGTAGGGACGAGAGGTCTTGCTGAAATTAGCGTTATTAGTATTGGAGGTAGGGAATATTATAGTAATTTATTATAATAGGGGTATTAATAAGGAAGTAGAAGTATTAAGTATAAGTATTTTTAAATAGCGTTTCGTAGTATAGCGATTCGATATTTAGATTATTAATTGTTAGAAAGTATAAAATGTAGAGTAATGAAATATGTAGTAAAAAGTGTTAATTCTAATAATCCTTATCCCTTGTCTTTCTCGAGACTTCTAGGGTTTATATATAAAAATTAGGGATTCTGGGAAGCTATTCCTTATGCGGTAGTATTGTTAGATAGCCTAGTTATCGAGCTATAACGATGAGGGGATTCCTACATCGTATATATAGTGTATAAGGTTATCCAGACAGGGAGGCATATATTAGACTAGTAGTCTGGCCATCTATGTATGCCCTGATGTTCTGACAGTTAGCCTCCCCAACGGGTATATCCGCTCCGCCATCCACTTCATGACGAAGGGCCATTGACTTAATTTAACCCATCACAATATAGCAATGTTCAAGCCGATGACGGGAGTCGCTATCTAGGCTTTGATAGCAGGTTGGATTCTGTGAGATGCCTTACAATTAAGAACAACAACTACAGAGTGAGTATCAACTATGAACATGATTTGGGATATAAGACTAGTCTCATTCTCTCAGCCACCTACGTATAGGCTATACGCTCTCTTTGTACCTACGGGTCCAAATAGTTGTAACATCCCTACCATATTTACCCACCTACTAATCTTAATATTATACTATTTAGACCCATAGGACAAAAAAACGCGGCTATATTACAGTCTAAGTATAATCTAAACAAAAGGGGCTATTGTTTGTAAATTAATTATATATCCCCAATTTATCCTATATATTAGAATACTACCCAACGCAACTATACGCTTTATACGTACGCCCTATACGTATATCCGATACTATATATTTATTAATCCTATCTTCTCCTACTCTTTTTAATATTAATAATATATTTATATCCTACTAATTATATCGGGCAACCTAATTAATTTCTATACTTTCGTCTCTTCTATTTATATCTTAATTACTATATTCCAATCCCTATTAAGAAGCCTCCAATAAATCTTCGAATAAACCCTTTATATTTAGGGTAAATATTTTAAATAGAGAGCCCCTTTCTCCCTATTAGGAAGCTTTTAATAAATTTTCGGATAAACCCTTTATATTTAAGGTAAATACTTCGAATAATTCGAATAACGATTCTAATATTTTAGACTCTATTTAAGAATTATTCGAATATATCCGTACTTTTATTGAAAAGGATTGTCGGTTAAATTTATAGTAATATATAATTTACTTCTATACGTATCGAAAGATTATAATATCCTAGCGGTATAGTAGGCGTTTCGGTATATTTATTAGCGTATTTAAGGAGCCTATTATATATAAGGTATTTTCAAAAGTTAGCGTTTATTTATATTTCGAACGGGATAATACTAACCTCCCCTTTCGTAAACCTACTATTTAATTTCAAATAAACGAATATATAATAGAGAAGTAGAAATTACCCTAAATATATTTCTAAACTTCTTTTTACGTAGAATTTAAATCGCTACTTTTATAGCTAAAAATAGAAGGGGTATTTATATTATTCCCTACTAATAATTTCGTTAGTAGTAATTATACTATTGAGGACGTCTCTAATATTACGTAAATTCGTTTTCGTCTTCGTTCTATATATAAAATCCTAATAAAAATTGCTCCCGAATTAATAAAATTATTTACCGCGCTATATATATATTAATGCGCCCATTAGAAATTTTATAAATATAAGCTAAAGGATAATACTCGGAAAAAAGGGGAGATTCGTAATTATGTAGTTATAATAACGTTTATTATTATAAATTCCTACGTACTTTAAAGGAATACGTTTATCCCGAAGTTATTCGGTATCTATTTTAAAAGTAGTTCTATATAATTATACGTATATAATATACTAGCTCGGTTTGGTATAGTTTCTTCCTATAAGGTTACTTTTAATATTATTAATAATCTTATTAATATTTTTATAATATATAATTCGATTATTTAAATCCTATAAGGGTAGACCTTTCTCCCCCTATAGGATTTAAATAACCCTACCCCCGCTAATTTTCTTATATATTTATACGATTATAAAATAACTTTAAATTCGTTAGTTATAACCCGAATATAGTTATTATTTATAATAATTTTAATTTTATAGACTATATATAAGGTCTTAATATAAATCGGAAGGATATTATACAGAATTTTATTATTTATCTCCTTATTAGTAGTCCCGATATTAACGGGCCGTTTATATTATCCTAATAGCGTCTATATATTAAATTCGAATTGGAATAACTTTTTAATTATTTAAGTATTACGCCGCCATCCCTCGATAACGCGGCCCGTTATTTTACTAAAAGTCGATTAGCCGCTATTTTCAAACGGAAATTAGAATAGTCTATCCTTCTTTTCCCGGTCGTTAAGCGACTGAAAACCGACTAAAATTATATCCTACAAACCCTTGCTATTATAGAGGACGAAGGTAAAATCGCTAGTATATATCGACTTTATAATAAACTCTTCTTTAAAATTCTCGGACTCCGCGAGGAGAATTTTAACGACCGATTCGTCTTCGTTTACGGCGATTAGAAAATAATATCTTTTATTCGCTATATTATTCTCGATTAATTTGAGGCTAGCTACGTATATAATTATAAATAGTAGATTCTTATTATACTTATATTCTTTTATATCCTTATAAATTATATTAATATAGTATTTCGTATTTTCTAGCCTCTTATAATATAGGATGTCTAGGGCCTTAGAAGGGATAAGAGAATAAAATAGTATAATACCTAGTTTTATAACGGTTGGTATTTATTAGAGGATATATTCGCTTCTAAGATTTTAGCCTTCCTAATCGCTAGGTTCGTCGATTACGATTATATTTCAAAATCTAACTTTATTAAAGTATTTATACGCCAAACTATATTAAATACCGGGGAAGAATTTATCGACCGGGAATTCCTTTTTATTTATAAGGAGGTCTTTTCCTTAATTACTTAGTTTAGGTATAAAATATCTTCGGGGATAATAGATATTAACTATTGTAATATTTATTATTATTTATAGGTTATTTATATTTTTATAGTATTTAATAAAGCCGTTTCTTTAGGGGATTACGGCATCCTACGATAAATAATGAGCCTCTTTCCTATTTTATTTTATAGTAGTAAGTTAAGTAATTATAGGCCCGAAATACTTTATTTAGTATAACTACTTCGCCCCGAGGTTACGGACGAGCCGTTCGCCGATATTATCTTACGGTTTGGTATAGTACGGTATTCTATAGTTGGCAATTAGTAGAAGGCGATTAATATAGCCCTTAAATATATTAATGCTTCTTTTACTTAGGATATTAAGTAGAATAAGAATTTGATTTATAATATTAAGACTATATTCGTCCGGCTTTCTGCTATTAGCCCTTATATTGTAGTTATCTGTAAGGTTATTAAAAACGATATACGAATTTATTAGGCCGGTAGATATATAAATTTATTTACCGATAGAAACGTTATTAATTATATTTATATAATATATTAGAATAAGTAAGCGTATCGATAATATATTATTTTCCGATTATTAGGTAATTCGGGATTTAATACCCTTAATATCCTCTAATTTAGGCTTACTATATTATTAGAGTTAAAGTTCGATACGTTTAATAAAAAAGAGGTTCGACTATTACGAGTAAATAAGTAGGCGATTATTTTTAACCCTGAGAAGGTTATTAAATATATAGAGAGGGATATAGGAGAAATAATTATTAGTAGTAATAAGGACGAATAGGTATATTTTAATAATAGTATTAATTCTAATAACGACTTCGATCTCGTATAATTACTTATTTATAAAGTTTAAATATTTATATAAATTAAACCGAAAATAGTTTAGGGTAATAATAATATAGGCTAATTTCGCATATATTTCGTATTTTATAGGTCCTTTTTAAAGATAATATAGTACGGCGTATTCGCGGGGTATCCGAGTGGAAAATTAAAGTTTAAATTCTAAAATACTAAAAAATAATCCGCCCCGGGTTCGAACCGGCGGCCTACTAATATATTAAGTTATTATTTAAATATCTATTAACCGCCTATAATTGGTATTAGAATAATATTAGTTGCGTTACTATTTACGCTAGCGGACTATAGAATAATATATTAATAATTTATTTTATATAGTATATATATTATAGATTAGTAAGGGCCTAATAGCGGGTCGATTAATAATTATTATTTAAATCCTATAGGGCCGAAACTACTTCCTTATTAGATTTAAACTATCGATCGAGTACTATTTAAATCCTATAGGGGTAACGGAGGAGACGGGACCTATTACCCCTATAGGATTTAAATAGTACTTTAAAGAGTAAGGAGGCTATTTATAATTATTTAGGAAAAAGTATTAATTAAGTAAATGTAGAAATAAAATATAATTTCGCTAAAGGGGAAGGCTATCGAAGATTTTTTACTCTAATATAGTATTTACGACTTTAAATATAAGGAGTTAATTAAGCGTAGGAATATTATATCGGCGGGGAGTCCTATTCGTAAGCTTTATAATTATTTTAAGGATTATAATATATTATATACTATTGTATCCTTTAAATAATAATTGGAAAATTACCGAAGCTGTAATCTAGTAATTAAATAGAGAGTTTAGCGGAGACTTTGTAAAGAGGAACGAGAAGTAATTTAGTTAGAGTTATTATATATAAAGAAGTTAACGGGTATTATAACTTCCGTAATTCGTATTTATATTAATTTAATCGCTATTCAAACCTTCTAACTTCCGAATAATTAATTTACTCCTCTATATATATTTCTTTAATTTCTACGTTAAAATTCAATTATATATTAGTAATTAGCGGCTCCTTTACCAACTTCTTAATATACTTTATTATATTACCTTTTTCCAACCGTCTTTTAAATCCCCTTTAAAAGTCCGCAACGGCCGCAAATAAATCGCCTGCGCTAAGGATTCTCGCTAGCGACGTTATAATAGTAATTATAAATTACCTAAAGATATCGGCTATTTTTATCTTTTATTTATAAAATAGCGGGGTTAAAGGGGCACTATTAAATAGTATAAAGGCGACGGGAATTAAATTGGGGTCGGTTACTATATAGCGCCGTATTATTAAGGTTATTTCGGTCGTAGCGGGGAGAATAGGTTTATTATTATCGTTCTTATTATCCCCCTTATTATACCCCTTATTATTATTAAAGATTTTAAAGTATTAATTATCCCCGCTAATAGGTATTAAATTTATTAGATTCTCTTACGTTTTAAACGGTTCCGTATAAATTAGTATGTATATTTTACGTTTTATATCGGCGAATATATTATTATATTAGTTCGAAAAAGTAACTTTCTTCTTTTTAACGATAGGTTCGCCGTTTAGTAAGGATATTGCCCGCTTCCCCTTCCCCCTCCCCTCGATTAGAATTAATATAGTAATCGAAGACTAATTGGGATTAGTAAATATAGGGTTTAAAAAGGTAATATTAGTAATATAGGGTTTAAATAATTTATCCTCCCTATAAAAAAAGGTAATAAAAGATATAGGGTAAATAATATCGTCGCAACCTAATAACTAGAGGTTATCGTCGTTGTTAATTTCCTCTTTAAAATTAGAGAGTTTATTACTATTATTATATAGTAATCCCTCTTAGTTAGCTACTATATTAATCGAATTAATAATATCGTCGTCGTATATCGCTATAGTTATATATATTGTAATTAGTAATATTGTTAATAGAATATATAATATTTAAAATATTAAGTTTCCGTTATTTCCCTTTATGAAGGCGGTTAATCGGACTTAGCGGACCTTACTGTAGTTACGAATAAAAAAAACCCTTATTAAGTACTATATATGTATTAATACTAGTAAAATTTCGTAGCCCTATCTCGTTTAGGATAAATAAACGTAGATTTTAGAGCGCGAGGTTAACGGCGTATAATTTAGCTTACGAGCGTAATATTAGCTTTCTTAATAATTAATACTAAATTATAATTACTATTAATCGTATTTAATAAGGGTTCTATATATTTAGTAACGTTACTAATTTACTAGAGGCTAAAATCGAATTATCGTTTCTATAGGGTTTTATTTTCTATAAATTTGCCGATTAGGATATAATTAACCGAAAATTTAGACTTCCTCTAATTTGCTAAAACTATAGAAACGAGATTTAAATTAAAGAATTAGTAAATTAGGCCGGTAATACTAATAACTATTATAAAAGGTATTGAGAGATTAAGCTTTATAATTATCTTTATACTTTAGGATATTATATTATTACGTATAAAAATTTTCTTTATAGTAGCCTATACTTTTAAATTATTCTTAAATATAAGTATTCTTATTATAGTCTTTGCGGCGAAAGATATTTCTACGATTATAAGCGTTTTAAATAGGTAAAAGCGTTAGAAAAGTAAATATAGAAATAGGGTATAAGCTTATTAAAGGGGAAGATTATTGAAGATCTTTTATTCTAATATAGTATTTACGACTTTAAATATAAGGAGTTAATTAAGCGTAAAAGTACTATATTAATAGGGAGTCCTATTTATAAGCTTTATAGTTATTTTAAGGAGCTATTATTATGTCCTTTGGGTAATAATTAGAAGAATGCCAAAGCCGTAATTTAGAAATAGGATAGAGAATTTAATGAAGAGTTTATAAAAAAGAACGAGAAATAGTTTAGTTAAAATTATTATATATAAAATTAATAAATATTAATAGGTATTACGGCCTCCGGGACTCGTATTCGTACTAATTTAATTATTATTTAGACCCTCTAGCTTCCGAATAATTTGCTAGTCTTTACGCCTATATTAAATTAGTTCCCGAATATCGCCGCTATCGCTTAATTTAAACTTTTAATTGAATTGGAGTAATATTAGGTAGAAAATAAGTACTTTTAATATTTTTTTTTTTTATTATTTAATAGCACTATTTAACTCCTTAGCAATCCGGGTCGTCGGGGTCCGGATCGTCGGCATCTTACTCGTTACGTTTATAGATAGCCTTCTTCTCCTTTATTATATCCTCTAATTTATCCTAGCGGTTTATTTAATAGGACGTATAATTAATCGAAGTAATTATAGTACCCTTATCCCCCTTCGGTTCCGTTTAGGTCTTTATTTTTAATATTATCGTTTATAAATTTATTAATTTATTTTATATTTATTCTATTACGCGGCTTATTATACGAAAACTCTCCGCTATATTCCCTTTACGCTAAGCTATAATATCCCCTATATCCTAAATAAAGCCCTATATTTCAATTACTTTTACCGTTATAGAACTATCGCCGAAGTCCCCTATTTAATTATTTAAAATACTTAAACAATTTAAAATTTACGTAGAATACTCTTTAATTTTATTTTTAACCGAATAAATACGATTTTTCTACTTTATATTAAAATATAAAATATTAAAGTTAAATATATATAAGTCTTCTATATAACGGTCTAACGCAAAATTTATATTCTCGCTCGTATTTGTAAATTATATTTAAGTAAATAAATATATTTAAATTACTTATTTACCTAGCTCCTATCGGATATAATATAGGTCGAAGGCAATAAAATTAATTAATTAAGCTATATAAAATACGGTTAGTAGGGCGGTATTAATAAGTTTAATTGTAATCGGTTATTAATTATTCGAATTACCCTATAGATTATAACTAATTTACTCTTTTATTTACTTAATATTATCCGTAATAATAGTAGATAATTATATAAATATCGGCTACGTATAATCTCTTTTTTATATCTATCTATAGTATAAAGTAATTTGAATGTAATTAAATTAATAAATTACGGTAGGACCGGGACCCTATTCGCTTAGTGTAATAGGGGGGTCTATAATATTTATTCGGATATAAAACGTTAGTCCACTTTAAATATAGGCTCGTTAATTATTAAACGGAATTTCTTAACCGGCTTTAATATATTATTAAATTCTAATATAATCTTACGCCAATCCGGGCCCTTATCGGTATTTACTTTAAATTATATTACCCGCCCGGGGAATATAAATTATAAATAAAAAGCTTTAACTTTAATAAAGGGGAAGCTTAAATACCCGGGTCTTTTTAGTACGTATTTAGTAATAAGTCTTTACTACTTTTCCTTAAGTATAATTTGAATTAATAATATATATCCGTTAATATTTAAGAATTATATATCGTTAATTAATAAATCGAAATACCGTAGGCCGAAGTAAAGTTATAAATAATTTTATTTAAGGCCGCCGGATATCTTCGGGATCGGACTAAGCGATATTAAAACGGCCGTCTAAAACCTCTTATTACTACTATTTATTTCGAATTTAATTAATTCTATAACCTAGAATTCGAAGGGGCTTTAAATAGGTTTATATAGCGTTATTCCCTTTGTAAACCCGTTATAGATTATCCTAGGTAGAATATACTTAGGGGTTAATTATTCCGGGCGGCGATATTCGTAGGCCGTTTATATATATTTAATATTAAATTTAACGCCGAATAAATAACGTCGGAATTTATTACCGTTTAATTCGAACGGGAGCGCGTTATATAGTATATATAGAATTAAATATTTTTATTTCAACCGGATAAATTAATATAAATAGAACGCTAAATTAGGATAGATAAATAATATATATATACCGGGGCTAAATAAGTTTTAATTATTAAAAAACTTTATTAGGAAATAAATATTAAATAAATCCGGGATTATAATAATAAAGTCGTCCGGAACGTTAATCGGAGGGTTTAGGGCCCTAATAGTATTATCCGGGGTATTAGCCGGATAATTATCTAGGGTATCGATTAAATATTTTAATTCCTCTATATTAATAAAGTTATCCGCTTTACTTTTCCCTTTTATTAACTTAAGTAATACGGACCTTTTTTTCTTCGGTAGTAACTATTATATATTTTCGCCCTATTTTACCGTTAGAATCGCTCTTAGTAACTTTTTATATAATTAATTAATTAAATCTAATATAAAGGGTAGTATATAGGTAGCGGTACTATATTTCGGGTAGTGTCCTTTTCCTACTATTTTATATATTAAGCCCGGGAATAGTCTGTTAGAATTAGGTATTAAGCTTAGGAGTAGTTTGTCGGGGCTAGGTACTAAGCTTAGGAATAGTTTACCGGGGTTAGTTTAGTATATTAATAGTAATTTAAAGATCGAAGTTAGGGTGGTATTTATTCGCTACTCTTCTCTATAAATTTGCTTACAAAACGAATAATAATAGAATTAAAGTTCGATCGTAATACATTAGAGGTATTACCGCTCCTAAGTCTATTATAATACGTATAGTTAAAAAGGGTAAATCGGTAGTTAAATATTCGTAAAATATAAAATAGATAATAATTATAAATTGTATTTAGAAATATAGAGGTAGGGTAGCGAAGAAACGAAAGGTATAAGAGGGGCGAATAGGGTAATATATAAGGGGGAATTTAGAATTAAAGGGAGTAACCTTTCTTTAAGAATAATTTATTCGGGGGGGGGTTAGATAATTATATTCAAAATATTTTGGGTACAGTAATATAAGGGAATTACGCTTCTTATTAAAATAAATAGTATATAAGTATTAAACGACTTACAAGTATTAGAATATTGCCGTTTAATATTCTAATACGTAGAATACCTATTAATTTACTAATATAATATTTAGCCGCGTCCGCTTTTTAAACGGTTTACCCGTAGGCTATTCGATAGCGAGGCGAACGAATACGTACCTATTAAAAAGTATTAAAATATTGCTATTTAATAATTTACTATATAAAATATCCATCTGCCCGATAGCGTAATATTTATTATAATTAATATATTTATATATAAAATTAAAAATTATTAGAGATTTTATTAGGCCGGACTTATATAATTAATACGTTAAAGCTTAACGTTATTTACGAGGCGGGGAAGTAAAATAATTCCTAATCCGGCTCCGCCCTCTTCCGGCGGATTAATTTCTCTACTAATTACCTATTAACTACAATATATATATAATTTTACTGAATAGGATACGGTAGTAGTATTAATTTATTCGGTTGGCCGTTAGTAATTATAAATAGAAATTAATTCCTAATTAGGGCGGGTTATATAATTAAGTGAATAAATAGCGTAATTACTATAGTAGGTCTAGTAGCGCGCTAAGGAGTAAACGATAATTAATTTAATTCGATATCGAAAAATACGAAATGTTAAAGTAAAAAAATAAAAGTAATTTAGGTTTCGACTTTAGAAAAGTTATTTTACCTATCGGATCCTTAGAAGTAATTAGAGAATATTATTATAGTTTTTTATATAGCGCTATTATAATATTATATACGTAATTACGGGCTTTATTAATATAAGTAAACGAGTTTATTTAGCGTCGAAATAAATCTAGATCTATACTTTCGCTTTAATAAGAGTAAATTTAGTATTTCTTATATTATAAATTTATATAGAATTAGTAATATTAGACGGAAACTTAAACCCGAGTCGGAAAATATTTATATAAATACTATTTATAAACCCTTCTTTAATATCGGTCTTAAGATCCTCCTAAGTATTAATTCCCTCTACGGCTATTAGTATTTCCGTATCTTTCTTATATTATAGATTTATATAGAATTAATAATATTAAAATAAATATTAACTCCCTCTACGGCTATTAATATCTCTATATCTTTCTTATACTATAAATTTATATAGAATTAATAATACTAAAATAAGTACCGACTCCCTCTACGGCTACTAATATTTTATTATCCTCTTATATATATTAAACGACCGATTACTTTAATTATATTTAAATCCGATAAGGGATTACTATTTTTACCCCTATTAGATTTATACGAAGATAGGATTAATTATTATTTTCCGAAGTAGTTTCCGAAATTAAATTTAGGGGATTACCCTCCGAATTAATATCGTTATTAGGATTTAAATTACTATCTTCTATATTAAAATCCAAATTATTATCTTCTATATTAAAATTTAATTTATTATCTTCTATATTAGAAACTTTATATTAGTTTAGAATATTAATTACTATATTAGTATCGTCGTTAGGATCTAACCTACTATCTTCCAAATTAGGAGCCTTATATTAGTTTAAAATATTAATTATTATATTAATATCGTCGCTAGGATCCAACCTACTATCTTCTATATTAGAAACCTTATATTAATTTAGAATACTAATTATTATATTAGTATCGTCGCTAGGATCTAACCTACTATCCTCTACGTTAGGAGCCTTATATTAAATAGGAATATTAATTATTATACTAACGTTTAGCCGGAATTTCTTTATTAGCGAAGTTTGGGTTAAAGTTGGCGAAGCGTACCGTTTCCTCTATAGCATAAGAATTTCGTCCGCTTAAAATATTACTATTAAACGTTAATTATTAATATAGGTTACTATATTATTTCTACCGGCGGTATATTTTATTTAGCTTATTTTTATAATATACCTTTTCTATTCGTTAATATAATATTTAAATTCCGCTTAAGAAGAATTAATTAAAGTTTAGGCTAAATTCTTTAAATATTTCCGTTTCTAAGTGTCGGGGAGCGAACTATTTTGGGCGGCCGCTGTCCGAAGGGCCTTTAAAAGAATCTAGTCCGAGGCTTCGAATTTCGGGTTTATATCGACGAATATAGGCCCGATAATTAGGAGTAGACGGATAACGTTATTAAATTCGGAATTATTTTCGATTCTTTTAATATAAAATTCGTAAATATAAATATAAACCCTCCCGATTTTCTTAGTACGAGACGATATATATATATCGATTTATTGAGGGGGCTTTATTATTTAAGAAAATTGGTTGAAATTGTGATTTAGAATTAATTTCGCCGCTTTGTATATAATAACCGCCTTTAATATAAATAATCGAATATTTTTCGGGAAATTAAAAGTAGGTTACAAAGTATAAATATATTAAAGGAAGGGTTAGTACAACGGATTTAAATCCTATAAGGGTAAAATAAGGATAAACCTTATAAATAATCCGTTCTTCCTATTAATCGGAAATAAACTTATTAATTTAGGGAAAGTATTATATAACCGTTTTAATCTAATTAATACGGTATAAACGACCTATATATTAGAGAATTATAGGGATATTTTATACGAACTTAAGGCCGATCCTAGTATTATATTAAGCGTAAGCGTTTAGCCCGATAATATTTATATTCGAATTAAGTATTAAAATATTAATAATTACGTATTAATTATTCTAATCCCTAATAATAGTAGATTATTCTTAAGCGCTTTAATTAAGTATAATCGTTTTAATAATAAAGTTCGCTTTTTATAGGATTGAATAAAGAGTCTTAATAAAATTAAACGATACCGACGAAATTAAATCTTATAAGGGAGGCGTAAAATCTTCCCTAATAGGAAATAGACGAAAATTAAACGGGTAGGGTATTTATATTTATATTTAGGGGTAATTAATTATAATAAAGATACGCTCCTTTTTATAAAATATTTCTATATATTTATTAAGGATTTACATTTAGAGGGGGGATTTGCCGTATATTTAAATAAGTATTTATATCCTATCGATAAGTAATAAGACGTTTGGGTTAAAGTTTAAATAGTTATATATATATATTAAACCGCCGTTAAATTATATTTTAATTAGGGTATTTACCTTTTCCCTACCTAAGTTCGCACCGGCCTTAGCCGGCTTTTTACCCTAGAGGGCCGTATTAAAGTCCTTACTATAATATAGTTATCGTTCGGCGGTTATAACTACCTCCTTATAATTAATTAGGTTATTTATTTATAATATATCTTAAGCGTAAAGGTTCTAGGCTAAGAATTATAGCCTACGTATAAAGATAGGGCTAAAGCCCTTCGGATTATTATTAGGGCTTAATTAATTTAGGACGGCGGTTTCCTCTAGCTATTCTATTATTAAAATTAAATATTTATTAATAAAGGCCGAAACCCGACCCTTAAAACGCTTACTATATTAGAAATAGACGTAATAGATTTATATAAGTAGGATATCCGAGGATAGATATATTACTTAACCGTCGGGTAAAATTAGGGGCGTATTTATACCTCTAAATAAAAAGAATACTTAAAATTCTAAAATAATAACGTTAGTAGTAGGGGAAGTAATAGCGCTTTTATCCGAAATAAATTTTTAGAATTTTGGGTAGAGAACTTACTATTTAAAGCCCTACTTTTATTTAATAAAGTATAAGGTATTTACAATAGTAAGTTCGGTATTAGATTTAAATATATAATTAGAGTATCCCTAATTATATATATTATCGTATTAGAACTAATCTAAATTCTACGGTAGGCGTATTATTACGGGCAATTTTATATTATTTTAGAGTATAAACGTAAACGCCTTTATATTTTAAACGCTATTTAAGAGGGGTATAGCGGAATAAAATATAATTATATTGCGCTTTAATTTATGGATTTAATACTATACGGCGGTATTGGTATTATATAAGAATTAAGTTTCGTCTATAATAATACGTATAAAATGGACGTCCTTATAAATAAATATATTTAATTCGTATTATTTACCGCTAATTTTACCCCCTTTATAATAATTTAGCCTATTATTAAATATAATTAATATAAAAAGACGAATCGGCGTTCGTTTAAATTCTATAGAGGAGGCGAGGTATTTACCCCTATAGGATTTAAGGGAATTTTAAGATTTATTTATTGTTCCCGGCCTCGTTAGGTTCGTTAATAAAGGAATCCGACGATAGATAGTTATCTTCCGAAATAGAGTACGGGGAATCTGAATCTTCGGTATCGTTGGCCCTACCCTTATTTTTACCCTTAGCCTTAATATTAGGTTTAGCTTTAATTTTAGCCTTCTTCTTTATTAACGGTTGTATTATAATATAATTTTTAACCTTCAATTTATTAGGATAGTCTACTAGATTGTATTAGATTTTATAAATTTTAATTTAATAGTGGAAATAAGTTAATATTGCCGCGAAGATAACGACCTAGGCCGTATTAGGATTATACCGTTCGTAGATATATTCCTCTATTAAATCGTCGAATTAATTTTAATTAAAGGTTTATACCCGCTTCGGGTCCTATTTAAGTAGCCTTTTAACTATACCGAACTAATAGTAGATTTTAAATATTTCTCTGAATATTTTAGTCGCTTCTATAAATATTTAAATAATAAGTAAAGCGGGTATTAATATAAATATTAGATAGGCTTTTATAATTTCGCCCTTTTTAATATTATATTATAATTCTATAAGGTATAATAAAATTACTATTAAATAAGTAATTATTTTCCCTATATTAACTTTATTGGTTAATATAGTGTATTTAAAGGGAGATTTTTCGAATTACCGGATAATATACGTATTTAAATAAAAGGAAAGGGGTTAATATTACGTATTTAAATCCTATCGGAGAGTAAGTAAGATAGTTCCCTTATAGGAATTAAATGAGGAAGGGGTATAATTTATTAATTAATTAATATAAAAGAAGGAATTTTTTATAGTAAGTTGGAAAGGGTAGAATAAAAGTATTACCTACGGGTTTAAAATCCCCTAATATTTATTTCGTTTAATTGTAGTATTAATTAAGAATATTAATATTATATTTTATTATTATTTTAGGAGGATTGGGGATAGTATTTCGATTAATAAGTAGGATCCTTCCTTACGTTTTTATCGCTTTATAAATTGTAATATAGTCCGGTAAAATCCTTAAGAATGGATAATTTCGCTAGATTATATTCGTTATAGCGTATCGAACCTCTAAATACGCTTTTACTAATTTTTAAATATTATTTTCCTAGGATAAGTCTAGGTTCTTAATAAAAGTAGTTAATTGGCCGGGTACTTCTTCGGGCTTACCCCGACGCCGCTAGAATTCCGATACGTATTTAGTAATTATATTTTTATATAATTTAAAGTCGTCGAATTATTCTTTTATTATTATATATTTTAAATTGCCTTTAAGTATAAAAATCTTTGAAACGACCGATAAATCTTTAGGGGGGTAAAGTTCTAAAGGGCTTCGGAACTTATTAACCTTTTTCTATTTATAGAAGAGCCTAATAGTAGTAATTAGAGAACCTACGTTTATTTTAAATATATCCTACGTTTTAAAGTCCTTAGAGAATTTAATTATTTTACTATTAAATTTCTTAGGGATATTCCAACTCTCCCTTAATTCCGAGTAAATACGTAAAAATAATTAGAAGTACGTTAGGTTTATAATCTTATATTCTATTATATTTATTTACGTATAGAACTAATGCACCTTTAAATCCTAACGTTCGCCTAGCCGGGTAATATTAATAGTTAGCGTTTAATTTATATTAATAAAAATATCTTTTATAATATTATAGATTTAATACGTTAATTATTATACGTTATTACTGGCAATTTCGCTACGTCGATCTTCTTTTATTAACCCTATTAAATCTTTAATAAAAAGGACGAAGATTAGCGTAAATTTAGCGTCGTTTGGGCCTTTTACCCTACCGATAATAAATTTATAGGAATATCGACGCCTATTATAGAACTATATAAAGTAGATTATTATATAAAGTTAGTCGTCGGTAGAATATTTAAATTATATATTTTTAGCGAGCGTATTATTAATTTATATAAATTTAGGTAGGCCTGTATCGTTTATATTATTATAAAAGGTCCGGAGATAGATTAGCTACGTAACGAATATAATCGCCTTTAAATAGATTATATTCTTATTTTTTAAAGATAGGTAGCCTATACCCTCTAAATTGCTATACTGAATAGCGACGGTACGAATAGGGATATTTTCGGTTTAAGATAGAATTTAGAGGATTCGGCTATAATTTTTATTATCTAATATATTAAGAATAATATTCTTCTATATCTTTTACTACCCGCTATTAACGTTGGGCTAAGGCTCTTCGCCGTATTTTTAAAATAATTTGAAATATTTGAGTAGGCCGAATATTAAAGATATTATAATATAATTAGCGAATGCCCGGAGCGTATTTAAATCCTATAGGGGATAATTATAGGGTAGAATATCCCTCCTCTATAGGATTTAAACGAGAAATATATTTACGAACGTAATTTAAATATTAAATTAGCGCCCGAACACTTTTATACCCTAAAATGCCGGCTATTTCGTTATTTTTTGGTAGAAAACCTATATTAATATACCAAACTATTGTTTATCCTAATAGTACTATACCTTCGCCCTTTTTATCGGCCTATTTCTTCCGCTAATTTATTATTATAGGTATTGTATCGATTTAAATACGCTGGTAAACGCCGTCGCCTTCTACCTACTAACCGGTATTTAATTTCGGCATTAATTTTTATACCTCCCTAATATTATAGGCCCCGGCGTTGGGGGGGAATCGTTACTATAATAAAATATTACTAGGTTATTCCCTTTTAATATTGTATAATTTTCTCTTTACCTTTTTAGTATTAATAAATTTATATTATTTAAATAGTAAGTAGTATAAAAGTTATAGTATAGCCGGATTTATCTCGTCGAAAAATATATTTATAATATCCGGATTTAGGTTCTTTATCGGTTAGGAAGTACTATTCTTATTTCGTACTATTTATTATAATTAGAAGACTACTATATATTAATAAGGTAGGGAAGTAGGAATTATTTTTACTTTAGGCGATATTAATTAGATTTAAATCCGATTAGGGAGTTGAGGGGTTAACCCCGGGCGAAGTAAGATTTAAATCCGATAGGGGATAAATAAAGACTTATTAAATCGGGTATAAATCTAATAAGGGATAAATAAAGACCTATTAAATCGGGTATAAATCTAATAGGGGATAGGGAAAGTATAATTAAGTTATACGAGGAAGGAAGAAAGAATAATTCTAGTAAATGTAAGGGGGGTTTTTATACCTATATATAAATTATTTAGGGTTTGAAATTTAGGGTAGGTCTCGAAATTTTTATTTACTTTTATTTATCCTTTATCGTCCCCTATAAAATTTAAACGAAGGAATAAGAAGTTTCGTTTAAATATTATTCCGTATTATAAAGCGTATATATTTACTTCTTCCGTTTTAGTAGTATTATATTAAATTTTACCCTTTTAATAGGTAGGATTGTATTTATATATATATTAATAGGAATAACCGCGGGTAGGGCTATATTTATATATATATTAATAGGATAAATTATATATAAAATTAGCCCTAGGGTATTAAAATTATTATTCGTAGCGATTTTTGAACGTTATACTTCTTCCGCCCGCGCTTTTATTAATTTCTTCTTCTCCGCGCTCGCTTTATTACGAATAATCCGTTCTAAATTAATAGTAAATGCTTCTAACGCGAGGGGGGTAATACATATATACTTTACGAATAATATATTATTATAATTTCCCAATTACTTTTACGTTTCGAATTTTAGAATAGCCTTAATAAAGTTTTGTACGGTAAGTATAGAAGTCTATTTACCGAATTTATATATAAGTACGTATATAAGATCCGAAGATATAAAAGTTTCCTTAGGTAGGTCGAAGAGCCTAAGGATATTAAGATAAAGAGTCTTCGCTGTAGTAGTTATAAAGTAATCTAATTTAATTAAAATAAAGCCGGCCTTAAATAATTTCGCTAGGTATTTAACGGTAGCCGTAGATTTCTTTTTCGGGATAGGTAATAGGAGACTTAGAGAGGGATAATATTTATTATAATATTGCGAAGGAAGTATTATGATAAGAGCGGTGCCGAGATAGTAAGCGTCGAAGTCTATTATATAATTATGCGACTCCCCGAAGGTAAAAGATAGCCTAAATTTTTATAGTAGCTTCTTCGTATATAGCTTAAAATACGGCGTATTAACGAATTCGTATATCTCCTTCTATTTTTTAATAACCTTCTCCCGGGCCGCTTTCTCTATTTTATTTTAAATACGGAGTTATTAATTATTATTATTAATACTTAATTCCTATAGAACCCGTTAGGCGATTATAATATTTTCCTTAATTAATAATTCTTCTTTATTTAATATACTTTCTTCGTCCGAAATATCCTTATCCCCCGAAGTAGGCGATTAAACCGGTTCCTTAAATAAAGCGAAATTTATTATAGTATATTACGAAATAGCGCTAATAAATAGAAGAAACGGTATAACTAGCTCTTTAATTAAAGCGAAATTTATTATAATATATTACGAAATAGTATTAATAAATAGAAGAGATAGTACGTATTAAGCTTCGAGCGCCGGAATAGCGGAATAATATAATAAAATACTATTACTAAACGGCGCGATCGGCTTTATTTTAATAAATTCGTATAATTAGCTAAGATAATTGAATTAATAATAAAGGATAAAATAAAACCCTATATTATATATAGTAAGATCCGTACGGACGGCGCGTCCGAAGCGCTAAATTAAATCCGTAACGTTATCGGACTTGACCGCGCTATATTATATTACGTATTATATATCCGGAATATTTATATTTATATTAAGCGAAACGGTAATAAGTATTATCCGGCACGTAGAATTAGGCCACTTAAAATCCTTATATATAGCCCTTTAATTTAAAGGACGGGTATTGGCGTTGTATTTACAAATTATTTTTACTACGCGGGAAGGTTCGTAGTTGGAAGATATAAGATATTATAAGAAATACGATTAGGCGGAGAAAAACGATAGCTTATTATTAATATAAATAATAATTTTCGGAATAAAATGAATATTAGGCCGGGGTTCGTTAGGCGTTGCTACGCCGAGGACGAATTCGAGCCGTTAGTAATTTTTAAGCGCGCTTAGTAGAATTGGTTATAGTATTATTATAATATTAGATTAATCGATAAAAATACGAATAATAAAGAATTTATTTAAATTATAACCCTTTGGACGGAAACCGCCGTATTTATATATATATAATTATATTTCGTAAGTGAAGGTAGCCGTATATTTAAATTAAGGAATATTAAATAGGATAGCCGTCCTAATAATATAAATATCGGTAAATTGTATCCGAAATGTACGTTATTAAAATATAATATATAATTCGTTTATAGCGATAAATACAATCCGTTAATTAAATGAAGCCGTACGTATTAATTCTATAAATTTTATATAGGTAGTTTATTTTAGACCGAGGAGGATATATATATAGTTTCCCTCTTCTAAATCCGATTAGAAGAGAGGATTCTACTATATAATTAATTAGAGCTCGTTTAAATCTAATAGGGGGGTAAAGGGTTAATACCCCCTATCGGTTTTAAATAATCTAAATATAAATTTATACTTTTATAATTAATTAATCGATTAAAATAGGTCGAATATTAGGAAATTTAGTTATAGTATTCTGCTACTTTTCGTTAAGCCGATTAAGCGGTATAATTTAAATAGTAACCTTATTAATTAAAATAATAAATATTATTTAGAAAATAATACTCTTGCTATAKCCCGTACGGGTAATTAAAATTGTATCGCCTCGTCGGTAAATAATATAATAAATAAATTCAATTTAATTAAATCTTAGGCGGCGTTAATTTAAGTTTATAAATAACCCCTAATTTAATAAATAAGTAGCGACCGCGTTAATAAAGTAGTATTATATATCCTTAACGTTAATAAATATTGTATAACGTAATACTTCGGTAATTTAATTTTAGAAAGCCAAATTAGGAAGTATAAATGTATTAGGCTACTAAAAATCGGTAATACGACAGATTAACTCTATAACCTCATCGGTATTAGATTTATAATCGCCTATTACATATATAAATTTTCGGGTCGATATAACGTTAGGTTATAGAAATAGAGTATATAATCTTTCTAAATATAATTTTGCGGACAATAAAAGCTATAAAATAATATTAGTAAATAATAAAAGCTTTATAGAAATACGAAAAAAAGTATAGAGAAATAGACCTATTATTCGTATTATTTTCGGACACTTTATTTAATTGAGTTTGAAATTTTTATAGTAATTTAATATTCGAGTATTTGCGGAGAAATAGGACCTTTCTTGTAAACAATAGCCGGTTTCGTTTAAGTTATATATAGACGTGATCCTAATATCACACTATTTGGACCCACAGGGTACAAAACGACTGCGCCACATGTAGCGGGGAAGTGGATGTAGGCTGACATCTAGGTTGAGCGTCTGTTATGAGAGACTATATAAGACCTATATTTGTACCTCAAAAATGCACAGTCAAAATATTGTGGGGCCATCTCAACGCTTCCAGGGGCACTTCCCGTCGCTCCCCGTTCTGCCAGCCCCGGGCGGACCCAGTTTTCCCGTGTTTCTCCAGTGACAGTGACTGGAGCAGTGAGTCAATTAACCCTGGCAGCCCATCCGGCTGGCCATGTCCCGATCTCGCCCCGGCCCGTATAAAACAAACCACCAAGTAGTCCATCTTCATCATCTTTCTCACTCATTGTTCTTAGTCTTCCTCAACCCAACGTCATCCAAGATACCCCAATTCCCTTTCACAAAATGGCTCCTACCGTCCTTCACCTCCGCAGCGAGACCAAGCACCTCGAGCACCGGTCTGCGCTCACCCCCGCTACCACTGCCGAGCTCATCAAGGCCGGCTACATCGTCAACGTCGAGCGCTCCCCCGAGAGAATTTTCGACGATGAGGAGTTCGAGAAGGCTGGCGCCACCCTGGTGCCTGAGCACAGCTGGGTCGATGCTCCCAAGGAGCACATCATTGTTGGCCTGAAGGAGCTGGAGGAGGAGGACTTCCCTCTCAAGCACGTTCATGTTCAGTTCGCCCACTGCTGTAAGTTTTCCCAGCCCAGGCCAAGCACCCTTCTGGGTGGCCAGGTGAATCCTTGCTGACTCGAGACAAAAACAGACAAGCAGCAAGCCGGTTGGGAGAACGTTCTTGCCAGATTCCCCCGCGGTGGCGGCACTCTTCTTGACCTCGAGTTCTTGGTTGATGAGCACGGTCGCCGTGTTGCTGCCTTTGGTTTCCACGCCGGTTTCGCCGGTGCCGCTCTTGCCCTCGAGGTGTGGGCTTGGCAGCTCAACCACAGCGAGCCCTTCCCCGGCGTTGAGAGCTACCCCAACGAGGATGCTCTGATCGCCGACGTCCAGAAGGCTGTCAAGGAGGGTGTCGAGAAGGCTGGTCGTCTTCCCCGTGTGATCGTTATCGGTGCCCGTGGCCGTTGCGGCTCCGGCGCCGTCAGCGCTCTCAAGAAGGCCGGCATCCCCGACGAGAACATTCTCGACTGGGATATGGCCGAGACTGCCAAGGGCGGTCCTTTCAGTATGTTTTAAACCTGCACCACTACCATACGACTCATCGTGGGAAAAAAAAAAGATACTGACTACCATCACAGAGGAGATCACAGACAGCGACATCTTCGTCAACTGCATCTACCTCACCAGCAAGATCCCCAACTTCGGTATGTTTTGTTCTCCCTCCTTCCCCTTTTCTCAGGGACGACTGAGTCACTGCAAAGCCGGAAACCCGGTCTTCTCAGTCAGCTCAACAAGGTTCCCCTGAACCCTCCCGCACCCACAACAATCCAGCCCCCAGCAACAACCCTTCCCCCCAAACAAAAAAAAAACCGGGAGCACACTCACTAACAAAGTACCAGTCAACAACGAGTCCCTCCAAGTCCCCGACCGCCAGCTCCGCGTAGTCTGCGACGTCTCGGCCGACACCACCTCCCCTTTCACCCCGGTGCCCATCTACACGGTGGCCACGACCTTCGACAAGCCTACCGTTCCCGTCGACGGACTGACCTCTGGTCCTCCCCTTTCCGTCATCTCTATTGACCACCTCCCCTCCTTGTTGCCGCGCGAGGCGAGCGAGGCGTTCAGCCATGATTTGCTCCCCTCGTTGCTTACGCTTAATGACTGGCAGAACTCGCCGGTTTGGGCGAGGGCGAAGAAGTTGTTTGATGAGAAGGTTGCTACGCTGCCGGAGAGTGCGCTCCAGAAGTAAGGGGGAGAGGTAATAGGTATGGCTGCTGGTGATGAGAAGGGACGCAGTAAGATCCGGACTTGATCACTTTTTCGAAAGAACGACGGATAAAAAGAGGGATTTCGAATGAAATAAGGATAGAGAAAAGGAGAACGGACGTTAAGAGTTGAACGACATCGATTGTACATGACAGATCAAAAGGGACAGATCATGAAGATATGACGGACAAACTAGATAGATGCCTACAGACAGCTTCATATCAAGAAGCTGAGAAGGGCAGTGTCCAAAAATGACACGAAAATAGACTTGGTCTACTTTTCACTTAACTTGACTTTTCACACAAGAATGAACATCACACATTTGGACATTGGGGGTTTTTTCAAGCAGTGCTACTTTGCAATGAGATGCTTCAAGAATACGTCAGGTTTGCTGGACGATGCTTCTGGACAGTTCGGTATTCCTCCTGTTCCCATAAGGAAAATATCGCAAAATCATGACTTTCTATCTTCATACTTATCCGGCCGGACTCGAATCACCTTCTGCCTCATGGAGTACGGAGAACAGCGCGAACCATGCGTATCACACAATCAGCATGCCGCAGGCAAAAGTAGCGAATATCATGACCATATTGCACAGGATGAAAGGCAACAACTGACGATCACAGCCATGATCAAGAGCCGGATGCCGATCACATAGGGGAATGCGTCAATACACGAACCCACAAACACACGCACAAACGAGCACAAGAATAATTCAGGAGACAAGCAAAAATGGTGTGATCCATCAAGAACAAGTTCTTTTTGATTCCGGGCAACGTCGCCTATCGACGTGCTCAAGCCTCCTCTTTTGCAGGCTGATTCTATCTGCGTTCTATATCGCACAACATCTTGATATCGTGTGATCTCATAAAAGTTCCCATTCAACAATCCCATAATATCGCCACCGAACTCCATTGCAACCCGCATTACCCTTTTGAAAACCAATCATCAAAATCCACCGACCTTTCGAGAAAAGAAAGCCAAAGCGTTTAGGCGTAAAGCTTCTTCTCATAAGACTCCATGTTAACGCCGCCTTCCAGCTGGGCGCTAGCAGTACGGATCTCGAAACGAACAGTGCCGTTCTCGACACAGTCGTGGAGCTCCTGGAGGCTGGTCATGCCGCAATCCTGCAGAGAGTGTTTCAACCCAGCGGCAAGATAGGGGACGAACTTGTTGATGGATCCTCTGTGAGCGACAGCGCCAGAGACACCCTGGGCAACGAGGATGCTGTCACCCTCGGAGAAGTAACGAGCGGTACCAGCGTTGCTCTTCTGGGCGTCCTTGCCGCCACCACCGGCCTTTTTGTCCTGCATGGCATCGATGGAGCCCATGCCGCGGTAAGCCTTGACGAGCTTACCCTCACGGGAGACGAAAGAGGTACCGGGAGACTCGGTGGTACCGGCAAGGAGACCACCCATCATGACGGTGGAGGCACCGAGAGCGAGACCCTTGACGATGTGGCCAACGTTCTGGATACCACCATCGGCAATGCAGGGAACACCGAAGCGAGCGGCAAAAGAGGAAACGTTGTAGACAGCAGTAGCCTGAGGACGGCCAACAGCCATGACCTCCTGGGTAATGCAGGCGGAACCACTGCCCATACCGATACGGAGACCGTCGACACCAGCAGCGATCAAAGCAGCAGCCTGCTCGCGGGTAACGACGTTACCGCCGATGACATCGAGATCAGGGAACTCCTGCTTGATCCACTTGATCATCTCGATCTGGTACATGGAGTTACCCTGAGAGCTGTCAAGGATAACAATGTCGAGGCCAGCGTCGACAAGCTTGGCAAGGCGGTCCTTGTCCTCGGGACGGGTACCGATAGCAGCGGCGCAGATGAGCTGCTTGGAGTCCTTGGTCTTGGAGGCAAGGGGGAAGTGAAGGTTCTTGGTAAGATCGGAGCGGGAGATCATGGAGACAAGGTTGCCCTCCTTGTCAACAATGGGGAGCTTGCCCTTCTTGGACTGGGCAAGGATCTTGTTGGCCTCGAGAAGAGTGACACCAGCGGTAGCGGTAATCAGGTCCGTAACCATGACCTCCGAAACGGGCTTGTCAAGGTCAGTCTCAAACTGAATATCGCGGTTGGTGACAATGCCAACGAGCTTGGAGCCAAGGTTGCCGGATTCTATGTGAAGCAAAGTCAGCACGAGCTCCCAGAAGCGAGGTACGATTTGTGCTCCAAAAGGTTTGAAAAAGAAAGGTCGGATCAGGATTTTCAGTGTATTTGTTTCCTCATGACACATAGGTCGATATGGTGGAACGAAAGTTATGATTTATAGGTTTATCATCAGGGAGACCAGGGGAAAGCAGGGAACAGAAAGCAGTGGGAATGGAGTCTTACCAGTGACAGGGAAACCACCGAAACCCCACTTCTCCTTCAAGGCCTTGGCCTCGCCGACAGTGGTGTCGCGGGTGATGACGACGGGGTCGAGAATGAAGCCGTTCTCGTAGCGCTTGACCTTGCGGACCATGTCGGCCTGCTCGTCGGGAGAGCAGTTGTGGTGGATGACACCGACACCGCCCTGGAGAGCCATGTGAATAGCCATCTCGTGCTCGGTGACGGTATCCATGGGAGAGGAGACCAAGGGCACCTTGAGGGTGATGCGCTTGGTGATGGGCGAATCGAGGGTGACGGCCGAGGCAGGGAAGCCAATGTAACCCGGAAGGACCAGGAAATCATTGTAGGTAAGGCCGCCCTGGGTCTTGGAGTCCATGAGCTCGCGGATGCCGAGGCCATCGCGACGCTCATATTCCTTGAGGACCTCCATGGCGGAGGTGTGGTCAAGAAAGGTGTTGTTGCCGTTTACTGCCATTTTCTGCAATCAATGAAGATGAGAAGGGCAAAATGATGTAAGGGCAAGTAAGGTATATAAAAACAAAGGGTTGATTCTTTGGGGGGAAGCCAGCGATGGGTATGTACTGGTTGGATCGGCCGACTTTTCCCCCAAGAAGACGAAGAGGAAAAGAAAAGATCTGGGAGTTTGCCATCGAATTTTTTTTTTATGGTCCAGACTCTGCAGCCCCCGACCGCGGGGCTTTCTGCCGGGCGGTGAGTGGTTTGAAGGGGGTCGCATGTGGGGTTTAGTGTGACTCCGTGTCACTATCATTGGGCTGTGGGAATTAGCCTACGTTTAGTTAAGACCGGACTTTGCATTTCAGTCTGGCGCTGTGGAGGAGCACCGCCGATTTTACATTTCATCTCATATCAGTCATCTCATGTCACTCCGATTGCTCTCAGTTTTGCAGATGAATGCCAATTGCAGTCTGCGAAGTCGGGAAGTCCTCCGTTGATCTCTCCGATCATCCTTCGCTTCAGCGGAGGCAAGGAACAGGATGGAGTTGCCCTGAGTCATCCGAGTCGGCTGCCTCGCTGACTGTCCTAGCTGTCGACTGTCTACAAGTACTGCCAGCCTCCGGCTCAGACACGATGTTTCGACCATGTTGGATTCGGCGGACCTGGCTCCGCTCGCTCCGTTATGCGGAACGACCGTCGTCCGTGCGGCAACGAAAGTTTCAAGTTTACAGGTGCCCATTCGGCCCTTGCGGCCTTTTGTACCGGCAGCGGGATGAGGTCACCCGCCAAGAGGATGGAGCTCGGAGGGAGGACTTGGCTCGAGCTCAACTTGGTTTCAGCGCTCATCTGCCCTGTGCCCTGTGCTCTGTTGCTCTGTGCTCACTGCAAGCTCGAGCCTCCCGTCGAGGTCTCCCCTCGTCCCGTCTCTGGTTGCTAGGGCGGCACAGGGCGGGCAGGCACATGGGATGGTAAACAAATGGGCAGCAGCTGCAGGGCAAGTGGGCAACAGGGCAACCACCGTCCACGACAGGCCACCACAGGCAGCCAACCACGCTGCCGGCCGCAAATCCCTCTCGTGTTCCCCTCCATTTCCCAACCGCCCACTTTCTTCTTCCAAGCACAAGCGGAGGGCACTGCAAGTCACTGGGCACCCCCCATGTCCGTCTTCTCCAAAGAGCCTACAGCCCGCCAAAGCCGCCTCGCCTTGCCTTGCTTGCCATTGCATTTCCCAAAGTCCCGGTTGTCTGTTTTGTTTTGGTGCAGGAGAGCAGACGGAGTGAAGCTATTCCCATCATAGTGCCTTGATCATCGCATTTTGTTTCCTAGGTGTGCAAGTTTCCCTAGAGATATCGATCCCTTCACGTGCGCTGTGCGCAGTCAACCTTCCATTTCCGAACTCGACCCACGAGCGAAGAGAGAGATCTGAGCCGGTTAAGCGCCCGCGCGCCATGTCCGCTAACTTTCAACTGCCATCATCCACCACTCCGTACCTTGTTGGTTAAGTTTTAAGTTTTAATACATCATCGCCCTCACGCTTCGTCCCGTACGCATGCCCCGATCCAGTCTACGCCTTTCCCGCCTCCGGTATATACTTGTTCTGACAAGGCGATAGTAAACAACCGTCGAGTCGTCCCCCCGACCACCTGCTTGGCACCCAACTCGAGTCTGATCTTCGGTCTGCTCCACAATCACGGCAAGACGAGGGACGATCTGCTCAACCGCATCGCAAAGCCGCTCGCTCTGATGTGGCCGGCGACCCTCGGTCTCTACGAAACGAGTTCCACGTCCAAACTCCTCTCCCTCCGGTAGCCTCGACAATTCGCCCAAGATGTCGTCCTACAGACCACACCCCCTTCGTCAGACACAGACCGCCGACTACTCGGTTAATAGACAATCCTCCACCACATCAACATCGTCATCGGGGTACTCGGCCTCTTCCATAGGACAGTCGGATATCAGTCGACCCATCAGCTCCTTGTCTACAGCAACCAGCGTCTACTCCCAATATGGACACAAACGAGGCCAAAGCGAGGCGAGCCGACTACCCTCAAGCCTGTCTGGTGGCTCACACACCCTTCCATCCACGCCGGCAAGCGATAATATCTACAAAAATGCCCGCCAGTCACTCCGACCGACGTCTCAAGCCTCTACGGGAACAGCGCCCGCCAGCAGCACCATAACGAGTACGGGTTCGAGAAGTGCGCCGCGAACGCCCACACCAGGCCACCACGAACGTGGAAAAAGTGTCGACATCGGCAGGCTATCTGTCGGAGAGTATGGGACCTCAACTTCCCATCGCGAACGCGGGCAGAGTCTCGACAACGGAAAGCCTTCGGCGACTGAGCGCCCACGGATATCACCCACAGGCACCATCCATGAACGTCTTTCGAGTTTCGATGCAGGAAAGCCTTCGGCGACTGAGCGCCCACGGATATCACCCACAGGTGCCCTCCATGAACGTGGCTCGAGTTTCGATGTTGGCAAGTCCTCGGTACCGGAACGTCCGCGGATATCGCCCACGGGTGCCCTTCACGAGCGCGGTCATAGCATTGATATCGGCAAATTATCGATTAGCGATAACACACGCACTTTGTCGGGCATGTCTCCGACCGTGACATCGCCTCCGGTAACCTCTCCAACGACCCCTTCAACGCGAAGGCCGGCTTCCATGTTCCTATCCAGCTCAGATTCTGTTCGTGGCGGAAGTGATAATGGATCAATGGCTCTGGTGCACGCACATTCGAGTCCGATTGCCCTTGGTCGTCCGGATCTCGAAAAGCTAGGTCGTTCGTCAACAAGTCAGCTGCGAACGCTCTCCCAGTTCGCACAGGATGGAACGGCAGGAGAGCTTGCCATCATATCCCCGTCGCAGGAAGTTGTTGGTCTCCGCGGACGCCGTAGGTTGCAAAGAGCTGACAAGTCTGTAACGGCGCGGCAAAAGAATGGCGGCTTTGGTTGGGAGACAAAGTGGATGGACAAGCAACGACAGTTTTTACAAGCTTATGAGTACCTTTGCCACATTGGTGAAGCAAAGGAATGGATTGAGGATATCATACAGCGTCCAATCCCCCCAATTATCGAACTAGAGGAAGCTTTGCGAGACGGAGTTACATTGGCTGAAGTGGTCGAATCCCTTAACCCCGAGAAGAAGTTCCGCATTTTCCGCCATCCCAAGCTCCAATACCGCCATTCAGACAATATCGCCATCTTCTTCCGTTACCTTGATGAAGTCGAACTTCCCGACCTCTTCCGATTTGAGCTTATCGATTTGTACGAGAAAAAGAACATTCCGAAAGTTATTTACTGTCTCCATGCGTTGAGTTGGCTCCTCTTCCGGAAAGGAATCGTCGATTTCCGCATCGGGAACTTGGTCGGTCAGCTTGAATTCGAAGACCATGAGCTGGAGGCGATGCAAAAAGGCCTCGATAAGCTGGGGGCTAGTATGCCTAGCTTCGGCAATATGGGTGCCGATTTTGGAATTGAGCCAGCTGAGCCCGAGGAGACAGAGGAGGAACGCATTGAGAGGGAACTGGCCGAAAACGAAGAGGCCATTGTGGAGTTGCAAGCCCAGGCCAGAGCGGCGCTTCTTAGGATACAGCTTGGCTACACCATGCAACACCTGTGGGATACCGAAGACTGGATCATTGATCTCCAGTCTCGTATTCGCGGTGACTGGGCTCGCCAGGTTGTATACTACAGGCTCCAGATGAAGAACTTTGCGGTCCAACTTCAAAGCGCGGCCCGCGGTTTCCTCGCCCGTCATCGACATGCGCAAACAAAGGCGCAAACAAGCTTCGCGATCAAGTTGCAAAAGACAGCACGTGGCTTTATTGCTCGTCACCAATATGCGCAAACATGTTTCACGATCCAGCTGCAAAAAGCGGCGCGCGGATATCTTGCTCGTCGCCAGCGGACACAAACCGAGGAGCAGTTCAAGGGCAACGAGGATGTTGTCTTGAAACTCCAAAGTATGGTCAGAGCGGCCAAGGTCCGCAATGAGATTCGAGAGCAGCATTCCCAGTTGGAGACGGCAGCGGGACCCCTACGAGACATACAAGCGACATTTCGTGGATTTCTGGCCCGGAAGCAGCTTGCCGTGCAACATGAAAAGACAGAGAGCGAAGGCGCTACGATTGCTCAACTTCAAAGTGCGGTTCGTGGATTTCTGGCCCGGAAGCAGCTTGCCGTGCAACATGAAAAGACAGAGAGCGAAGGCGCTACGATTGCTCAACTTCAAAGTGCGGTTCGTGGTATGATTTTGAGGAAGAATCTAGAGGAAGAGAGAGCATCCTTGGAGAGCAACACTGAAGCCATCACTAGTCTTCAGGCTACTGTAAGGGCCATGAAGGCGAGGACTGAGGTCGATGCCCAGAAACAAGCCCTTGAAGGCTTTGCGCCACAATGGACAGCTATCCAAGCTGCCTTCCGCGGCAAGGTTGCTAGGTCCGACGTCGATGCTACCAAGGAAGAATTGCAGAAGCATTCAACTGAGCTAGGCCTCCTTCAGTCCCACATTAGGGCAGCCGCAGTGCGGAGGGAGATATCAGAGCAGCTTGAAAGCATTGGGGAGACGGAGGATGCCATCATTGATCTTCAGTCTATGATCCGAGGAATGCTTGAACGGATGAGGTTATCGGACGACCTGGATGCTCTTACCCAGGAGACACCGAGCATCATTGACCTTCAAGCACATATCCGTGGATGCCTTTATCGGAAGGAGTGTGGCGAGTTGTTGGACGAGCTCGCAGTCAATACCGAGGAGATCACCGAACTGCAAGCCCTTGCTCGGGCCATGTTGCTTCGGAGCGATGTTGCAATGGTCTTGGATGAACTGGAACAGAACGAGGAGTCCGTGGCGGCATTCCAGGCTGCTGCCAAGGCTTTCGTTGTTAGAGCCAAGTACGAGGAGAAGAAGCGCTTCTTCCGGGAGAACATGCAAAAGGTCGTCAAGATTCAGAGTTTCGTGCGAGCCAAGCTTCAGGGTGAAGCCTACAAGAGTTTGACATCTGGCAAGAATCCACCAGTCAACGCCGTCAAGAACTTCGTCCATCTTCTGAACGATAGCGACTTTGACTTCAACGAGGAAGTAGAGTTCGAGCGCCTCCGGAAGACGGTTGTTCAGCAGGTTCGGCAAAACGAGATGCTGGAGCAGTACATTGACCAGCTGGACATCAAGATTGCCCTTCTCGTCAAAAACAAGATTACCCTTGATGAAGTTGTCAGACATCAGCACAACTATGGTGGACATGCAAACAACCTTCTCGCCAACAGTGTCATTTCGAATGCCAACCAGTTTGACCTTAAGGCTTTGAACAAGAGTTCCCGCAAGAAGCTCGAGTCTTACCAGCAGCTGTTCTTCACCCTCCAGACGCAACCCCAGTACCTTGCCAAGCTCTTCAGGCGTATTCGCGAACAGGGAACAACGGAAAAAGAGTCAAAGAGGATCGAACACTTGATGATGGGGCTGTTTGGTTATGCGCAAAAGCGGAGAGAAGAATACTACTTGTTGAAGCTTATCTCCAGGTCGATACGGGAAGAGGTCGAGGCTTGCGCCGCTCTGCAGGACTATCTGAGGGGCAACTTCTTCTGGACGAAGCTGCTCCAGAACTACACCCGATCCCCTCGCGATAGGAAATATCTCAGAGATCTCTTGGGACCCCTCATCAGAGACAACATCATCGAGGATCCTGCGCTGGATCTTGAAAGCGACCCAATGCAGATCTACCGGTCTGCTATCAACAATGAGGAGTTGAGGACCGGTCGGCCCAGCCAAAGACCTCTGGATGTCCCTCGTGAGGTTGCCATCAAGGATCGTGAAACCAGGGAGCTCTTTATCGATCATCTGCGGGATCTCCGGGAGATCTGCGACCAGTTTCTCCTTGCCCTGGAGGACCTGCTTCCTCGCATGCCGTACGGCCTGAGATTTGTGTGTCGGCAAACGTACGAAGCTCTCTGCCAGCATTTCCAGAGGGATCACCCGCAAAATCTGCTCCAGCTTGTAAGCAACTGGCTCTGGCGCTTCTACCTCCAACCTGCTCTCGTCGGTCCAGAGGCATATGGAGTCACGGAGAAGCAAATGAGTCCTCTCCAGAAGCGTAACCTCGGCGAGGTTGCAAAGGTTTTGGGCCAAATTGCATCAGGCAGACCATTTGGCGGAGAGAACATCTATCTCCAGCCTCTCAATGCTTTCGTCGCCGAATCAATCGAGCGCTTGGCTCACATCACCAATTCCCTTATTGATGTACCTGACGCTGAGAAGACGTTTGACATTGACGAGTTCAATGATCTCTACGCCAAGAACAAGCCAACACTGTACATCAAGATGGCGGATATCTTTTCCATTCACAATCTCATCGCTGCCGAGTTGCCTTATCTGTGCCCGAACAGAGATGATATGCTGCGCGAGATCATCCAAGATCTCGGTAACGCCAAGAATAATGAGAATGAAATGACCGCGGGCGGGTCTGCTGATATCCAGCTGTTCCTTACTCCCAAATTGCACGATATGGAGGATCCAGAGGCTGAGACTAAGGGTCTGTTTATGGAGACCAAGAGGTGCATTCTGTACATCATCCGGGTGCAAACGGGTAACAACCTGCTTGAGATTCTTGTCAAGCCTATCACTCCGGAAGATGAGCAGAAGTGGAGGACGGTTCTGCGCGAAGACTTTGGCGACAACTCGAATACCCGAGGTGCTTATTCGGAGGCGAACATGATTGATGTTACGCGCATGAGTTACTACGACCTGAAGAGAACAGCGCTCGAGAACATTCTCAGGTTGGAGCAAATGGGCCGCATCTCTAAGCAAAACTACTACCAGGATATTCTCAACGCCATTGCGCTGGATATCCGCACCAAGAGCAGGAGAAGGGTTCAGAGACAGAGAGAACTCGAGGGTGTCCGTCAGACACTCGGTAATCTGCACGAGAAGGCGAAGTATCTGGAGCAACAGCGCAAGAGCTACGATGACTACATCGAGCAGGCCATGTCCACGCTGCAGAACAAGAAGGGGTACGTATATCAACATCACCATCACCTCCTCCTCTTTTTCCAAGTATGCTAACCATTTCCTCCCCCCACCTACAGCAAGAAACGTTTCCTTCTCCCCTTCACCAAACAATACAACCACCAGCGCGAGCTCGAACGCAGTGGCCGCGTCCCCAAATTCGGCTCCTTCAAGTACTCCGCCCGCGCCCTCTCGGACAAGGGCGTGCTCGTCTCGTGGACGGGCATTCCCGAGCGCGACTGGGGCCAGATCAACATCACCATCTCGTGCGACGAGGTCGGCATCTTCTCGCTCGAGGGCAGCAGGGGGCACATCCAGATGCCCGGGGCCAGCGCGCTGGTGCCTATCGAGGACTTGCTGCAGGCGCAGTTTGAGGCGCATCAGTTTATGAATCTGTTTGAGGGGCAGCTGAGGCTGAATGTCAATTTGTTGTTGCATTTGTTGTATAAGAAGTTTTATCGGACTCAGTAAGGGGAAGTGGGGAAGTGAGGGAGTTAACAGGAGGGGAGAAGAGGGAAGAGGAAGGAGTATGAGCAACAGAGAGAGAGGAGGAGAGCATGACACGCATCCAGGAAGTCAGACTCCCAGTTGGGAGAGAAAGGAAGGAAGGGAGTCCGGACTGCATAGCTATCTAACTAGGTACCCTATCTAGCCGGCTGGCTGGCTTGGTTGGTTAGTTGGTTTACTACCACTCACACTCATAGTCTTTCGCTTTGCATTTGAATGCATGGATGGACGGACAAACGGTCGGTGTCTACGGAAGGGTCGTGGAACACAGCATTTTAGTTCCGTTGTTGTTTGTTTGTTTGGTTTTGCTATTAGATTGGGAGAAAGTTGTGAGCTTTTTGATTGATACCACCAAGACTTTATTGGGTTTTCTTTTCATTGTAGCTTAGGTTATAATACTCTTCTTTTTATCCGTTCATGATTTTGAAACTGAGTTCGGTGTGTTGTCACTCAAGCCAAAGGTCCAGAGAAAGGCTTGCATCGCACTACAAGTACATTCTATTGATGATGTAGTCATGGTATGATATGGTATGGTATGGTATCTGCTCTCAACAGCTCTACAGCTCGATATCCTCTTTTCCCCCTTCTTTCCTCTTTCCTCCTCTAGCTTCTTCCAAAGCCTTTCGACTGACCGATCTCATCATCTCTCCCACTTTTATAGCAACATCCCAGGCAATGCAAAAGCAGAAAAGTTTGTAACAGGTGCACATGATGCGAGAACAATAGGAGATAAAAAAAATGGTCCAACAGTGGCACACCATCCAGGAACATGTGTAGAAGGAAGGGCAAAGTATATACAAGAGCAGAAGCAGCACAGTGACGCGAGCGAATGAATGAATGAATGGACGAACGAAGATAATAAGAAAGCAAGAAAGGGTAGTAAAGAAGAAGCCAAAAAAGGGGGGGTAGTGGGGAAGAATATGAATAATCAAACACTAGAGATAAACATTACGTTAAAGAGACAAAGGTAGGTAGGCATGAGAGGAGAGGTGTAGAGAGAGCTTTCTTCATCCCCTTTCGGTCAACTCCTCCCCTGATTCTCTTCTCTTTCTCGCTTCCTGTCTCTCTCTCTCTCTCTCTCTCCCTCTCCCCCCCTCTCTCTCTTCTTCACCACCTTGTCTCCTCTCCTCGCGCCTCCAACACTTCAGTATCCCAACATTTTTCTCGAAGTTGAACCAATCCACAAGCTATAACAACCCAGTTATACAACCGCCTGACTGTCCTTCCATCGGATCCATCCAATGCATACACCAAAACATGATGATGAAATGATGGGGTATCGAAACGCAATGCGCGATACAAGAAAACTTTTCAAAGTCACGGACGACTGTTGCCCCAGCTCGACCGGAAAAAGAGAACAAAAAATGAGAGAAGAGAAGAGTTAAAAGAAGAAGAAGTTGATGATAAGTAGACATTGCAGCCTTTTCTTCCGCAATTCTTGACTTCATGCGTTGTCTTGTCTTGTGTTTTGTATCAATCATGCAAAGTCATCAGCGCCATCATTCATACCGGCAGCCGCCAACCGATCCACCTGCTGCACGAGCTCCTTGGTCTCCCTGGCGAGCTCGAACGCGATGGGCGGCAGCGTCTGCGTCCACATGCGCCACTCGCGGCTCGTGGGGCTGCTGCCCTGGGCGTCGAGGTCGAAGCCGCGCTGGCCGGCCTCGTTGAGCCGGTCGCGGCAGTTGCCCAGCCTGCGCACGAGGTCGACGACGGTGCTGCTCGCACCACTGCCGCCGAGGCACGAGTCCGTCTCGGCAACCACCTTGTTGACCACGTCGGTGATGATGGCGATCTCGCCGCTCACTTGGTTGATGTTGGCGTCGCTGCGGATCAGCTGGACCAGGTTCTGGATCGTCTCCACCATGACCGAGGTCCGGTCCTGGAGATAGAACTTGAGGTCCTCGACCCGGCGGGGGTCCGGAGCGGTAGGTTTGCTGTTGGCGTACGATTCGCGCGGCGAGTTGGCGCTGCTGTAGGCAGACGAGTCGACACTAATCCTGCTGCCTGCTCCTCCTAGCCCTTGGAAGGCCGGGGGTTGAGCTAGCACCTCGTGGGCAGAGGCGACACTGGAGGTCTGGCTTTGGCCATTGCGCGGAGAAAAGAAGCTGGCCGAGCCGACGGGAGTTACTGTCCCATCGTCATCGTCCTCCAACTCACCCGCAGGCGTGGTGCGGATTTTGGCGGCCCGAAGCAGCTCGATGACTGCTGCAACCAAGTGAGATGCAGCTGCGTCAAGCAGAGATACAGGAGAGATACCCGCGGAACTGGCAAAGTTCTTGGATGCGGTGATCAGGTTGTTGGCAGTCGATGATACCCGAGCCTTTAGCTTGGCCTTCTCTTGGAGAATGCTCTCGTTTTGTGGATTCTCGTCGATATCCTTAGCGATCCGACGGACACTGACCACGACTGCTTTCATAGAGTCAATCACGCGCTCAGGGTTGTCGTTGCGAGCGCGCTGTAGGAGCTCGTCTATCGCGATTTGGAACTTGGTAACGTGAAGGTCCTTCACAAGCCCAGAGTCTTCGACGAAGCCCTTTTCCCGTACGATTTTGCCGGCGTTCTGCTCGAGTGGTACGCCCTCTGACGAATCACGCATGGTGCGTAGCTGCGTCTGGGTGCGCGCATATCGACTCCTCCACTCCTTGACCTCCTTCTCCAAACCCTCAATTGTCCTCTCCAACTCCGTTTGCCTTTCCCAAGCAGCCCCGCTTTGCTGGGACAACGTCCTCATCTCACGCAAGAACTGCTGGGCTTCGCGCCGGACCTCGTCCGTTATTTGCTGCTGTTCTTGCAAAGATTGTCGCAGTTCCTCGTTCTCTCTCCCCAGATCGCCGTCTCCTCTCGGACCAGAGCCGCCTGATTGTCGAACGTCCTCGAGTTCTTCCCGGAGCTTCCTCGTCTCGTCTTCGTGCTCCTCCCTGATACGGTCGAGTTCCCTTTGCAACGAATCGTTCAGTTCCTGGGCCTCTGCTAGTTTCGTCTCCAAGCTTTGCCTGGTTTCGTCCCACTCTCTCTTGTCGTCATCTCTGGATTGCATGTTGTTCAGCTCTTCGTCCTTCTTCCTCATTTCCATCTCCATGTTGTCGACCTTCTCCTGAAGCTCCCTAACCTGGGTTTTGTAGTCCTGTATAAGCTTCCTGTCGGCCTGTGTTGAGTTAGCACATGATATTCCCCCCCGGAGCCAAAGAGAGTACTAACCTCGGACGCCTGGCCCATAGACCTCCTGCCGTTGCCATACATATCACCACCCTGACCGGGGCTCATAGGGTTGCCCTCGTCGTCCTCCTCGACCATGGTACTCTTGTTCGGAACGATCGTGTTGCTCTGGAACTGTTTCGGCATTGGACGCCCATAGTCGCCATTCGGCGGCAGCCCAGGAGATGGGGGAACACCGTATCCACCGTTCATCATGGGTGGCATCGGAGGACCGCTCCGTGCACTTCGTACCGAGCTCGCTTCCGAAGGGCGTCTGCGACTTTGACCTCTCGGGGGGAAGCCACCCATTCCGTTCACCGGTGTTCCTGAGCGGCTTGGGGGGCCACGCATCGCAATCGGGCTGGCATTGAGAGGCATCTCCAGATTGGCGAAGTTAGGATACCGCCTCTCCAACTCGCAGAAGACATCGGTGGCGAGATCGCGAAACCTAGGAGGACCTAGGGACGACAGTTTCTGACGGGCTTGATTCCGTTTGGGATGGAAATTGTCCTCGGGCAAAAGATAATCTGGAGGAGCAGTCTCGGGAGGAGCATTGGGTCCTCTTCGGGCCACCTGTTCGCGGCGCTTCAATTCGTCGTAAACATCGGTACTGAGCTCAAGAAATTGCACCCCAGTAAGGCGTTGCAGCTTATCGCGGGCCTTGTTCGGCGGCGGTTTCGGATTGCCGTCGCGTGAGGTGGCTGAAAGATAGCGCTTGAGCGAAATGTAGTGGTCAGACAGAACCAACTCCTGGTTTTCCCCATGTTGACTCTGGCTCTTTTCACTCCTCGCATACATGCCGGTGCTGGATCGGCCAACGGACGGTGGAGGAGAGGGTGCCCCGTTCGGGCTCTGAGGCATCGGGGAGAAACCGCCGTTCATAGCGCCGGCAGGGTTCGCAGAGTCCGGAGGAGTGTTGTATTGTCCGAGATTGTTGTCGTTCGGCGGATAGTTCCAGTCGCTTGGGGCGCCTTGGGAAATTGGTGACAATGGTGCATTGCGAACATTCATGGTATTCGTTCACCGCCCGCTTCCAATCGACCAGTCGGACGCAGTAGGAAAGACAGGCGTGGCGCGCAGTTGACAACGGAGGCTTGATGCAATTGTTGTCGTCGTCGACCCGTGTGTGTAGGGAAGGCGCAGGTAACCGGTTCGTGGATGATTCGCGGTGTCTCAGCAAGTAGAGGTACAGGCTCCCAAGAGACGCGGACTGTCGCAGAGCCGGTATTGAGACGAATGGAGCATATGCTGTGCGCCCTCAACAGGAGAAGGGTCTCGCGGGTATTTCTCGTGCAGGACTATGTGTTACTGTGGGAGCATGAAACGCATATTGGTCAACTTTTTTGAATTCCCCTTTTGGAGACGCGAAAGGGAAGGAGGACAAAGGGAGCGGGAAGATGAACAGGGGGGTGGGTACACTACACTTTATGCGATGCCCTGCGCGATGTCGCCAAAGAGTGGCTGTTCCGGGTGCCGATAGCAGCCTGGGAGTTGGAAGGATGGGAGAGGTTCGTCTCAGAATGGATGGACTGGACGACGGCTTGACTCGTTCGGTGTTTCCAGATGCCCTTTCTTTGGATGATAGATCGTGGGGATCTTTTGGGGGAACCTTCGCTTCAGACGTTTTACTGAGCAGAGGCTAGAGGTAGCCCTCAAGGTTAACGTTCGGCTTGGCGGGGGGTCTACCGAATGTGTGGACAGCGAGTGGACGGCGTCTTGGCTTTTCTTGTTGGTGCCACTCAAATCAGAGCAGCCTTTAAGACAGGCGAAGAGACGTAGCGTCGGGTAGGGTAGATGGCGTCCAGATCCAGACGGTTGATGACGGGAACCTCAATGGCGGAATTGTTGCAGTCGCAGGACGGGAGATGGAAACGAGAGACAGGACGGGACTGTTGCTCGCTCGCCGTGCTCATTCCCTTTTCGCTTTTCGCTGCCGGTTCCTCACGACGCAGGTGACCACGGATCTTAGGAGAACGGCTCCTCCACTGTGTTCCGGGGCGCGCAATGGGTTGGAAATGAAGAATCCACGAAGAGCCCACGAATCATCCAGGGTCGAATCCAGCAAAGCCCCTGATCATTCAAGGCCCCAAAAGTCCTCTGAGAAGCAGTGGGAGGCACAATGGATAGTTTGAGTGAGAGCGCCGGGGGCTCTGAGCGCAATGGAATGGGGTGGCCGTTCAGCCAATCAGAACCAACCTTGACCCATTGCTGCAGGCGTCAGGGGTGAGGTTTCCTAGCTCTCCAGTTATTAGTCGCGCGCTACGGCAGGTACGGATTCCCAGACAAGCTGGCGCAATTAAGGTAAGGTACAGGTAGCTTCGACAGAGGTGCTTGGGCCGCTGACAGTTCCTCCTCCTAAACAGGTGCGAGTCCATGCCTCTACGTGATTACAACTTATGTCAGGTGGGAGCGCGGAGAGTCATTTCCAGAGCCAAGTCAAACACCAACGATAGTGAGTGATATTGTACATCTCAGGGCGGCATGTTGTTACGGAGATCATAGGAGTTGGCTGATGGCTCGTCGGTATCTGAACGCACGCCCTGACGGCAGTGACCACGATGAACGGGTCGGCACTCCACCATTGTCCACATTACCACGGACTGTCATTACACTTCTTTATATACATTGAGGTTTGAGATTATATATGTCGAAGCACAAAGAAAGAACCGGGCACTGTTGGATAACAAGCACTGTCCTATCCAAGCATAACAACCACACACGAAGCTATGAGAGGGGATTCCCGAAAGGACCGGGACCGGGACAAAGAAGCCGAGCCACCATGGTCTAAATGGAAAGGGAACTGGACCCAGATCCATTCTTCGTCGGTCTCGGGTCCCCTCATTTTCGCGTCTCGATGCCGGGCTTTTTGGCCCTAGCACGGCCATCGACGTACAATCCGAAGTGGGAACAAAGGCCTGATATCAATCTCGGCCTGGCACTTCGTAGGCGAGCGAGCAGGTGTTACCTTTTCCCCATGGGAGCAATTTAAACCATCTAGCGAGACACCCCGACGACCCCCTTTCTCACATGGCATCCCGGGACCCCGCCGGGGAGTGTGTCTTCATCTCTGACGGGATCGCCAACTTCGAGCCCCCTTCGTATCTCTGGTATGGTAGATCTCTCATGTTAGCCAACGGTGATCAACTCTAAGCCGTTGCTGTGGTTTAATATTCAACCAAGTTGTCTCGGTGTGAAACAACGGAACTTGGGACTACACATTAAGAGCGACAATCTTCCGCCCATATAAGATACATTACCTAAAAGACATCAATGCCAACCATGGGATTTCATCTACATAAGTACAGTAGGCACATCGGCATCACATCAAATGCCACCTCGGCCTCGGGCACTCCCGCCCAACACTCCAACATGACAGTGGCAAGCATGCATTAGCAGCAACCTTAATGGCCTTTTTTCTTCGAGGTGTGTCCAATGACCACAGCCCAATTTCATCTTTAACCCTCGCGTTTGGTTGCATTATTACAAGTAGGCCTGCTCACTGCTGGGGCACGGCCGGTTGTGCATGATCCGATACATACAATCTAATACTGGTTTGTTTATTAGCTTGGTATTCCTAGTATATTAGATAAAATCTATCCCAAATCGTCCTAAACCTTATAAGGATAAAATGAATAGCTAGGTACGGTTTAGAAAGCTATTAACAAGATTCAATATGACATATTGAATTTCGGAAAGAGCATATTCAAAGTAAGATCATAGAACGAAACGAATCAATTAGACATAAAAACGCCTAGGGAAGTTGACCCGAGGTCTCGAGCTAACAAACAAACCAGTATTGGACTGTACTTTCTAGACGCCGGTAACCGTTCGGTACCCAAGATCCCAAGGCAAGGAAGGTCTTCAAAGTTCTTCTAGATTTTCTTTCGTATCCAGATTGTTTGTAATGAACCGTACGGCACGTCATCTCAAGATGCTTCTGGGGTACCATGCAGGGTAGTCTGGTGCAGCGCTGGTCTGGTGGGCCGATGAGCTCCCATCTCCGAGCATGCATGCAACATTATTGAGTTTGTGATAGAAGTAAGCAGATGGGTAGGGAATAAAATACTTGAATGGCAGTTTGGTTGGAAGAAGAGGAAATGGTCTGCCAAACCATGGAGGTCGACATGTTCTAAGAATGGAAGAATCAAGAGGGGTGCAACTTCACAAAATAGCAAGTTGGAGCCAGTCATGACAGGAGAGCTCATGAATCCCGGGCACCGATGGCTTGTTGCTAATGACCATGAGTCCGAATCATCATTATGTTGTGACGGCTAAAACGTCTTGCTCGTCTGTGTTGTCTGGTCATCAATCATGAACCCAAGAGATGTATGTATCCCTGTCCGTAACCGCAATTACGCCCGCCAGGCAAAAAAAGAACGTCCAACGCCTTACGATGCACGAGCCCAAACAATACGCCAATTCAATGCTTAGAACCAAGCCAAGGTCCACGTCGCAGGAAGATTCGGCCACCTCTCCTGCCACTCGGCCAGGACGTCCGGTACGCGCTCATCGAATCCTGACCTGGCGCCTACGCTTCCCGAGTCAAAGGCAGAAGCGCCAACCTTCTCCCGCTCCTCGGCAGCAATCTTGTTGAGCGAGTCTGCCAGATCGACAATGGCTCGCCCTCCAACGGATGCCTCTTCATGGTTATCCTTGATATCGATGTTGATGACGTGAACAGGCCTGTTAAGTGGCGAGCCACGGCTGAGGAGATCATCAATCACGGCATCCCAACAGCGTTCCTCACAGGTGATGACAACATCAGCTACGCCGCCCTCCATGCCATCGGCTCCCTTGTCATCCTTATGCTTGGTTCTAGGCATTCCAATCTGCCAGTCCTGCCATCGCTCAGGGCCCCACTTGACTTGGCGGTTTCTTCCAAGCATGTTCAGCAGTCCGTTTGCGCGATATAACCGAGGGTCTTTGGCTTCCAGCTCCCGATATATACTATCGTATGATGTTTCGTTGAACTTGTAGACATTGGGCTGTGTAATAGACGGCCCAGGCAGTCGGACAAGAGAACCTGTACCAAATGAAATCACGGGATAATTTGCAAGAGAGAGTCGCAGGTGACCTTCCATGGAGCTGGTGAGGGTTAGAGGGGGGTATTCAGTTGAGTTGCGATGCGATGCGTAGTGTTGCTCACCGATTCTGGTTGCTGGCGCAGACGGTGCAAAACTTTAGCTTGAAGCCGCCAGAGTCTTCACGCCCACCGTTTTGACCGTTCTGCCCATTTTGGTCCGGCTTCGAGGAGCTCGCAGCACCACTTGCGGTGTCTACAGCAGACATAACCGGCAGCTACAGAGATGACTGACTTATTGTTGTGGCAGATGTGGCATGCTTGACTGGAGAGACCTAGAAAGCGCAGGACACCAATGTTAGTTATCCATTCCCTTCTGCGATACAGACATGGCAAGTGCATAAGTGTAGGTTGTCCTCGGTACATATCAGATAAAAAAGCGTATGTAAAAGTTTGTCATCAAACGCCAGACATAGCAGGCTACAGACAGCTCCAATAAAGAGTTCATCATAGAGAAAAGAGAATTGAGGGGGAAGAGGGGAAAAAGAGCGCATCAATTACCTTTCAAGCTTCGGCTGGGCGCAAAGCGCAGACAGATGACGATTAAATTAGTCGAGGTAGCCTGCTACCACACGTGTATGACTTGATAAAATGGATGTAGTTGAAGTCCAGACCGGTTCGCCAGTTGTTGCTGGTTCGGAGGTTTTGGACGGTGAAAGTGGGATGTGGAATTGGGAACAAATCTGTTTGGTTACCGACTGCGAGGGACAAGTGGTGGTCATACGCGGATAGTGCCCAATCTGACCGCTTTCCAAAATTAGAACTGTTTCAGTGTTTCAGAGTGAAATGGTGGGTGGCTCGTGCGTCATGCAGCCCGTTGCCCTCTTTCCGTTCTCGTCAGCTTTCCCCACCTCGAGAGTCTGCAGCGGTCCGCCGGATGTGCACTGCACTCTGCAGAATCACAGACGATCCCTAGGAACTTTTTACAGGACCGGGCACCCAAACCTCACGGGCCTCGAGCCTGTCATGCGTTTCGATTTATTCTCTGAGCTCGAGCTGCCCGCTTCTCATCAAATACCGTGCACGGGAACATGGAAATCAACCTTTCCAATAGCTTCTTTTATTAAAAGTCCCACATGGAGAATACGCAACTCGTAGCTAGTGCCTTGAGAAATTCCATGGGTACCACGTTGCTGTTCGGGACGCACTCACGGAGCCAATCACTCACATAGAACTTGAGGCATCGAGAACATCCAAATGGTGGACACAGACATGATAGACATCCCTGTTGGGACGGGAAGTTCTGGAGAGTTTCGTGTGAAGTTTTTCTTCGTTGGAATATGATAACCAACAATAGAGGCACACGTATGATATACATTTGCAATGGACGCTTTTACCCGCGTGCTATATTGCATGCCCTTTGAATCTTAAACGTCCTGTTTCAGAGTATGTGTTAGTGAGTATTTTGGATGCAAGTCAAATCTCCGTGTTGAACTCCGATGGTTGACGCACAGGAAAAACTGTGTTCTGCAGGTTGCCCATCGATTGTCAGCGAGAGGTGCCCTCTGAGGTGGACTTTTGGCCCCCCGTAACCCCGTTTCGTTTCCCAAATAATTTGCCATCCCATCGTCTAGGTACGGGATAGCGCAGCTCGCGCAGCAAAGAGGTCATGTTGGTCGAAGGCGACCGAGTCCTCAGAGATTCGACCCAGCGGTTGCTATTTGCCAATGAGAGGAGCAGGGCCTGGACCTGGAGTACTCCTGCGGCAGCGCGCTTAACTTTGCTGAAGTTGTACTATCCCGTCGTAGTAACTTGATGCGGCGCCCCCCCCCCCCCACCCCCCCCCCCCCCCCCCCCCCCCCCC
>RAKG01000159.1:0-51711 GCA_009802275.1 Neurospora sp. CHS-2018a | reverse complement strand
TAAATTTTTAAAATAATTAATATAAGAATAAATACCCGAGGGCTAGATTCTTTAAAAAGACTTTATATTAAAATATTTTAATTGGAAAAGATAATTATAAGAAGACGAAAAATGTTTAGAAATTAAATTAAGAACTTAATTTAAATATTAAATTTAAGTATAAAAGTCTTAAAGACTTTTATTCTACTTTTAACCTTTATAATTATATTAAAATACTTTATAAGGTTTTAAAAGTAATTAAAGGTTTTTTATATTAATAATTATACGAATAGACTATTATTAATATATAATTAAACTTTTTCTTATTATATATATAATTATTATAAATAAATATATATAATTAATAGGAAATAGAATGCCTAAAGGCTAAATTCCCTAAGAAGACTTTGTATTAAGGTATTTTAGTTAGAAAAGATAATAATAAGAAGAAGAGGAAGGTTTAGAAGCTAGGCCGAAGGCTTAGCTTAAGTATTAAATTTAAGTATAAAGGTTTTAAAAACCTTTATCCTACTTCTAACCTTTACGACTAAATTAGAATACTCTATAAGGTTCTAAAAGTAATTAAATATTTCCTATATTAATAATTATTATAGAAAGAAAGTATTATTATTAATTTCTTATATAAATAATAATATAAAAGAAGGTTAAAAATATAAATTTAATAAATAGAAATTAATATTAATTTATTATTATAATAAATCTTTTATTTATATAGAATCTCTATAAATAAAATACTTCAAAAATCGTTTTAGAATAGTAAAAAAATTTTAAGATTTTTTTAGGCCTTCGATTACCTTTTATAAAAGAATATAAATAATTCGGAACGTTCATCAAAACTAAAGGATATAAATCAAACCATTTTATAATTAGCCAAAGCTCAAATTACTAATACAAAATTAAATAACTTAATATAATATTAATACTTATATATAAACCTCTTTAACCGGTATAAAATTCTCATATATTAACGCCTTATCCTTACTATCCTTATAAATATTATTAAACCAATTATAAAACTACTTATTATACCTTAATACTTACCCCTACCCTTACCCTTCTTCTTCGCCAGAATATTAATAATACCGACCAATTACTAACGACGAATAAATTCCTCCAAAATTATTACCTCCATTTCATTCAATTACAATTAGGTATAATTACCTAAATCCTTACAATTCCTCTAGCACTTCCAAACACCCTATTTCTTAGCGGCCTTAATCGCCTTCTTATTATCTACTACCTTCTTCTACAAATACTTCTTACCCTAGCTAAAATAAGCGTAATAGGTACAAACCCTACCGAAAAACTTAGCGTCCGGGACGATATATTAGATAATTAAGTAGAAGGTATTACCTCTAGCGCAATAATTATATATAGCGTTTTTAACGTAGGTAAAGAATAAATAAATAATAATAGCGTAGGTTTACGCTAGGGTTTCAACTTTCGGAATAATTTTGTAGGAACCCTTTTTACTAAATTTAATTCTAATATCCTAAAGGCGAACGAAATCCTTCAATATTACTTAAATTAGAAAGGCTTTAATTTATAATATTATATTCGCAATTTACTTTATTATTAATAAGGACTTACTTAGTAACTCTACAAATTCCTTCCTAAATTTTAGCTAGTAAAAAGGCGGTCTAATCCTAGGGCAATAAATATTCGCTCCACTCGGCGGGCGGGGTAGGCAGGTTAACGCCTATATACTTAAATAGCGCAGGGGTAGCTATAATACTTATTAATCTTACGATAATATTATACGCTTATTATAATATAGAGATATTACTACTATAACACTTTTAAATATAGTATTGTAACGGAAATATTTATAAACGTTAGTATATAGATAATGCGGGGTTATGATCGAAGTGAAATTTAATTAATTACTAAATTAAAGCGCGTCTAACGCGCTATAGGTGTAAGCCTAGTGCTTATAGGTGGTACGGACCTTTTACACTTTATTACATTTTATTTTGAAACCAACGTAGACAATGGCCCCCGTATTAACTCCCCAATCCTTGTCCTTCGTCCCATCCTCGCAAGTCCCGATCCCATTTCCTGGGCTTGACCCGTCCGTGCCCGTACCATACCCCGCAAAGTCAATTCCAACGTCAGTCCTTCCTTCCTTCTTTCCGTGTCGTGAGATCTACCAACGCCCATCATCCTCCCAGAAATCCTCTTCTTCCTCCTCCTCAACAATACTCTCCATCTCCAAACTCCAAGCACACCACTTATTCATCTTCTGCCTCTTGCCCAGCAGCGCGCGCACCCAAGTCTTCGGCTCCCTCTTTTGCTCAGGCTCATCAAAGGCGTGTTCATCCCCATCTCTCCAGCGATTGAACTGGTCAAGCTCGTAAGCGTTAAGCAACCGGAACATGCCCTCGTACATCCAGTACACCTGCTCATCGTTGCCGAGCACGAATTGCTGCTGGCCGTCGGGGTGGCTGAAGAGGCCGATTACGGACCAGTCTTCGCCGAGGTCTTCGGGGTCTTGCCAGGTGGCGAGGGTGGATTCCCAGGCGGCGAGGGGGTCGGAGGAGTCGTAGTCCTCTTCGTCGGCGAGGTCGGTGTAGGAGAGGAGTTCGATACCGCTGGTTTGGGGGTTGTCGAGGGTGAGCTGGTCGGTGAATTCGCGATCGATGAGCTCGATTGGTTGGTTGTGGTAATTGTCAGAATCATCCTCTTCGTCGGATTCCTAATCCTCGGAAGCGACAGTATGATCTTGCTTGGGAGCAGCGGTTTGCTCGCCGTCGGATTCTTCGTCCTCCAGGCTCTCAATGATGGCAATCACGTTGCTGGTAATAATTCCCTGCTCGGCGTCCGCTTGTTGTTTCTTGTCGAAATCCTCGCGGGTGATGACGGGGGTCTTGCTGGTCCACTCGATAAACTCCTGATACTCGGCCTTCGACATTGGACGGATCTCGTCATCGTCTTCGAGAGCGTACCAATAGCCGCAAGTCATTTGGACGTAGCGGCGGTTGGGGTCGAGGCGTTCCATGATGAGGGTGACGTCGAACTCAGATGGGGAGAAGTGGCCGTAGTTGTAGATGTGGTCGAAAGAGGAGACATCGAGCGTGGTGGGGAGTGACTGGCTCTCTTCGGTTTGCTTAGGCTCGTTGTTGCTTGCCAGTGCGACATTGCCAAACTTGTTGTCGATCTCGCTGGTATCGGGAAAAGAGTACTCCGTCTCGGGAGTATCCGGAGTGGTGGCGCTGCTCGCATCGCTATCGGTAGTGTTGTCCGTCTCGGTTGAGGAGTTGGTACTGCGAGTCAAGTTAGCAAAGCTGCTGCGAGAACAAGGTAGGGTATGTTTGAATTACTTACTCAACAGACAATTTGCGAGCGTGTTGAACGATGGTAACCTCGGTGTCAGCTGCCTCTGCGACGCTGGTGTTCTTGGTCTTGTCGCTAACAGTAGACGGTTTGTTGTCGGCGGCAATGGCCTTGTTGTGTTGAATGCTCGGCTTGGTGGCCTGGGCGATCTGCTTCTTGGTCTTGGAGATCGCGATGCATAGCTCGGGTCGGTTGGGGACGGCGTGCACCCACTGCATCTTGTCTTCCTTCAGGAAGCGGTCGAAGTTGTGGCCGATGCTTGAGGCGGAGGCGCCCATGTCGTCGACGATCTCGGTGGTCTCAGAAATCCTGGGACGGTTGACTTCGATGATGTCCATGGTGGGAAGGACATGATGGTAGGTGTGTTTCTCCTCATTGGTGAAAAGCTCGTTGACCTCGACAATCTCAGTGGCGGGGCGGGCATGGTAGTAAGTGTGCTTCTCATTCTCTTCAATGGTGAAGCGCTCCTCCTTGGCAATGGATGAAGTGTCGTCGCGATGGTCGTCGGTGATGATGTCGACATTCTGGATGAGCTCGACTTGCTGAGGGACTTCGGTAACTTGAGCAGACTTGTTGTCCTCGATGAGGAGAGGCGCGGTAGCTTGAGCGTCGGTCGACTGGGTGGTGTTCTTGACGTTGTCGACGATGTTGAGCTCGTGAGTCGCCTTGTTGACTTGGGTAGAGGTGATGTCCTTGATGGTGGTATCGATGATGGCTTTCATGCGCCGAGCTTTCTTGATGTTGTCGATCAGGCCGACCTCCTGAGACGAGTCAATGAGGGAGATTGTTTGGCATTCTTGAGGAGTGTTGAGGATGTTGGCGATCTCAAAGGCCTCAGTGGAAATGGGCACTAAAATGGCATGGTTAGACTTGACCAGATATTCGAAGCTGCGACTATTGTGGACGACTTACCATGAGCGACGCTTGATGCGGCAAAGGCTGCGATGGTCATTGCCTTGATGTCAGCAATGGTCGAGAACGCGAGGCGTTGGGTTTGCGCCGTGAAGGCGGAGGGCCAGAATGAAATAGCCATTGCGATGAAGTGAAGAGTGAAGAAGATCTATCACAATAGTGATGATGGAAGATGATAATGAAAGATGATGATGGATGGTAAGGCTTCTTTGCGTTGGAGTTGCAATGATGCGTGGGGTATCCTGGTGTTTTTGGATTGGGGAGGAAGGATTCTGGTTCAGGATCCGGGGCATTGAGGGAAGTTCTTATACCCTCACAGGTCGGAACGTGCTTTCAACTGTCGCTGGCGACTGTCGACAGGTTTGGATGGTTTGTTTACATGGTGATGGTGTTGAGGTTGACATGGCCAACGAATATCTAACACCTGATTGGTCGGTTCCAGGATCATGAGTCCGAATAGGGGAGGTGAGGACTGAACAGCGATGAACAGTAGCCTGGTGCTGCGAACAACACCTCAACCCCGTGAGTTACTGTTGAATCCCGTATCCATAGACTTCTAAAAGGAACTACCGAGGACTGTTTACCTGTTCATCTGGCCTGTTATATCCTGGTAAGTATTTCCAGACAGGGGAGGAGAGCACTGAACAGCGCTGAACAGGAGCCCAGTGCTGCGGATGACACTTCACTCCGACGGTGAGTGTCGAATCCTAAATCCATGATGTTTTCTGTGATACTATGGAGGGCGGTTTACTACAGGATTGGTATAATAGTTGGCTGTCACCCAGTTTCCGGCTTCCTCAAGTGCCAAGACATCCACTGACGGGGATGGAGAGAAAAGGGCGACGGCTGCATTCATATGGTGGAGGACACTCAGCGATGATACCCGCACATATTGTTCAAATGTAATAAAATTGATGTTAGTAGGCATGGAAGCTACGGAAGATATGGTTTATGGAGTTTTGAGGTTAAGTTAAGCATTCAAAGGCGGTAAGATATCACGGTTATAGCACAGGAGGAAGTTCTTGTACATATGAGGCTTCACTTCACGAACATCAGGCACACCGCCGGTAATTCAGTGAGTTTTATACACAAAAGGGAAGAAAAAGTCAATACAAGAGCAGTGCATATGTAGTTAATGAGCAGAATACGAGTCGCTTGTGAAGTTTTTTCATGCATGTCAATCGTGAAGTTCAGGGAAGTACCTCTAGTGAGATAAACTGGGAAGTTTGCAAGTTTCATGTCACGTTACGAGTCACTTGGATATGGGACAATGTTATCTCATCAACTTTCATTCATCTCCTCAGCCCAACTATCCCAGTTCGTTCCCAACACTGACATCCTGAACCAGATCTTCATCCTCGAGTCCTGTTAGTTCCTCATAGGAATACTTTGTAGTCCTCATCGTCCTCTTCATCTTCATGAATGACCTCCAGACCCCAAATTCTCTCCTGACCCTTGTGATCCTCGACCTGCTCCACTTCGCCAATCTCCTCACATGCCTCCTCATCCTCCTCGTTGATGACATCAAGACCCCAGACCGTCGCCAAACCATTACGCTCCTTGACTTCGACTTCCTTCACTTCACAGACCTCCTCCTCAACTTCTTCGTCCTCCTCCTGAATGGTATCGAGTCCGCAAATGCTCTTGGAACCCTTCTCCTCAACCTCCCCGTTCAAGTGCAAGACCGCGGCGGGATCAATGCTGCGCCAGTAGTTGAAATCCTCCAGCTCCTCATCAAGCATCAGCATGAACGCCCCCTCATACTCCCAGTACCAGCGCTCGTCGCTTCCCAAGACATGGTTCTTGTTGCCATCAGGGTGCTCATACCAGCCAAGAATTTCCCAATTCTCACCCATGTCTTTCTCTTCCTTCCACTCGAAGAAGTCGGCAAGTGGATGTCTGGGCTCCTCCTCAGTGTCGGACTCGTCGTCGGAGTAATAGGTGACCATCTCCACTCCGCAATATGTCGCGACCGCCTTGACCTTGGGCTCCCTCTCTTTCTTCTCATTGTCATTGTCATAGCTTTGCTGCGCAGTCGCATTCACCACCTCGGATCCCTACTCCTCGGTGATGGTGCTGGTGTTGCTGGCAGGCTTAGCATCGGGGTCTTGCATCCAAGCGAGAAAGTCCTCATGTTCATCCGGGAGCATCCGGCTGATCTTGCGGCGGTCGTGGTAGATGTACCATTTGGAGTTGGTGAGGAGGACGTATTGGAGGCCGTACTCGGGGCGGTCGAGGGTGTGGATGATTTCGAGGTCGTCGAGTTCGTCTTTGGTTGAATCATAGTCGCTATTGTAGTCGTCGTCGCTGGCATAGATGACGCTGGAGTAGTCATCGGCCTCGCTGTCGCAGGCGAGATCGGATGGAGTGGGCGAGGGGGTGCCGCGTGGGGAAGGCGCAGTCGGGAGGGTGGGGAAGGATTGGTAGTTGGTGGGGTCGCAGTTGGTTTCATCTTGAATGGGAGAGCCGCTGTCGCGGGAAGAACCGCTTTGGTCGCAACTCTCGGTCGGCTTGTCATCAGTCTGAGCGATCTCCGATTGGGAGTAGTCGGTGATTTGGGTAGTAGTGGTGTTCTTGCTCTGCTCGCTATCGACAGTGAACTTGGAGTTGTTCGAAGAAGTGGTGCTACAGATGGTTAGTATATGCACATGCGATGCAGATGCGAGAGAAGGCAGATGACTTACTCGGTGGAGTCCTTGCGAGCGCGATGAGACTTGTCGGTTGAAGCGACGCCGGCGTCGATGGAAGAAGCCTGACCGTCGAGGACAGGGAAAGAGAAGTAGTCGGTCTGAGCGGCTGCGAGGGAAGCGGGGACAGTGTTGTCGTTGCGCTCGTCGGTGATGTCGATGCTGATTTCATCGTCGACGTCGGAGATGTTGGTATTTTCCTCGGCATTGGCCTTAAGGACAGATCCGGCCTGTTCAGGAAAGTTAACCATATGCGAGATGACAATAGGCACGATGTTCTGATGAGTACTAACCTTGTTGGTAGGATCCTGCGCGGCAGTCATGGCAATATGAGCCTCGAAAGACCCGTTGATGATCGCTTTGATGATAGCGCTGTCGGGGTTGCGAACGCGGTAAGCATGGACGGCAACGCCCGAAGACCAGAGAGAAGAAGACATGATGATGTTCGTGATGGTTAAAGGAGAAGAGAAGAAGTTGTTCTTGTGACAATGTGTCGTTGCAGTGTGCGAGGTGCTTGTGCTTTGGGTTGCGAGTCGATATGTTGACGGTGCGCTTGGGTGTCCAGTTTTGGGATGCAGAGGAAGGATTCCGGTTGAGGTCTGGGCCAGCGAGGAAATATTCTTATACCCTTGGACAGGTTGGCTGTCGCCGACATTCTGAAGCTATCCCCACTTGCGACTATGGGCGAACTGTTTGGCTGTTCACGTAGTGACAAGGCTATTCGGGAGCGAGATGTCCGTTGCGCGGGCAACCGGCGAGTTTATGGATGCCCGTGGATTTCTGGAGAAGTAAACAAAACAGGCGTATTCATGTTCAGGTCTTGAACAGTGGTGCTGTTTATGGATGATGCTTGGCTCGTCTGAACAGTCTCATGAACAGTGGAACAATGATTGGAAGCTATTCAGATACAATGCCGTTACTGGGACACTTCATGTTCATGTGCTGTACGATGAACAAGACCTCTGATGTGCGCGATGTATTGGCAGGGCAATGATACATCATGTTAGGAAGAAGGAATGGAACTGTCCACAACGAATTGGACAGAACTAACAGGTATGCAAATTTACATTGTCGCCGACTGGGAGCATAGCTTTTTGACGGGGGTATCGCAGTACTTGGCATGATGTGTGTATATATCTTACCTCGAAGCGGCCCAGCAGACCAACGGTAATGTAGTAAGTCGAGGACATCAAAACTGGGAGGAATTTGGGGTCAGAAGGTCACAGAGCAAGATGAAGGGACATTTTGGCCAGAAGCTTGTCACGCCCATGGATTAAGTCTAGAGCGCGAGTGCTTGACTACACAGAAGTACATACCTAGAAAGATCTACATCATCTACATATGGACTTAACGTGTCATCCTCGGATGCCGCTCATTGTTAAATAGGTAGCAAAGCAAATCACAATGAAACAATTAGAATAAGAGCAAGTCACAATCACTAATCAGTCGCGGGGAAGTTCAGGTAGTTGTTTATAGCTTTCCATTTCCTAATTGTTCCTCTTCTCATACCAAATCCCAATGATTATAAGGCTTCATCCATTTATGACCCTGTCCTGTAACCCTGTCGTCAGTGATCTCCTGACCCATTTCCTTGAACCATTACCCTACTCCTCTTCCTCCTCCTCAATAATAGTGGCGAGTCCCCAACGGTTCGTAACCGGATGCTCCTCCGCTGCATCGACCAGAGCCGAGCCATCCTCCCTCCGGCGGTTAAGCAGATCCATCTCGTCTTCCATCAGACGGCGGTATTTTCCTTTGTACTCAAAGTACCATCTGCTATCGTTTGCCAAGGCGTATTTCCTATCGGCGTAATCTGGGTGGTTGAATGACTTTACGATTGCCCAACCTCTGCCCAGCTCATACCGTTTCTTCCAGCGAAGGAGCTCTGCCCAGTCGTCCTCCTCCTCTTCTTCTTCTTCAGCGATATCTTCGTTCTCTTCAAGATACTCCTCGAGGATCTCCAGACCGTTGGAGTTCTGATCCGCGGGCTTGGAAGCGAGATGCTTGGGACGATTGTGCTGCTCGTCGACTTCGAGCTCGTTGATTTCTGGTTCTTTGACTTCCGGCTCGTTGTTGTGATTGACGACAGGACCGGGAGCGTTGACCTCGGCAATCCATTGCAGGAATTCCTGGTACTCGGGCTCCACCATCATCCGCATGCTTTTCTTGTCCTCAATGATATACCAAAAGCCACAGTTAAGCTTGGCATACTCGACGGCGTATCCGGGTCGCGTGAGGATGGTCATGATCCATATGTCGCGGAGGTCCTCTTGAGTGAAATTGATGGAGGAGTAATCGTAGAGGCCAGTAAAGGGAGGCAACGAGTCCCTGGTGGGAATGCCGCTATCGGATCCGAGAGCCGCTTCAATGTCGTTCGAGCCTTCGCGGTAGATCTCGCTGGGCTCTGTGAAGTTAATCTCCGGAATGGCAGGTGTTTGGGTATCGCAATCCGGCTTGGTGGTCACATCAGCGCACGAGGAGACGGTGTCCGGAGTAGTGGCGACGGCATCGGTAGACTTGTCGGTGTCGACAGTCTCGCGGGTCTCGGTGGACACATTAGTGCTATGAAACGGTTAGTTTTGATCTTGTGAAAGAATGAGAATTGTACTTGAGGGATGGAAGGACTTACTCGGTGGAGAGCTTGCGCTCGCGCTGGGAAATGATGTCATCTGGCTGCGGAAGATAGGACGAACTGCATGCGTTGGCGGCCCCTTCCGCCGCATTGCCGATTGCAAGGCTAGTGGCGGCTACGACTTTCTTCCCGCTTTCTTCTTCCGAATTCATTGGGACCACATGTGTCTTCCCGACGACCTTGGAAAAAAGGATCAAAGGCTTGCGCTTTGCTGGGCGCGGAACCCCCCACATCCGATCCTCGTCGAGGAAGCGTTCGAAATCGTTGCACTCGGCGCTGGAAGCAGAGGCGCCAATATCCTCGACAGGGTTTGCGATATTGTCGGGAGAGGAAGTGGTGCTGATCTCGACGATTTCCACAGGCGAAGCAACATGAGGGTAGGAGTGGACCTCAGCGTTGGGAGCGAAGATCGGGAATTCGTCTCGGTCAGTGGCGATGGGCATGGTGGGCTCAATCTCTTCGATGGTACTGGCGGGAAATGGAATGTCGACACTGGTGGTCTCTTCAACGACTTGGATCGGTTCAGCGTCCATGTCTTTGGTGGTCTCATTCGCAACATCGAGGGAGAAGGTTGTTTTGATGTTGTGGGCCTGATTAATTGCCTGGATACGGTTAGTGTCGACATTTTCATCGTTGGAAGAGGGCAGCTTACATGAAGAATTGAAGAGGTCCGCGCAAAGGCACAATCGGCGATATCCATCACGTCGGCGATGGTTGGGAGGGAGAGCCGGTACTTGTGGGCACCGAAACCCGAGGACCAGAGAAAAGAAGACATCGTGTTGTTGATGATGATGGCGAAGATGATGGATTAAGAATAGGATATCAGCAATGAGAGATGATGATGAAGGGGTGTGTGGTTTGTGTTTGCGTTGCGATGGTTTGAGTTTTCGGCTCGATGTGGTCGAGGGTGCAATTTGAGAGTCCTGGTTTTGGATGAGGGAGGAAGAAGTTCTGGGAGAGGATTGGAAATGGAGGCGCCCATATTATACCCCCCAACAGGTTGGCTGTCGCTGCGACCATGGGTGCTGTTCGTGACGCTGAACCTTGGTGAAGTGTGCTTGCTTGTTTACATCTTGATGGTGTTGATGCTCGTTACTCGGTCAACCGTCGACGAACAGCAAAGATGGGCCCTGACCAGTGATGCTGTTCATGGATGATATTTGGGTACCTGAACAGTGTTCTGAACAGTGAAACAGGTGGTTGAGGCTCTTCAGACATCATGACGGCACTAGGATGCTGTTCAAGGCGAGCGGTATTTCATGTGTTGTACGATGAACAAGGATTCCAGTCGTATGTGCTCAATGTAAACTGGCAGCGCAATGTCATATCACCGAGCCTGTGACATCCAATACAGTTGATGAGAGAGAATTGTATATAGAATTTGATAGAAACAAAGAACATCCCGATATTTGCATTGTAGCTGACGGGCACATCAGACTTATGGCTCGATCCTATGTGGATACATGCTACCTCGGCGAGGTTGAACAATACAACAATGACTCGTTATATTCAAGACAAGGCCAATGGTAGATCGTAGTTCTTGATAGGCTAGCAAAAAAAGTAGACATCATCCCAGTCAGCCTTTTGTGACCGATGGATAAAGTGTGAGTGTTGGACTACGTAAGAGGGCCTACTCAGGAGTATCTAAGAACTTTATGAATCGCCTCGCGCTGTCATCCTTGAAACCCAGAACCTCATATGCTGGTGCCAGCAATAGTTCACGTAGGCGGAAGGGGAAGGACAAATTCATTGTAGTCACCGAGCAAACCGAAGAAATTGGTGTACATGGAAATATAGTCATAAAAGCAGCAATATCACAACAGTGTAACAAAGTTGGGCAGTCAGAACTCGTATCAGATAAGAACTTGAGGAAGCTTTCCATACGTGACTAGAGTTCAACCATGAAGATCCCCGATGTATTCATTCCCGCTCCTAAGTCCAACCACTCCGAAGCTAACCCGTTCGTAACCACCATGCCCTTATTTGGCTACTTCTAAACCCTAGCATCAACAATCCTGCATCTCCTTTCTTCAAGCCATGTTTCCTCCGAATGATCAACCGCTCATTAAGCTCAATACTCTTCCTCCTCATCTTCCTCACAGATTTCCTCTAGACCCCACTTGTTAACGCGAGGCGGCTTCTCAATCCCATCGTCGACAAGCGCAGAATCGTCGCCCTCCCTCCAGCGGTTAAGGCGATGTATCTCGTCCTCTGTCAGGCGACGGAACATCCCTTCGCAAGACCAATACCACCTCCGATCGCTGGCTAGGGCGTACTTCTTGGTGCGGCTAGGGTGGTCAAAAGACCAAACAATCTCCCAGTCCTCACCCAATGTGGCACGATCCTTCCAGGGGGGAAGTTCTTCTTTAATCGGGGCTTCTTCGGCTAGCTCCTCGTCGAGCTCCTCGTCCTGATGCTCTTCGTCGCTTTCCTCGTCAGGGTAGTTGAAAAACTCCAGGCCGTTGGACTCCTAATCCTTGGGCCTTGGAGTCCAGATCGGGCTGAGAAGTGAGTAGTCGATAGCATTGGGTGCTTCTTGGGGCGCCTCCTCGTCGGCGTCAAAGTAGTTGTTCACGAAGATGGGTGTGTCGACTTCTTCGAGCCAAGAAAAGAAGTCCTCGTACTCCGATTCGATCATTTGCTGGACATTCTTGCCGTCTTCGAAAACATACCAAAACCCGCAGTTGAGTTTGGCATACTGCTTGATGTGTCCAGGGCGCGAGATCGTGATTACTATTTCGAGGTTGTCCAACTCTTCCTGCGTAATGTCGCCGTAATCGTAGAGGTTCTTGAAGGTCGGGAGCGTGTCCCTCGTGGGGATGACGAACTCGGGGGTCAAGGAGGCTTTGATATGGGCTGCATCTTCCTCCGAGATGTCGCTCGGTTGGGTGACGATGATTTCCGGGATGATCTGAGGGTTGAACTTGTCGTCTGATTGAGAGCGGGAGGCGGAATTGAGGGACGAGTAGACCGTGTCCGGCGTGTTGGTACCGCTTTGCGCTGACTCCGTCGTGACGGTTTTCTGGGTCTCATCCGAGCTAATGGTCCTGCAAAAAGTTAGTACCAGCCTGTCGGGATTGAGAAGATGTTCGGATGACTTACTCGGTGGAGAGCTTGCGCACGCGCACGGGAAGGACCGAATCTCCTGCATCGGACGGAATGCACGTGGCGGTCGCAACTTCCGTGGGGTTGCTGGAAACAGCGACTTCGGCTGCATCAACATCATTGCCTTTGTTAAAAGCAGACAAGACTTTCCCATCGTCAATCGAAGCCCTTGAGGTGTTTTCGACAGTCTTTTGGGGTTGACTAAAGGTCTTCTTGTTGCGACTGGTCTGCCTGTTGACCCTCTTGGCCGGGCCAGGCACGCCCCACATCCTATCCTCGGCCAGAAAGCGCTCAAACTCGTTGTAGTGGGAGCTCGAAGCTGAAGCGCCCAGGTCATCGACAAGCTCCTGGGCATGATTGATTTCGATGACAGGTGTAACGGGCAGGGCATGGCGGTAGGAATGAGTTTCTTCGACTTCGGTCTCGGTGGCATCAACAAAATGTGAATCCTCGAGGACAGTGTCGACAGGGAGGTCAATGTCGATGCCGTGAATGGTGTCGATGCTGGAATTGCCGGAATAACGAGCGTCGACGCGGATGACTTCGGTGCTTTGAGTGGCATCGATGGCGACATCAGAGAGGGAAATGTTGTCCTCGGACATTTCAATGACCTGAATAGGGTTAGTGTGACATCCTCAAACGACGATGGCGACGGGAAATCAGGCTTACCTTATCCGTCATGGATGGACGGCCAATGCTAGTGACAACGGGGACCGAAATCACGATGGAAGGGTTGATGAAGAGGCGCGCGGTGACCTCTTGAGCAGCGTCAAGGGCGCAGATCGCTTCGAAACCCCTGGTGGTCTGGTCGGCGACATCGGCGGGGGGAGTGGTGTCGCCACTTTGCAGCTTCTTAGGGATCTGGAACAGTGTTAGTATCAATCGGAATCGGTATACTGGATTGAGGGAGAGAAGATATTTACCTTGTCCGTGGTAGTGAGGCGATTAGAATGCTTGCTCATCAGCGCGAGCGTCGCGAAGGAAGCATGGGCGACGTCGATCACGTCCGCGATGTCCGGCAAGACAAGTCGGTAGGCATGCGAGCCCAAGTGCCAAAGAAAGGAGGCAGCCATATTCATGATTGGGTTCATTGTGAAAAGAAAAGAGTGAGATGTAATGTTGGTGTGCTGTTAGGCTTGAGAGTGCGTGTCAATGGAGTTGACGGTACAGTTGGGTTTCCAGATTTGGGATGCAGAAGGAAGAAGTTTCCGGACAGGATTCGGAATGGAGGCGACCATATTATACCCCCTCCAGCAGGTTGACTGTCGCTGCGACTATGGGTGCCATTTGATGGTATTGAATCCCGTTACTCGGTCAACTGTCGACGACGAAGGATGATCGTGGAATCAGCAAGGTCAAAACAGCATAGGTGGACCTTGAACAGTGGTGCTGTTTTCAGACAGTGTTCAGCCGTCGTGGACAGTCTTCCACGTCCAGGTATCTCAAGCTATCTATACGGTTCTACTACATGACTTGTACTACAAAACTGGCCTTGAGTACAGTGTGGACCGAGGGATTGCTAGGTGAGCGCCACGGCCTAAGGGTAGGCCTCAGGTAACAGGATACGTAGAGGGTAACGGAGATAAAAACGGGAAATGGATATGATCACGAGTGCAGGGAAGAAAATGCGGTTATGCAAACAAGAGGGCTGCAAGTGAGAAGACACTTGCTTATAAAACAACAGCACATATACCTATCCATAAATGAAAAAGGAAGAGGTGATATATCTGCGTGGTGGAACATTGTCACGGAAGCTTCATTATGAATCACGGCATAATGCTGCCACGGTAGACAATCGTCAAGTTGAAGTTTTCGATGCTTCCTGCGAAAACTTCAGCTACACCAGGCGCCACTGCCAGGACAAGTCACATTAGTAGAGGGTAAATAGTACGGAAAATTCAATTATAAAAAGCAAGCCCATCCATATCAGTCATTTGAAGCATAGAAGAAGTCACTTTCAAGTAAAATTATAGCAGGATCGGCAGTCAAATTGATAGAGGTATGTAGACCGTTCTACGAGAAAAACTGTCCGCAAATTATGACCACGCCTAATTCCAGTTCTCTGCCATCTGTCTCCTTTAAATCGTAGCCCTCCTTCCAATGGTCCTCAACTTATCCTTCGGCAATCTCTTCTCTCACCACACTGGATAATCCTCTTCCTCCTCGTCCTCCTCCTCAATGGTGTACAGTCCCCATTTGTTCCACTTCTTGGGGATGTACTCCTCCTCCGCCTCCGCTTTCATCTCAGCCTCCTCCTCATCCTCCTCGAAGATGGCGTCCAGGTCCGGGGCTTTCCACTTGTGCTCCTTTCCTTCAGGTCTCTTCAACTCCTCGGCATGCTCGTAGAGGGCGTTCTTGTCCCCATCCCTCCATCGATTGAAGCGGTCAAGCTCATCTTCATCGAGGGGGCAGAACATCCCGTCAATCATCCAGTAGACGGCATCGTCGTTGCCAATGGCGTATTGCTTGTCGCCGTCAGGATGGTCGATGAGTCCAACGATGTTGCAGCTGGGGCCAATGTACTTGGCTTCCTCCCACTGGTCGAGCTCGGACATGTCTTGCGAATCCTCGGGGTCATTGGCGTCTGTGGCTTTGTCGGCGTAAATGAAGAGCTCGATGCCCTTAATATTCTGGTTGGGCTTTCCCTCCTCTTGATCCAAACTCTCATCCGCTTCGGTCTGTTGCTCGTGAAGCCAGAAGACGAAGTCTTCGTACTCATCCTCAGACATGGGCTTGGCGGTTTTGGCGTCGTGGTTAAGGTAGTGCCAGTACCCGTTGGTGAGCAAGACGTAGGTAACGCCGCATTCAGGGCGCTTCTGTAGATCCAACACCTCCGACTCCTAATCGGTGATAGTGATGGTCTCGTTGGCGGAGTGCTGAGTGTCGACATCTGCGTGGTGGTTGGTGATGAAGCTCATCTCGTCTTCTTCGGCAAGGAACTCGTTTCCTTCTTCGTCGGTGACGAGAACGATGGGAGGAGGAAGCTTGACTTCCTGCTTGTCCTCCTTGAAGCTGTCGAACCAAGCCAAGAGATCCTCATACTCTTCTTGCGTCATCATCAGAGCATTGTCGGACTCGTTCAGACGGTACCACAAGCCGTCGGTGAGTTGAGCATATGCGAAACCATTATCGGGTCGGTCAATGACGGTAGCAGTGTCCAAATTGATTGACTCCTCGGAAGGCAAGTTAGACAAATTGTACCACTTGGAGGGAGTCCTGTCGATGGGAGTAGAAGTGGGCGCGTTGTCTTGAGTCCGAGCTTGCTCAGCCTCCTTGTCGGCAGAAGGGGTGAGTTGGTCGGCGGCGACTACATCGGGGACGGAATACACAATCTCCTCTGCGAGGGACTCGTTGCCCTCCTCATCAGTGACGAGAACGATAGGAAGCGGGGGCTTGACATCCTCCTCCTCCTTCTTGAAGCTGCCGAACCAAGCCAGTAGGTCATCGTACTCTTCTTGGCTCATCATCAGGGGGTTGTCTTCCTTGTCCATGCGATACCAGAAGCCGCATGAGAGCTGAGTGTAGCTAATACCATTGTCGGGACGGTCAATAACGATGATGGTATCGAGATTGGCCCGCTCTTCGGGTGACAGATGGGAATAATTGTACCAGCTGGACGGGGCATTGTCGACATGAGTAGAAATGGTTGGTTTGTCTTGGGCTTCGTCTTTCTGGATTTGCTTGTCGTTGGAAGGGGTGTGCTCGTTGGTCGAATCGACAGCTGGCATTGAGTACACAGTGTCGGGAGTGTTCGGGACATTGTCGGACAACTCGCTGTTGGTGGTTTGCTCAGACTCGGTGGTAAAGTTGGTCCTGTGAGGAGTTAGTACTTGGTCATTGCAAGAGGCGACTGTTTTGGGTACATACTCAGTGGACTCCTTGCGGGAGTGGTGAAGGACAGTCTGCTCATCCTTAGGAGCAGTGTTGGCAGTGTCGGCTGTGATGGTAACCTCCTCCTCATCGAGAGACATCGAGGCGGCGATGACGGTGGCTTTGTCGGTGTCGTCGACAATGTTCACTTCCTTGGCAATGTCGGTGTGCTCGGGAGCAATGGCGGCTTGGTCGATGTTGGCATCCTTGTTGTTGTCGATGTGCGTGGCATCAGAGTCGTTCTTGGTAGATTCGACAGGCAGAGAGGGTTGAGAATTCTTGATGGTCTGACCGAGGTCGTTAGCATTGACGTCGTCAGCAGAGGTCTTGCGAGTGAGTCGACATACATTGTCATCCTTGCGATGATGCTTATGATCGTAGCCAGCCTGTGAGGGCGCGACCATGTTGAGTAGCACGTTCACCGACAGAGCGGCGAACGACGCGATGGCGATAGCCTTGACAACGTTGGTGGTCGGCAAGGACAGAGAAAGGGGGGCAAGGCCCAAAGAGAAGAGAGGGAAAGACATTTTGTTGTTAAGAGAGAAGATGTTAAAGGTTGATGAGGTGTTGTAAGTGTTTGGGTTGAGATCGCTTGTGTGCAAAGTTGCCCGAAGTGATGCTTGTCCGAAAATTGGATGCAGAAGGAAGAAGTTTTGGGACAGATTCCGGGTGAGAGGAGGAATTCTTATACCTCCAGCTCTGGGCTCCAGGTTGACTGTCGCTTGCAACTTTGGACCTGTTGCTGACATGGTGATCAATGAACAGAATGTCTTGTTTACATGTTGAACACTGAACAGGTGTTGTGGTGGTGATGTTTTGGTGGTGGTGACAGTCAAGGATGTCGGTCCGTGCGTCCAGCGACTGTGGATGTATTACATGTGATTGGTCAGATCCGCTCGTTTCGTCCGAACAGGGCAAGTGTCCAGAGACCAGTTCCCTGAACAATCATCCGAACTTATATCTGAACAGCCACCCGAACAGTCCCGACGATGTTCATGTTCCCTGAAAACAGCCTCAGAGTGTTCGGCACGCCAGCTCGCCATCATTGCCAGAGTAGCTTGGCCTCTAGCGGATTCCCTGGGCACTATGCCAAGAGGCGACCGTAAGGTTTGGAGTGTGTCGAGTCCGAAGGTACCATTGCCGGCGGCTGCCAAGACCGCTTTGGCACTTGTAGCGCTGTAGTTGCACAACATTCAGGGACCCGAGTGTTCGCGGCAAACCACCGACAAAGAGGGCCCGAATCCATGGCATAACGACCCCCTCTCTTTGTCTTGACGACACTGGGTCGCATTTTCCAGTAAGAGAATTAGATGATGCCGATCAAAGTCTGTCCACCGGCCCGGGCCGTACCGAGGATATGAGTTTCCATCTCCTTGTTTTGCGGCATCTGTCCCTGTCCCGGACCCGGCTGTGACATCGGCGCCATTTGCGCCATCGGCGGCATCGGCTGCGGAGCCATCGAATAGGAGGCATCGACTGAGGTGGCATCATATGAGGTAGCAGCTGTGGAAAGCTGTGCATGACCTGGTGATGGCCCTGAGAAACCGGAATGGAGGTCCAATCGCTCCGGCGGTCTACCGCCCACTGGCGCTCTTGAAGTCCAACGCACACTGGGGAACCAGGACGCCTAGAATCAGGCCATCAAGTCGAAAAAGAAGGCAAATGATCCTGGAAATATATACTATCGCAATTGAAGGATCACAATTAGCTGAGTCAACCCATTGAAACCGTCCATCAATTATAACGATACGGCGGCCATACCTTCAGTCAACTTCCTGCCGAGCAATTTGCCATGAACTACACGAGATGCGAGAAAGTCTTTTAGTATGGTGTCTCTGTATCTTACTATGAGAGATTGATGCAATGATTAACTATAGATAAACAAATAAGAGGAAAGAAGCGTAACAGATCGTTGAAGTTCAAGAGCCTGAAGCTTACTCGGGAAATTTCCCTGACCTCCCAAACGGTAGACAAAAACCCCCGGACCGAAAGCCTCTGCTCGAGTCTCAAACTCCCATTTCCAGCTACATGGTCGGCGATAATTGCGGCAAACGTGGTACAGCGAGGCAACCAATGAATCTCAAGGGTACCAGCCCTGGTCGGAAAATTTTTAAGAATGCCACCTCAGGCCAGACGATTATCAACGTCGTGGAGCGCAAGCAGGATATGGCGTTGATAGATGAAGAGGAACCACCTTAACTCCAGGGTGGATGGGATCGATGATACAGGCACCCGTTCGGTCGGTGGAATGGCGCCGCTGCGGACAAGACATTTGTATAGCTCTACCATCTCTTTCTCTTCCATATTCGACAGAGCTGATGGTATTTTCATCCAATGTGCACTAGATTGCGTTAGCACATTTGCCGAAAAAAGAAGGTTGCTATCACCTCTCCAGGAAGCGACTTACTTAGTAGTGGCGTCCCCCTCCACTGTGGCATCGAGGTCGTCCTGTATCGCGTCCACGACCAATTTCATGAGACCAATTGCGGACACGGTGTTGTCGACGGAGGCCTTCATCTTGTCTAACCTGAAGGTATTTCTAAGCTTCTCGAGGTGCTTTCTGAGCTTGGCATCATGCATCTGATTCTTTGGACATTTTATGGTCATGACCTTGATAAGTTCAGCTATGATGCTGTGCTCAAGAACGGTATGCTTCGAGTTTCGCATATGCAGTAGATGAAGGGGAGTATCCTCCTCCCCGAATTTCTCAAAGGCTCTGTCGAAGACGCGAAGAAAGAGCCTCTTCTCCTCCACGGATTTCTCGAAGACGTTCGAACCGGAGAAGACAAACCCAACTTCCATCAGGAGCTGGACGTTCTCTGAAAGAGGCCCAAGTCTCTTGACCTCAACCGTGTAGACAGGTTTGTAGACCGTGATATCGGCCTGCTCGTTAGGTGTCTCAGTTGCGGCGCCTTCTGGGCCAACTTTGCTTGGGCTGTTGGCCATAGTGATAGTGGGAAACCAGTCGTGTGGTGTAGACGAGTAGCTGATGCGTGTAGTTGGAGAGACTTCTGACAAAGAAGGGAAAAAGAGGAAAGAATAATTGAACCGTGGCCCAGGGCGGAAGACGGAGACAAAAAAGAAAAGGTGGATGAGCTTGGAGGAGGGGAAACTTGGTGCACGGTCAACAAGACCTACAGATGTAGTTAAGGGGAATTTCAAGTGCGAAAGCTGAAGCCCGAGGCGATGGGGAGGAATGATGGGGGAAATGCTTGATTTGATGGCTTGTTTGGAGAGAAGAGGAATGGCGGGCCAGGCCAAGTTTAAATAGGTACCGTATAAACTCGGGGCATCCGTTTTTAGGTTCCAGGGAAATCAGGCATAATCAGACATACATATGCCCGATTCTGTATATTTTATGTCCGCAAAAAAATAGTAGGGGAGAAATGTTGCCACCCCGGACCGATTCTTCTGCTGCCCTATCTTTTCCCCTACCGCAAAGACTCGGGGCGTTGATTTTCAACTTCCAGGGAAATCAGACATATGTATGTCCGAATCTGTGCATTTTATGCCCGTGAAAAATAGTGGGCGAGACGTGTTACCACCCCGGAGTACTGTAAATTCGATTCTTCTGGTGCCCTGCCTTTTCCCACCTGTCTTTTCAAGGGCGCTGGAGGGTGGGGACGTTCAACATCACCGTCTTGCATACAATTTCTGGCGGGCATGAATATTGCAGTATGCTTACAGACTATGCCTGATTTCCCTGTAACCTAAAAACGGATGCCCTGAGTTTATACGGTACCTCTACGAGCTCTATTCAACTGGATGGGGCAAACTTGGCGGGGTGCTCTTTCCAAGTTTCGGACACAAGGTGAAAAGCCTGCAGAGGAGTTAATGCACAACAGCCGGAGCGAAGGGGAGGGGTACGGAGATATCGGAAAGCCTGCGACAGGTGTTAAACAGTCAAAGTGCGAAGTGCATGAGCCGCATGTTGTTCAACAATCCTGACATGTGAACGAAGAGCGAACACTTTCAGGTCAGTCGAGAGAATGAAGAATGATTGAGTAGGTATGTACAATGAGCTTGTAGAACAGGAATAGAAACAATCACACCGACATAGTCTATCCCTTACTTCCAACAGAACATACGACAGTCGACTCCAACGTCCTTTCCGCCATGCGCTGTTTTAATATGTGAATCCATCACAAACAAACAGTACCTTACTCCACCAATCTTTCACACCTCTTCCTCTACCAGATAGCAGCCAATATTCTGTCTCGCTCCTCCGCGACCTCTCGTTCCCAGGGCAGCGACTCATAATCGACAGGGTCGTCCAACCAACAAACTTCCCCTTCCGGTGTGACGAGCCTCAGCTCCGGGGCGCCCCAGAAAGAATCGTGCTTGGGCTTCGGCCAAGCGCTTTCGGGATAGACACACCAATTGCACCTAGCCAGAGAGTATTCCGAGTGGCGCGCCCAGGTGTCGATATGATCGGATTTGTCGATGAAGCTGTGATTGGTCCAGTCGCTCTGTGCTAGGCGCTCGGAGTGCCAGCCGGCGAGTGGATGATCGGGCTCATCCGAGGTGGCCTCTTCCTCGGCGTGGGTGTTGCCTTCCTCCGTGTGGGTGTCGATGTCTTTTGGGACCCAGTCTTCGTGGCCCCAACCTTCCTCGACAGGGCTGAGCTCCCTGAAGGCTTCCATAGTAAGCCACTCAAAGTCCTGGTCGGTGAGAGCATCGAAGAACTCGTCGGAGTCGGAGGAGTCCTCGGAGGCTTCGATAATGTCCACGGTCTCGGACGGAGTGGACTGGAGGCAGTAGACCGACGGGAATTGGACTTCGGCCTTGGAGGTGCACTTCTCCAATGCAGGAGAGAACTGTACCATCAACGATCAGCTTCGGATTGGACCAAAGAAGAACAAGAAATGCCTACCATTGAAAGATGGATGTTGGATTCCATCGGCTCGAGGATGCGATAAGTGAAACACATTTTGTTGATATGAAATTATACGAAGACGGAGCAATAATTGCGGTGATGTTGGTTTGTCGTTGCGATATAATGTCGGGGACGATGAAGCGAAAAAGGAAGGAACACAAACACCAAAAAAAATCCATCGCGACCGAATAAATAGGTGGTGCGCGGGGCCACCCGGGCCCGCACAAAACCCTACCACCTGCCACCTGGCTGCCGGGCAGACACCAGAGACCATTCACCAGCAAAGGAACCTGAGGGCATTCACTTGAGGACATTCACCAACACCCGAGGGTATCCACCAGAGACCATTCACCAGCACGAGAACCTGGAGAAGCTCTTGGCAATCGTCAAGTGAATGGCCTCTCTGTCTGATAACGATAACTGCTTCGCGGTGGACGAGAGGATTGCTTCACCTTGGCCAAGGGAGCTGGCTCTACCGGTGAGAGTCTCTCAGATACTCAGTCTTGAGACGTAGCCTTGGGTGGTCTGTCGTCTTGAGACGTAGCCTTGGGTGGTCTGTCGATGGGTTTCACCGACGTTTTTTTGGTACAACTGGGGCAGATGGCAGCCGGACGACATTCATTCGAGACGAGCTGGTTTCATGTCATGCTGGGAAGACACAAAAGAAGTGTGACGAGGAAGCGCTGTATCGACCAACAGCTCGGGAAAAGATCGTAATGTAAAAGCAGAGGGTATTTCTTGAGCAAAATACAAAGCAGCTAGTTATGGTAATGCGACATGAATAAGGTAATCGATGACTCCTGTTCTCCCTTCATGAACTCCCAAGCGCCCAACAAAATTCCTGCGAGTCTCTTATATTCTGCCATCCACGCTCGATACCTGTCTCTGATGCCCTTGAAGAACGTAGCAGCGCAATTTGTACACCATCATCATAAAACCAGATCTCTGCTTCCTCTCCTCCCCCTAATTGCTGCCATTTCCCCCTTCCACACCTGCCCTCCGTCTCCGGTTTCCACTTCAAACCCCCGGCAATGCCCTCTGCGTCGGAAACCGCAAATCATCCAACGAGTAATGTCTCCCCTCCGGATCCGTCAACACCAGCTTCGGCACCCGCCCATCAACCTCAGGCATCAAGACATTAATTTCTGGTTCCCGATAGCGCACCCACTTGCACTCCTGGAGTTTGCGTCGTGGGGTTCCGGTCGAGTTTCGTTGGTTGGTCCAGGTATTAAGAAACCCCTTCTTGTCAACGACACTAAGTTCATCCCAGGTCTTATCGGAGGTGCGCTGGCGAATACGGCGACGGACGGGCGTCTTCGGCTTCGGCCTTTTATCGACCACCTCTCCTGCCTTGAGCTTTTCCATGTCCTCGTCGGTCAACTCGGGCTCCCAAGCCGAGGTGCGGTAAAGGCGGTTGAAGGCAGCCATCGGTGTAGGACAGGTAAGGCGAAGTCGGATCTTGGATGGGGTCGGGATCTGGGTGTCGCCGTTAGGGTTGACGTTTTCGGTCGCCGTGGGAGTGCGAGGGGGGGTGATGAAAGAGAAGTCCGTCATGGTAAAGGTAGGGCTGAGAGAGAAGTGAGTTAGCAATCACTTTTTACACACGAGAGGGGCAGCTTTAAGGACCAAAATACCTTCTGATGAGACGCTTCTTGGGGCTTGGGCCGTGGATCACGTCAAATAGAGATGCGGCCATCGGTGCCGCCCACTTCCTCTTCTTAGGGCTGCCAGCAACGGGTTCGTAGACGACCGGTGAAGAGGGGGTATCATATTCAGATGCTTTCACCGGTCCCGCCCACTTCCTTCTCATGCTAGGGCTGCCTGCAATGGAGTTGGTGCCGGTCGGTGAAGAGCCCGAGGTGATTTCAATGTCAATGTCAGACGGGTCCGGCTTGACCGTGATACAATCGAGGATCATCTCGTCGTCGGAATTGCAAGTCGCGCGCTTTCTGTCCGTTGTCACTTTGATCTCATCCGACCTGGATGCGCTGATGTCCGCGCCGATATGCGTCGTTTTGGGGTCTTCGTTCTGCTTCTTCGCCGCGCCTGTATCGCTGTTTGCGCAATGTTCTTTTTCGCTTGTCATGGTAGCGCCGGCAGGCTTGTCGGATCCCGAAGACCCAATGGATGAATCACTCCACGGGTCTTGATATGTGCTGGCGTTCTCCGTGGAGGTGGTTTTGTTGGTGGTTTGCTCTGCGCCAAAGACGTTCCGAGCCGAAAGCAATGCCTGGGATCCGAGTACGCCCATGAAGGGTAGAAAGAAATCCATTTTGCTTGTCGCGGGGGAGTTGGCTGACAATGGGGGGTCAGATCAATAGGTATGGGTAGTCGTCGATGTGGGTTGTTCGATCAAGTTGACGTGACCGAGATGTTGAAGGAATGGTGATGCCGTGGCAGAGGGTGGAAAGAAAATTGGTCGAGCTGGAGAGAGTGAGGAAGGAGAACTTAAAACACCGTGAAAAGTATTGCGACTGTGGAAATTGACCCGTGGGTGGGGCCACTGCGACAGAACCTTAGCTAGCCATCTGCTTCCTGGGGCAGGCAGCACAACCTCAGACCTGAAAGTGATTACAATAGGCATGGTGAATTACGCGATGTATTCCATGAGATGAAAAGCACAATTGCAAATGAATGTAAGAACCCAAATAACCTTTCGACCCCTCCTTGCCTCCTTCTCCCGATCACCCAAGGCCGGGTTCGTAGATGCGTTCATGAGCCCACTCCTTTCTCGATTGCCTCACATTTGTTTCGAATAATTCCCCAAGCTTAACAGCTCATACCCATACACAGTCATATCACGATGGCCCATTTTGCCATCCCTTCCTTGTAGTACAGTACATTTAGATCTAGATAGCTGCCTCAAAGATCTTGATTCTGCCTTTCATCCTGTTGATAATGACCTCGTCACTTCGAGATGTCCCTCCCACTCTGCGTCATCGTCGACTTCTGTTGCCAAGCCCGCGAAACAACTCGGCGGGATCGTGCAAAGAAAAGTTTTTCCCCTCTGGGCTCGTTAATACCAGGCCCGGTACTGACCCATTGCCCGACAGCTGCTCGATGGACCTCTCCTCCGGCACCAGAATCCATGTGCAGCGATGTCTTAGTCGGTATCCCTTCGTTTTGTCGTAATTGTCCCAGGTATTCAGTAGACCATTCTTGGCGACAAAACTGTGTTCATGCCACTCCATTTCCTCGGGCCGCTTCCGGCGCGATTTGCCCTTTTTGCTCTTCTTGTTGCCATTGCCCTTCTTGATGTCGTTACCCTTCTTGCCGTTGATGTCCTTCTTTTCATCTTTGCTGTCTTTGCCCTTTTTGCCCTCTTTCCCTTCTGGGCGAGTGGGAACCTTTGTCGTTTTCTTTCTCATCTGCCTCACCTTTGCGATAGCCTCTTTAATATCCTCCTTGGAGTAACCTTCGAAGAAGTCGACGTTCTTAGAAGATGTTGAGCAAGCAAGGCGCTTACGAGCTGATTCTGTCCGCTTCCGCTTGCCCTCATCGGAAGCAATGATTGCCTCGATACTCAAATCGACGGCTTCCTGATATTGTTGGTTGTTCAGTTGGCGGGCGTGCGACTCATCCTCCAACTTGTACCAGCATTTGTCGTCCAACATGGCGTACTTGATCCCGCTTGCTGACCCTTCAAGAACGCTGTCCACCTTGGGCTCCTAGTCCTGAGGACGGTCAACGTTGTTGTACATGGTCGACGCAGTCTGTTGGCTCGTGGGTAGAATTTTCTTGACCTGAACACCTTCCGGGTCATTGAGGCTCGGCTTGGGGCATACGGTAACGGGAGTGTCAAGTGCGGTCGTTGTCGACGACTCTTTGCTCGAGGTATTTTTTTCCTTCTTGGGTTTGCTACAAGACAGTTAGAATGGACTACATGCAACAGGGGATCCTCAGGTTAATTACCTTTTGGCAACAAGCTTCTTACGGCGTTGGCCGGCCGTGTCACCAAACTTTGCCGTGTTCACGACCGCGACTTCTTTGTCTGCTTTCAAGCACGCGCTTGCCTTGCTGTCCGTGCTATTCTCTCTGTCGCTCGTCGCAGCCCGGTTGGTGTGCTTGACGATTTTGTCTGCTTGGGAGGTTTGGCTCACATCTTCGAGTGTCGTGGTATTGACACCTCCATTTTCGCGCTCGATGGTCTCGGCCAGAAGCGCCGACCGGCTTCTGCCCATGCGCTGAATCTTTGAGTATGGAGTCATCGCGATCTGTTGGGAGTCAAAGTCGATAATCCACGCGCGGTCGAATATGGGGCGTGGCTAAAGTAGGACGTGCGGTCAAGTAGACGGGTCGAGATGCTGGAGGAAGGTTGGCGCAAAGGCGACGAGGAAAAGAAGTTCGCTGCGGAGTTGCGAAGGAAGGACTGGAAAAGTTGGCGGGGAGGTGAAGCAGGAATCCGAACTTCAAAAATGCCCATAAGGCAGTGGACGGGAAGAAGTAAGTGAATGTGAGGTGGGGCAATTGCCGCTGCCGGGCCGGAGCCTCTGCCGCCGGATTGCCTGGGGCAGGCAACACAACTCGCAGGCGATGGATGGTAGCAGAACCTGAACTTATTGTGATAGTCTGTCTATATTCTCACCAGGCGGTCGGGCTTCTATTTATTTGTGCACGGAAATTTTGGTCGAGTTCGTACTATGGAAATAGAACATTGTGTGGACATGGCAAGTGCCCAGTCGGTTCGAAGGCAAGGCAGGTCTACGACAATAACGAAGGGGATAGAAGTAAAGCAGCCGTAGTTAAGCTCGTACAATCTCACTCTATATAGCTAGATTACGACTAGAGGACCAATTGCTTTCTGGAAGGGAACGAGCAACGACAAGATCTCGTACCATTCATACAGTGGATGACAAAGCGCCCGTGATACCCGAATCAATGTATAGATAGTGTACCTAACTTAGGCCAATACCACCAGAAGCGCGACCATCCGGGCTCCTGCCGGCTGCGTTTTAGCTCAAACCCGTCCATGTCCTCCTTTTAATGTCGCTTTCCTGTCCCATTTTATGTTTTGACCAACTCTACCGGGATCATGTAACCGGCGCCTCTTTGTTCCCTTAAGCCAACTCCTGCCCTGGGTTTCGTCCTGGCCGTTGACTCTCGCCTGTTCCATCAACTTTCTGCTACTCATTCATAGTCCATGGGGTCATGCAAGGAGTAAGACCCTCCCTCCGGGCTCGTCATTGTCAGCTCTGGCACCGACGAATTAGTGCGGGTTGGCAATGCAGGTACACGCAACCAGTTACACTGCCTCCGCAGTCTGCGTCCTGTAGTCTGGCGTCTCCTTTGCCGAGTGTCCATTAAACCCTTCTCGTCGACCAGGCTATGGTCGGTCCATTTCTGTGTCTTTGGTTGTCTGGCTCGGCGTGGCGGGCTCTGGTTGGGCGGGGACGGGGGATCCTGCAGCAGAAGTTGATCTGTCTCCTTGCTGGTATGGTCTTCTCTGGACGAATAAATCTCTTGGAAGTCTTCCATGGTGAAGTGCTCCAAGTCTTCGTCAGTCAATGAATCGAGGAGAGCGTCATTGTCTTCCTCGTTGCTGGTATCTTCGTCGTCGTATGTGTCTTCGGTGATGTCATGTATATCTAATGCGACAGAATCTCGGCCGTAATATGATGGATCTTCCAAGTCATGTTCGTCTGTTTCGACAAGGGATTCTGAACGGCTGGGATCAGGAGACATCAGCGACGCCAGCCTCCAGTTGATAAACTCGCTGTATTGCCAAGTAGTCATCTGTCCCAGGCAGCCATCTTCGTCTAGGTGATACCATAGACCATCGTCCAGATATGCGTATCTGCACCCGAGTTCTAGCCTCTCAACAACCTTGAGTACCTCGTGTACCTAGCCCGAAGTACTGTCAACGTTGCTGCTGTAAAGGAAGCACGCATCTGTGGTATCCGTGGTAGTAGGTTCTTCGCGCTCGACAGGCTCGGTTCCCGTCGTCTCGCTGTTGGCATCGGAATAGCCGGTGTCTGACATGTCGGGTCTGTTGTCGACCGACGAAGGTCTGGTCCAGGCTGTGGATAGGTTTCTTAGGGCGCTGCTAAGTAAAGGTAAGCATTGGAAATTACAGAACAGGGATCAAAGACATCCATAGATCTGATTTACCTTTCAGTTGGACACCTGTAATGGTGGTCGCCAGCACTGTAGCTTGGCTGAACTCTTTCAACGCCGTGCTGCTCATTGGCGGTTGGGAAGTTGGAGTTAATGACGGAAAGGTCGTTATTCCTTGTCGCTAGGTTTATGTTTTTTGTAGAGGTATATATGTCGTCGCCTTGGTGGGCAGGTTCATCACTCGTCGCCGGTCTACAATTTTCCAACAAAACAGGCGCGCTGGCATTGTTCTTTCCTTGATGCGTCGTCCTGACGTTGGTCGCAGGGCGCACCGCAAGTCTAGCCAAGTCAAAGCTTTTCTGATCGGTCATGGTCGCAAATGTGCAATAGTCGGACCGGCGTGTGCTTTGTAATGTGGCGTCGTCGTCGTTGTATGTTGGAGATTCTGCAACAGAGAGGTCGAGCGGTGTTGACCGCTCGTGTGAAGCCGTGTCACGGATGAGAAGAAAAGTAAAAACGCCCAAACAGCCATTGTGGACGGAAAAGGTCAAGTAGGTGTACGTAATGCGCCCTACTGGGCTGCCGGAGCCGGAGCGGAAACTTTGCCGCCCGGCCACCCGGGGCAGGCAACAAAGCGCCAACACCGGCGGCAGTACCTGACGTAATTGTGTTAATCGTCGTCTTCAGCTTCTTTAACAATGAATTACAAACTTACCTTGATTAGGAGAGAGGATGGGTTAACAGCAATTGTCAACTTGTATTCACAGTTTGGTAAAGAGGGAGAAGGAACGAAGTAGCACCGTAACGCATTGGTCACGAACAGCAAGCTCATCATAGTATCGACATTCGATGCAAACCAATGAAGAAAGTTGAAGTAACAAATCACAGCTAGTTCAGAGTTCATTCACGGATGGCAATGTATCAGAAAAGAATAGGCGGCCAAAGAGTTTCTATAGTTTAACTGACTCTCGACCTTTTCCCCATTATCCCACCCAAGATCCCAGCGTTTCCTACTCAGCCACAAAAGATCATCTTCCACTGACCGTCCACAAATACTTCCACAATCAAAATCCATCGTCATTCCCTCGACTCTCATGCCTCCCTTCCTTGTATTTCTCCCCGACCATCAGTTCTTGTACTTGGCGGGATCCTCCAGGAAGAAGCGGCATCCCTCCGGATCCGTCAGCATCAGAAACGGACCCGGCCGTTCCGCCCGACTGGCAAATTCTCTGAGCGAGAAGGGCTTCTTGACCCAGGTGCACCGGTGGCGCAGCCTCTTCCCCATCTTCCCGAGTCTGTTCATTTTTGTGTTGAGCCGACCCTTCTCGTCAATGAAGACATTACTGCCCCATTTCCTACTTTCCAGCTTCTTCTGCTCACGGCGTGATAACCGCGGCTTGCTTTGTGGTTCGCATGAGACTTTCTCTGCGCTTTTCTTGGTGTTGGCCGTGTCCTCTACCTTGGTGTCGGGCAAAGAAGCCGAGTTGTCGAAGGTTCTGACCGGCTGGGGCCCCTAGCCCGTAGCGCGGTCATCCCCCTTGAGGTAGGCTAGCGTCAATTGCACCCCGATAAGGCGTTTGTGATGATTAAAAGGCTCGACGGTCTCAGCTTGCTTATCGGAGTACCCGGCGGGGAGTATGCTGGTTGTAGGCGGAATTGGCGAGTTCGTGGCCAAGGTGGAGAGCTTTGGTACGGCGGAACTGTGCAATCGTTAGCAATCAATGGATCACCTGGGAGGAAAATAACATTTAAGGGTCAACTTACCTAGCGGTCTCAATCCCCCTGACATGATGACTAAAGCCTTTGTAGGGCTGACTGATGGCCGGCGCAATCTTGAGAGTCGAAAAGGCCGTCGAGATGGGGTCAACCAGGTCATCCTGACCCGCAATTGAGGTGTTAACAATGGCAACAAAGTCATTGCTGTCCCTGACCAAATCCTTGTTGTTGAAAGCGCGTGACTTAACATCCTCGCCGAGATGCCTCCTCTTATTTTCGTTGGCGCTCAGCTGGGTGCCGAGGTTGTTGGTCGCGGTTGGAACCCGAATTGTGCTATGCGTGTTGCGGTCGGCCACCTTGTGTACGTTGGGAATGCAGGCTCTGAGCGGTACCTGACGATAGGAAAGCGCCTCTTGTTGATACGTGTTGCTGAGCGGCGTGTCGGCAGTGAGTTCTTGCTGCTCGCTTGCGCGAGCCAGCGCGCGATGTTGTTGAAGAAGCTTGAACATGGTCGAGAAGGTCTTGGGTAGATCAAATTCTGTGATAGCGAGACAAAATGGTTAGTTGGATATTGAATAAGGAGTGGTAGGCGATGTTTAGGCGCGTAGATGGGAGGATTTACTTACGATTTTGTGTAGCGACAGTGCTTGTGCGGCAGCGTCGACGGTGAGTTAGTCGAGAGGTTGCGAGAAGAGGGGTAGGGTAGATGGCTTTGGAGATCGATCGATGCGATGCGAAGGCTTGGTGCAGGTGTGCAGAAAAGTCGGTGCATGTGTGGGTGCAATTTGAGATCTTCGTTGTGAGGTGCGGGAGAAAGAAATTCGGAGAGGGAGAGTTGAAGTGGCCCGAAGTTTATATACCCCCTCGGACGATAAGCGACTGGCGATGAATTCCTGGCGACATCGGACGATTTTGTTGCGACATTGGATGAACACCAGGCGACAGAACTGAACTTGGCAACTGTTCGAACCTGAACAACCTGAAGGATGATGAACAACCATGAACAACCTTGAAAATCCAGTACAGCCAGTCCTCGCTAGTCGTCTACCCTCTCTGTTCAGATTGCAACGCTTTTTACTCTGCTGCTACTGTTCACATCCAAGCGACTGACTTTGGCATGTTCTGTAATGTGAACAGTCGTGTGCAGCTGACCACAGCAGTCGCAAGCCGAACAGAGCATCCGCGAGCCGGCCCGAGAGCCACCACCAGATGCGCCGCCATGAGGGATGGCCTTACACAAGCGGAAATCGCCGAGATCCAACGCGTGAGAAGAAACGAGAAACGAGCAGAGAATATCGCCAACGAAACCAGGCCGTGGGTATTGGACCAAGAGCTATATAGACAATTCGAGCTCGGACTGCACCTGATTTCATCCGTACTTTTCCCGCTGTACGACCTCTTGAAAACCGTTGCCTGCCTCAGGGCGGAGCATTGCCCGTGTGACCCCTGGGAGTACCTGAGGAGAAGAAGCAGCTACAATTCGCTCACAACAAGTGGCGGAGAGATAGAGACGCCCGCTACCGAAAGCCCAGAAACCCGCAATGCAAGACTCGCGAAGGAAGCAGCGTGGATGAGGACTCATCTTGCCAAAGAAACTCCGGAGCAGCGCAAAGCCAGGCTGGAAACCAAGAAAAGGCGGCGCGAGAATGAGACCCCCGAGAAGCGCAAGGCCAGGCTGGCATCTCGCTCCGGGTCAACAAGCCCGTGTCACTTGTAAGAGCCGGCGGGTTTCGCCTAACGTACCCGGTCTCACATTGCGTGCTCCGGAGAAAACGCAGTCACTTGAAGTAAATTGTGAGAATGTATAAGAAGGAAGGGAGATAAAACGATGTACTAGCAAGTCGGATACTTCAATCGCATAGAGGTAGTTTAAAGACATCTAGAAAGACTGAACATGTTTGGTTGGAAGATAACCGACAAATATCCGTGGGTTCCTGCCTTCGGCTCCTTCCCGTCCTTCCTTCCCCGACTCCATCTGTACGTCATGCTCCTTCTCTGCCCACCTCAGGACTACTCCTCAATCTCCTGAATGCTTCCCAAATCCTCCACTCGAGACCGCCACACGGTTTGCTGGACCATACGCACGAACCGCTGCGTCTTCTTCTCCGTTTTCTCCTTTTGGGCGGACTGAAGCTCCTCCAGGTCCTCCATGGAGAAGTCCTCGCCGTCGTCATCCATGGCGGCCACGGCATCCTCGGGCTTATCCGTCGCATCGGTTGCGACGGATTTTTGGTCGGATCGGGGAAAGGCGAGATGTTTCGCGCGCGCCCTGAAGATATTTGGGCGACGTGGCGGATAGTAGATTGGAATGGGCTCGGTGCTTGTGATAGCCGTGGCTGTAGGTTCGGACCTGAAGCTTTGGGACGTGATGGCGACTTGAGAATCGTTCCGAACCAGCTCAGGCTTCTCGTCCGCAATGCAGTCTTGGTGATGAGTGTTGATAGTGGATGTGGATGTCGACGCCACAGTGGATCTAGGCAAGACAGTTAGCAGATGTCAAATCATATATGATTGGAGGGTCTTTTCAAGAACTACTTGCCTTCCCGCAAGGGGTCCATTACCGTCATGAACATCAGCGACATCGTTTTGCTGAGTGCCAGTGAGTCCGCTGTCTGTCGCCGTTGCTTTCCCATCTTGCGTATGCACATGGATGTCGTCGTTACCACGCATCGCCTAGTTTTCTTCGTTAGTCTCGGTTTCCATACTGAGGTAATTGTCGTCGGTGCTTACCACAGGTGCTTCGGCAGCGACTGGAAGGCCAGAAATGGCCGAGACAGCGCGGTCGGTGAGAGGTGCCGAAAATGACATGTTTGCGATATGAGATGGGTGGATGTGTAAGAAGAATACCCCGGATTGCGCTTGATAGGGCGGTAGAAGAATGATAGCAAATGTTGGTCGTTGACGATTTTGGTCGTTGACGTATTTGCGGGTGAAAGTTGTGATCCTCGGACTGAGATGCGGAAGCAAGAGGGAATTTGCAACCGAAGAAATTGTTTACTGGCCTTATGAACAGTCTGTTTCAGGACAGAACCTTGAGGTGGTGAACTAGGCATCTGTTCAAAACTGAACAGTCGTGGGGATGAACAGCCATGAGGACGATGAACAGCCATGAACAACCCTAAAAACCAAGGTACGGCCAGCCGTCGTCGGTCGGCCAGTCCACTCTGTTCAGGCTGTGGAAAGTGACTGTCAAAGATTCCAGTTCATTCCACTCTGCGACTCCTGTTCACATTCAATCGCCCGACTCCCTTCGTGTTCGCCTGTCGCTGAGGCCATCTGTCGCGTAGAAACTGGTGCAACTGGTCACAGCTGCCGCAGACCAGACCACCAGCTGATGCTATTCGTCTGGTAGTGCTGATGCGCCTTTGTTGAGGACTCGGAGGCTGCTCAGTCTAGTTCCCTGACACCAGTGAAGCGAGGCATACGACGATATAATGTCCACTATCCTTGTGCTATTTGTCGTAGAGTGCGTCTTATCGGCGAAAATGGTCGAAGTTCGGAACAGTATCACAATAAATAGCAAAAGAGGCGATGGGACAAGTAGTAGAGATAATACAGTAGAAAATAAGCTACTGGAAGAAGGGCATAAAAGTAATATTACATCACGTCTGGTAGGGAGAGGTAGACAGCACGTAGACTTTTCTGAGAGTTCAGGAAAATGCGGTTAGAATGGTTCATTTGGTACCCCACCCATGTAATTCAAGCGTTGATAGCTCCTTCCTACCTACGTTTTCCTTCTTCCTCGACCTCATTCATCTGCAACTCCCTTCATCTGCGAATTCCTTGTCACATGTCCGTCCGCCGTTGGGATTCTGTCTCATATTTCACACAATAAGCTCATCCCATGCTACTTCCTCGATTTAAGCCTACCCCCTTTGATCCTCAACCTGATTTCCCCTTGACGCCAGCCTCAATCCTCAATCGCGAAGACCTCGCCCAAGTCTTCAACTCGCCGACCTTGCCAAGCATTCTGGCGGACCATCTTCATGAACATTTCCGACTTTTTCTTCATTTTGTCCCTTATCTCAGCCTGGAACTCCTGTAGGTCGGCCACAGCGAAGCCGTCGGCCGCCTCGAGTTCCTGGGTCGTGGTGCCAATAGTACGCGGTGCGACTGCGCTTAGGCCTGACACGGGGAACCGAACGTGCTTTTGGCCAGTCTTGAATATGTTCGGTCGACGAGGCGGGTATACCACGGGAACAGGTGTGGTGGTTTGAATGGTGGTACAGGCGGCTTCTGCATCAGGGCTGGTTTCGGCAGAAGAAGTGGAGGGCGATGTTGACAAGTCTTTCTTTGTCAGGCTAGATACAACAGCCAGAGTTAGCAATCGATGAATCAGTTGACAGCAAATCGCCTATTCAGGATTGAATTACCTGTCTACAGTGTGGGGGCTGGTTTTGGTTGACGAGTTCGCAGAAAACTCGGATCTTGGCAAATTCATCTTCGACAGGCTATGCGGAACACTGGGTTAGTAAATGCTGGATTACCTTACTTAGAAGCAGAGCGCCTCTTCAAGGAATAACTTACCTGCTTGTTTCACCAGCGGCTTGGAGGTCGGCGGTGGCATGTGTCGTCGGATGATCGTCGTCCGAGACGGTACGGTTCGAGTCATGGCCTTCCAGGGAAGCCATGTTGGAGACGACAAGATCGCGGTCGACTGAAGTGCTGGTGGACATGATTTGTGGTGGAGGTATGGATATAGATAGATGTTTAGAGTCCCGTGGTGGTGCAAGAATAGTGCTGGTGCGGTATGCGCTTGGTGCTTTTGCAGGTGGGAAATTCCGATCTTCGAATTGAGATGCAGGAGGAAGATGGAAATGGGAAGCGAAGCAATTGTTCGCTGACCTTATATGCAATATCAGAAGAGAACCTGTGATAGTGAACTAGACATCTGTTCGAACCCAAAAACTTTGAGGATCATGAACAGTCATGAACAGCCGTTGGATGGGCAACAACCATGAACAGTCATGGGCAGCCATGAACAGCCAGCCCTCGTCAGTCGCCCAGTTAACCTCCGATGGGCCTTCACTGAGGTTCCAGAGATGGTGAGTGACATGCCTGTAAGCCAGGTATACAGCGATGCAAAGTCTAACTGCATGGTGCCCTTCGTCTAGTTTTGTGTCAACGATCACGTATGGTTGGGAGCGCTTAAGAGAAATAAATGAACGTGTCTTGGGTTATTGTTGTTACTAGGTCGTTGATTGCACTGCCAAGGGAAGGAGGACGATATTTAGTTACCTACCGTAGCGGGAAAATAGGGAGATTGTGAAGCCTTTGCGGGGGGTTTCAAGGGTAGTTGTGCTGCATAGAGTTTGCAAGCAAACTAGAGTTTGCACTCAGGGAGATTTCTGATTGGTTGACTCATTTACTCCCTAAAGAAATCGCTAAAGTTAAAGATCTATAGCGGTCTCTTATAGAGGGCCGGTTGGTGGTTCCTTCCCAAAATTCCAAAGTGTCCAAAATCCAAATTGACGATAGTTCTTTCCCGGAATTCAACGCTCCCCCTATATCAATGAGGTCATCGAAGGCCGGATCAATCAATTGGGCCAGTGGCTCAATGGTTCTCGTCGTCGCTCTCTTTCTTGAGACTGCCAGTTCGATTCCAACTGGTGACAGCTTTTTTTCCGTCGCGCGAAAAGTTTCGCGCGCTTCGAAGTGTGAATGCCCTCATCCGGACTTTGAAGTCAAAGTCTTAGACTACTAGAAAGACCGCTAGAAAGACTACTAACAAAGACCCCTATAATAGCCTCCAGAAGGTTATTATAGGGGTCTTTAGCTTTTATCATTTTACACCCAAATTTGACCAATCAGGTGCCGCGTAGAGTGCAAACCGTAGTTGACGTGCAAACCCTTTGTAACTTGCCTTCGCTTTAATGCGAACCGACCCCTGAAACCCCCTACAAAGCCTTCACGCCTTCCCTATATTCCCGCTTCGGTACCTGTAAGTAGATTGGAGATGGGTGAACGTTTACAGTATGTAGACGGTTCAATATCTAGGTATGGGGCAATGTAGTAGATTGTTAGCTACTTGAGAAGAATATAAACGGACTTTCATCATACCAGTTCCCTTCCGGCTCCAACGTCTTCTCAAGAACCGTTATCCCTCCCCTCCCGTGATTCCTTTCCGATCTCCCAAGCACCGGTATCGAGCACTGTAATGGGGAGAAAACAAACGTTCCCCTTGGTGGTCTCGCTCCCTGGCATCAGTCACGGACCGAGCCGCTAATCCTCGATTTCAAAAACCTCCCCCAAATCCTCCACCACACGCGGCCGCCAGGAGTACTGGCTAGCCATACGCAAGAAGCCTTCCGTCTTCCTTGCCATCTTCTCTTGTCCCGCCGATTGGAACTCTTGAAGCTCCTCCGTAGTGAGTCCGTCGCCGTCGTTCTCGGCGTCCTCAGTTGCGTGGGTGGAAATGGTGGCAAGCACCTTTGAGCTCCAGCCAACGTTGCGTTGCGGTGCGCGCTTCGAAAAGATGTTAGGGTGTCGCGGGGGGTAGACACGGACGACGGGTTCGTTGCTTGCAAGGGCCGCAGTGCCTGGCTCAGGAGCAATCTCTGTCGAGGAGTCGGCAGAACCGGTCGAGATGGTTGTCTCGGCGGCGCTAGGCAGGAGAGTAAGGTTAGCAACTGCTGGAATACGAACAGTAAGGAGACTCTTCGGGGTAGACTTACGTTTCTTCCGAAGATCTGTCGTTAGGAGCGCTAGCGGCATTCTTCTGCTGACGATCAACATGTTCGCTGTCTTCCGCCAAAGCCTTGATGTCTTGTGTGAATCCAGGTCGGTCGATGTCGACATGTGTAGTCGCATTTTTGTTGTCCTCCTTAACTTTGTTGCGGTTCCGACCGGAAGGATCAAGTAGACCGAGGCGCTTGGCCAGTCCGAGGACATCGACAGTAGGAAGGACGTGATGGTATGAGCGGATTTTGGCTTGCGAAGCGATGTTGGGGAGCTCTTGGTGGTCCGTCTTTGTGGGGATGACTTCGACCGAAGTGGCCGGCATGGCGACTTTGTCGTCGACTAGGGGAGCCATAGCGAGGTGTTCGGTCGTTGTGGCAGCGCTACCTGAGTTGTGGTCTGTTGAAGATGCCATGTTGAAGATGAGCGTTGGTAGCAGATGGAGGTACAGAAGAATGCTTTTTATGTGGCGGTAGGAGGATGATGTCGACTATCTTGGTCGGTGATGTTTGCGGAGGCGGGAATTTGGGATGCTAAAATTGAGATGCAGAAGGAAGAGGAAAGCAGAAAGTGCAGCAATTGGTTACTGGCCGTATAAACTCGAGGAGAGGACCTGAACAGCGGCAATGTTCCGCGACCGTGGAAACCTGGAAGTTTCTGGCGGCGGTAGCCATCCTGGCAGCTGTCAGGACCTCAAAACCTTGAGCCGTCAACAGCTCCTTGGTTGCCGTGGTGATCTCCATCACGATCATCCCTTTGTTCAGGTTCTGTTAGTCAATTGCTTCGGTCATTCTATGCCCTTCACTTGTTATCCAAACGAAATAGTTCCGCCAAGGCCGCTGTTGCGCATAATCGCTACATGATGATTAAACGTGGATGGGAGAGAATGAAGAACGGCACATGGCAGGCTGCTGGATATATAGAGAGGATTCGAAAGATGTTCACGAACAGAAAGTAATGCAAGGATCAGGAATGGCACGGTGAAATGAAAATGGGAAGTAAGAGAAAATGCAATTGTTTCGCTCGATAACTATGCTTTTATTGAATGAAAAATAAAGACCAACCCATTGAGCTCCATCAATCACTGCCCTACACCCGCTACTCGTAGCTGATCGGATCGTGCAACCCGAAGCAGAGGCCCGCCGGCGTGGTCACCGTCAGCTTCGGCACTCCCGGTTTGCTCCGCGGGGGTGCCCAGCGATCTCTGACCCTCCACCAGTGGCATCGTTGCAGCCGCCTGGTCTGAGGACAGTGCTTCCTCTGCCAGCCCTTCCACGTATCCAGATTTCCAAGCTCGTCAATAAGGTTGTGTTCGGTGCCGCTGTAGTACGGTAGAGGAGACCTTGCATTACCGTACAGGGAGTGCAGCTGCGGACCATGTACGGTAATGCAACGGTAATGCAAGCCAAAGTTTCTTACTGAGGCTCCTTACTACTTTGTATTCGTTAATATTGGGCTGTAAAAAATCGTTAGGGGGTTGAGTACTGTAATTACAGGGCATATACCGCCTGGCTTACAGCCTTATACATGGGGTCTAGGACCTTTAAAAATGTTAAAAATCTGGTCATTTCAGTAAGAAATCTGGCCCTCTGATTGGTCAGATGCATGTCTTGCATCGAATTGGGGTAATGCAGCGACTTGCATATTTTTACTGAAATCCAGCCGAATACAAAAAGTGCAGCTGTAAGACTGCACCTTACAGCCACCAAAACTGGGTTTTCCCTACCGTACTACAGCGGCACCGAACACAACCTAAGGGTTTCGGTTTTGCGCCAACGGCGGGCTTTGATTTCGTGCTTCTCGTTCGGTTTTGATTTCTCGTCTTCGTCTGCGACTTCTTCGTCAGAGTCCGAGTTCTAGTTGGAGTCTGCGAGCTTACCGTCGACTGCTTCGAGTTCAGCGTCAAGTGCTTCGATTTCCGAGTTGAGTGCTTCGAGCGAAGCGTCGGGAGCTTCTTCTGCTGCGTCAAACTCGGCAAGGAGTTCTTCATCCTCTTCCTCCCATTCTTCCTCTGCCGCGTTGTCCTCCTCTAGCTGGTCCTGATCCATCTTCCAGGCGAGGAATTCCTGGAATTCCCGGTCCGTCATATGTTTGTACCTCCCGTCTTCTTCCAACAGGTACCAGAACCCGTTGTCGAGCTTGACGTACTCAGTGCCGAGCTCCGGCCGCTCCACGATCTCAAGCATCCCGGGCTCCCAATCCGGTTTTAGTTTGGAGATGTCGAAAAATGCGTAAATGGGTGAGGCAGGCCTGCCTCCATCCGGTGGGGCGGCAACGCGAAGTTGGGCATCTGTTAGCCCGGTTGGCTTTGCGTTTCTAAATCGAGTTAGCAAAAGCTTTCCGGACGAGTTATGGGTGAAGACGACTTACTTGATTTTCCATTTGCGCTCGTAATGGGGCTGGCCCTTGTGCTTGCGCTCGCACATTCCCTTGAAATACGGGGAATAAGACATTGTTGGATTGGGAAGACGGGTTTTCGGTGATGAAAGGAGGTTTTGTGTCGACAAAGTGGCTCAGTTGGTTGCCTTATGGGTTGTCGAGCGTGGGTGAAGTTGGATTGATGAAAGGAGCGAGATGCGAATTGTTGCGGGATGTTACTTGCTGGTGTTGACTTGGTCGAGGTGAACTGTCGACTGTTTCCTTTTATGAGAGCAAGGCAAGAGTTAGTAGAATAGGTTGTTACGCAAGTCGTCGTGGAGTTGTCGGCCTAGCGGTGTCGGGTCGTCGTCAAGCCTCGCTGTGAAAGATACGGGAAGATATGAGGAAAGGGTAATTGTTGATGATGCCGGGGCAGCAGAGATATATGGTAGGGCTATAGATTACTTCTCGTTTGCCTAAAATGGAGATCGTTGTTTTCGCAAGTGGCTCTTGGGATCTTCAAGTCGAGATATCGATGCAAAAAAAAAGGAAGAGTTGAAGACGAGGGTTGGGTCCAGACCGCGAGAATTTGTATTCCAATTTTTTGCAGTGGTAAAAAAATGGTCAACGGAAATTCGCCCTTCACTGTTAACTTGCAGGTTTGATCGTAGGTTATGTATGACCCAAAGTCGTCCGAAGTGAACAGGAAGTCCGGTGAATTGGACTCCGATGCGCACTGCTTGCCGGGCCGGCGAGGGCCGGGCAGGCGGCTTGGTCAGAAGGTGGCCTGTGAGCCTGTGAACGAACCTGACGCCCAGTCGAACGGAGCCACTAGGGCGGCAGAGCTCCGCAGATAAAGAGTGAAGACGCCCGTACTTACCAGTTGATAGAGTCGTGGCAATATTAATAGTTGATGCCGATGCGGGCAGCTCGAGCATCATATCTGCGGACGTCTCCGGCCCCTTTAAGGTTGGTCGCGGCGGAGGTGCCGGTGTCGGTGTCCAGTGCTGCAGGTGAATGTCGCTGCGGCCTGCAATGTAGGCCATGCAGCGAGCGTCAATACATACCTGCGACACTCAACAGCACCACAACCTTTTATATATCAAGACGCAGATAGAGGCCAATAATGAGTGTTGGAATGATGGAAGCATGATATTGGATTACAACCTGATTGTTTTGGACAATCTACGCCAATTATTAAGCAAGTGTCCCAAGCCGTTTTGGAAGTCGCGACCATCTCCCATCGCTCTTCCCCGCTTAAACCCGCCCAAGCCCGCCGTGACTCCGCTATAACTGCACTGAATTTTAGCGCCCATGCCAATGCAACTTGAGCCCGGACATACAAATCTGCACCACCCACCTCATTCAATGCCTCCACGCCGACCTCCGACGAAGCGCACCGCAGGCAGAAGAAGGGAGCTGATGCACCAAAATGCACCGGAGGGAAGAGTTCCTCATATAAGATATCTGCTGCATCAAGCCTGGTTTGCGATATAAGCGGCATGCCGAAATTGTTTCCCTCCGCATAGCGAACACGGAGTTTGCGCCCACCAAGCGAACAACCCAGAGGAAACCGCCCACGACCAGCAAAAAGAAAACAAAACAACACAAAACAACAAAAACAGCCACCGTGCTCGATCCGTCGCACCTCTAGAAGCCACAGCACCAAATCCAAAGGGAACAAAAGGCAAAAAAAAAAAAAAAAAAAAAAAAATGGAAAAAAAAACCAACTCCACCCGAGCCAGGTGAAGAACACATTCATATGACAAGAGTGGGATTCGAACCCACGCCCTTTCGGACTACGGATATGAGATTTAACTCAGATTAAGGGTTAACCTTAACGTAGCGCCTTAGACCGCTCGGCCATCTTGCCTTTTGTGAGGTGTTGATGGAAATTTTGAGTGGGTTGTGTGGGTTATGAGATGGGCTCGATCCCCAATTTGATGGGGTTGTGATGGGGCACCAAATGGTGTTTGTCTAGGGGAGGCAGGGGACTCCCGTCTGTTTTCTTGGACCCCCTGTTTGGTCTGTTTGGGGCCAGCCAAAACTGGAAACCACAGCAGGCAAGCGGGATGTGTTAACGAACTAACAGTAACTATGTCAAATTCGCGGAATGTGAGATAGCATTCCATCTAAGTCCCTCGCTTGTCATGTATAACCGCGTGCACACAAACACTACGGAACTCACATCGGCATCCCATCTGCCACATCAAGCGACAATATCCTGCTCAGGAATCCAAACATGTGCACGTCTGTTTTCCATGTCTTGGGTTTGTACTCAATCAATTGCTATCTCACCACCTTGTAGTCCATCCCCAGTCTGTACAACCAAATGCTAAAAGTTCAAAACTATCCGCTGATGCTGAATGACAATAATGGGGTATACGCTACGCTCAACAATGCTTTGATATCCCTCTCCCAACACCGCCAAAACAAAACAAAACTAAACAAACGAGTGCCAAGATACATCCAAACCATCAAACATCGAAATAATAATACCTGATCCGCCGCCCATTTTCCGTCCTTATGGTGCGGTCCAAAGAAGACCGGCGTCGAAGGGCAGCAGATTGAGCAGCTCGTTCCAACTCTTCCTCCTGGTAGATACTTAAAGGCCGTCGCGGCCGGTGTGGGTCTGTCACCTGTTGTTGAGAAATAGCGTGCTCCGGTAAAAGCTAGTCTTGAGAGGCAGTACCTTGAGCAGCAGCTTCACCTTGAGCAGCAGCTTCACCTTGACCAGCAGCTTCACCTTGAGCAGCAGCTTCAGCTTGACCAGCAGCTTCAGCTTGAGTTGTGGTGTTCCCTTGGACGACCGCTTCCTCTGCGGGCTTCTTGACCTCCTCAGGCTCCTCGGCCTCCTCCGGGACAGTCGGAAGCGTCTGCGGTGTCGCAGTACTCCCTTGCGCAACGGGAGCCTGCGAAGCGACCTGTCCTCCATGATCCCCATCTCCCTTGAACGAATCCAACATCTTCTTTAGGTTGGGACTCAAACGCAACAACCCTGGCTGATTCGGGCCATGGTGTGTACTGCTTGGGTTTCTGAGAGTCATGGACGTCTCGGCCCTTGGGCCCTTTGGGGGATTCCAACCTGACGGATTCGGCTCATTTTGTGGCGTGCTTGGGTTTTTGGGGTCGTAAAGCTGTGGATGGTAGTTTGCTTGAGAGTACATCGCCGGCATAGCTTGTTGCCTAGGGACTGCGTCTTTGTGGACCCATATAGGTTCCCCTTGCGGCATCGGAGGTCCTTGAGATGGGTTGAATTGTGGTTGAGTTATATTCGAGCCTGGTTGCGGTACATTCAACTGCGGTCTAGGTGTATTCATCTGCGGTTGGGGCGCGTACATTTGTTCTCGGTAGCCACTTTGATATGGTGATGTTTGGTGGTTGTATGCCGATCCTGATGCCCGCGTAGCTGTAGGCCCTTGAGATGGGTTGAATTGTGGTTGAATTACATTCGAGCCTAGTTGCGGTGCGTTCAACTGCGGTCGAGGTGCATTCCACTGCGGTTGGGGCGCGTACGTTTGTCCTTGGTAGTCACTTTGGTAGTCACTTTGATATGGTGGTGGCTGGTAGTTGTACGCCGATCCTGATGCCGGCATAGCTGTAGGCCCTTGAGGCCCTTGTTGCAACCCTCGAGGAGCGTACTGTCCTAAAGGCGCACTGGTGCCGATTCGTGGGCGCCAAACATTGGACACTTCAGCAGGGCTGTGAAAAGGGGCAGAGGATCCGTTATAAAAGGTGAGTTTGTGAAAAGGACAAAGGACATTGTCGTGTTTCAATCCGCACTGATGGCAAAGGACAGAACTAATCCAAATGAGTGCGTTGCAAAAGCAATCTGTAGTATATTGTCAGTATATATTTAACGCCGAGACTTCCGGTGCGAAAGCTTACGCTTCTGTTTTAATATCCAGTTGCAATGGTTGCAAAACAAGTGCGCGAAGCTGCCTTCTGTAGGCTGGATTCCGGAGTCCGGAGGTTGAGCCTGGACTGGGAGCGTGCTTTGAGGATTTACGGGTAGCGTTGATACCCGAGGAGCATTGTAGCCTTCTGTAGATACAACTACAGGCCTCTGGGGAACTTGAGGTAGACTTGATGCTTCCGGTAGGGAGCTTGTAGGTCTTGCTGATGAATGATGTTTTGGGGCTATGTCATCAAATTCATAAAAGAGACTCGAAACCGACGATGGAGCCTCATCTGAAGAAGGCTGATCCTGCTCGGGTGGATGTCCCCAAGCCGGATGTTCCTCGCCATGATCCTAAATGATGCGTTAAAGGATGCCCACAATGTCCGATGGCTGGAAAAGACTTACCTCAGGAACTCCTGGCATTTGACTGTTCAAGTCCACCGCAGAGCGATGCTCCCCTTCCCCTTCATGCCCTTGTCCCCGGCTGAACCCAATTGGAACCCAGCCAAGAGGTGTTTCAGTTTTCAATTCCGCCTGCTCCGCATCAATCTCCCCCTTCCACGCATCAAGTTTTCGTCGTGCTTCTGCTTCTTCCGCACTTTCGGCGCTAACCTGCTCCTGCAGACTCTTTGCTTTCTGAAGCTCCTGCTCTCTGATCATTAAAATGCGGTCCCTCAGATGGATAAGTTCCCTGATCTTCTGTTCCTGGCGCCTTGCTTTTTCACCATACTCCTCGGCGCTTTTTACCATCTCAAGTCTCTTTGCTCTGATTTTTCTTATTCTGAGCAATCCATCTTCGCGCTCTGGTTCCGAGCCACCAAGATTGGAAATTGGCTGGCCAGCACGGGCTCTCTCCTCCCTTTCCTTGATCTCCGGGTGTGTATTTCCACTCTCGAGAACTGGCTTGGGCTTTTCAGCTTCCAAATGTTTATCCTCGGGCACATTTTCCTTAACCGTTTCATGTTCGAACATTTCACGTGCGATTTTTTCGGCCGCAAGGTTGTGCCGCTCGAGTTCTTCAGCTTTCAGTTTTTCTTGCCTCAATCTCTCGCGTTCGGCTATTTCACGCACGAGATTTTCGCGAGCACGATCAAGCTTTTGACGATTGGCTAATTCACGTTCGTGTTTCTGGCGTGCAGCGTCCTCCCGCTCGGCTTTCTCGCGCTCAGCTTTCTGACGTTCGGCCTTCTCGTGCGCAAGCCGTTCTTTTTCAATTCTTGCGCGATCAAGTCTTTCACGTTCAGAAGTTTCACGCTCGGCCTCCTCCCGTTGGGCCTTTTCACGTTTGGCCTTTTCACGTTCGGCTTTCTCGCGCTCAGCTTTCTGACGTTCGGCCTTTTCACGTTCGGCTTTCTCGCGCTCAGCCTTCTCAAGTGCAGCCTTTTCACGTTCGGCTTTCTCGCGCTCAGCCTTCTCAAGTGCAGCCTTTTCACGTTCGGCTTCCTCGCGCTCAGCCTTCTCAAGTGCAGCCTTTTCACGTTCGGCCTGCTCACGTTCAGCCTTGTTACGGGCGACGCGCTCTTGCTCGGCCTTGTCACGCTCAGCTTTCTCATGTTCAGCCTTCTCGCGTGCAATACGCTCCTTCTCGGCTTTTTCTTGCATTGCTTTCTCACGATCAGCCTTTTCGCGCTCAGCCTTTTCCTGTTTGACCCTCTCAAGCTCAGCCTTCTCGCGTGCGATACGCTCCTGCTCAGCCTCTTCTTCTTCCGCTTTCTTGCGCACCTTCTCAAGAGCGACCCGCTCACGCTCAGCTTTCTCACGATCAGCCTTTTCGCGCTCAATTTTTTCATGTTTGACCCTCTCAAGCTCAGCCTTCTCGCGTGCGATGCGCTCCTGCTCAGCCTTTTCTTGTTGGGCTTTCTCGTGCGCCTTCTCCCGTTCGACCCGCTCCTGTTCGGCTTTTTCTTGCTCGGCTTTCTTGCGCGCCTCCTCAAGTGCGACCCGCTCACGCTCAGCTTTCTCATGATCAGCTTTTTCTTGTTCAGCCCTCTCGTGTTCAGCTTTCTCGCGCGCCTTCTCACGTTCAACCCGCTCCTGTTCGGCTTTTTCTTGCTCGGCTTTCTCGCGCGCCTTCTCAAGTGCGACCTGCTCACGCTCAGCTTTCTCACGATCAGCCTTTTCGCGCTCAGCTTTTTCGGCCTTCTCGCGTGTGACGCGCTCCTGCTCGGCTTTCTCGTGCTCAATCCTTTCAGCCTCGAGTTTCTGGGCCTTAAGCCTGTCTTCCTGCGCCTGAGCATCAAATAGTCGTCGAAGATTTGGTGGAACGTATGGTGTGTCCTCGACCTTTTTGTCGTCCACCTCTGCTGCTGGAGTGGCTTCAGGTTCAACATCTTGCTCTGTTTTGCCTGATGGAGGCTCAAGTTGAGGCTTCCCGTCAGTTGGAACTTCAGCCTGGGTCTGATCTGCATTGTTCTCCTCCTGCACCTCGTCCGTTTTCTCCCCAGACACAGATGAGGGTTGAGGCTTTCCTTGAGCACTTTCTTCAGATAATTTGGCATTCAAGTTACGGATCCTTTCCTTCTGTGACACAATCTCGGAATATTTTTGGGCAGAAGTTGTCGGAGTTTCTACTTGGACTGGAGCCTTGGGCTTTTTCGTAAGTTGGACTAACCGAGATGGAGGTTCTGGCTTCTTCTCTGCTGGAGCTTGATACTTCCGTTGAAATTTAGGCTGTGGCTTCTCCTGAGCTGAAGATTGAAGCTTCTCCTGGGCTGGAGCTTGATGCTTCTGTTGGGGTGGAGCTGAATGCTTCCGTTGAAATTGAGGCCGTGGCTTTTCTTGAGCTGGAGCTTGATTCTTTTGCTGAGGTGGAGGCTGTGGCTTTTCTTGAGCTGGAGCTTGATTCTTTTGCTGAGGTGGAGGCTGCGGCTTTTCTTGAGCTGGAGCTTGATTCTTTTGCTGAGGTGGAGGCTGTGGCTTTTCTTGAGCTGGAGCTTGACTCTTTTGCTGAGGTGGAGGCTGTGGCTTTTCTTGAGCTGAAGCTTGAAGCTTCTCCTCGGCTGGAACGGGATCCTTCTTCGTAGCTGGGACATCGGCCTTCTTCTGAGATTGAACCTGAGTGTTTTCTGCAGCTGGAACTTTAGCCTGCTCCTGAGCTTTCTCCTGTGGTTTTGCCTGCACTGGAGCCTGTGTCTTCCCCTGGTTCTTCTCCTCTGGTTTTGGTTGAGTCGAGGCTTGCTGCGGTTTCTGAGCCGGGGATTGAAGCTTCTGCTGCGGGCTTGCCTTAGGGGAGCTCTGAGGCTTCTCTTTAGGCGGGACAATCTTGAGAGGAAGTTTGACTGGTGGAGGGGCAGTGCCCAGAGCTTCAGTCTTCCTCTGTTGTGATGGAGATGGCAAACTGGGCCATGCCTCCTTCACCTTCGCCTGCTGAGTAGAAGCAGGTTTGGCGTTGGCATGCATTTGCTCCCTTTTGGCCTCTTCCTCCATCCGCTTCCTTTTAGCTTCCTCATATTTTTCCTTCTGTCTAGCCTCCTCCTGTCTAGCCTCCTCGTCTCTTTGCTTCCTCTTGGCCTCGTAGAATTGCCTCTGTCTCTCTGCCTCTGTTAGAGTTCTGGAAACACTAGGTCTAGCTTCAGGAGTTTCGGGGATGGCCGGCTCAGAAGGTTTGGGAACGTTTGCTTCGGGAGGCTTGGGAATATTAGCTTCAGGGGGTTTGGGAATGCTCTGTTCAGGAGTCTTGACAGCGCTCGCTCCATGAGTCTTGGCAACGTTCGCTGCAGGAGTCTTGGGAACGCTCGCTGCAGGAGTTTTGGAAACGGTCGCTTCAGGAGCCTTGGGAACGGTCGATTCAGGAGTCTTGGGGACGCTCGCTTCAGAGGTCTTCACAACACCCGGGTGCTGATTCTCCTTCTTGATCTCCTTGCGCTTTTCAGCCCCAGCAGCCTCGAGCTCCCGTCGCTTCTCAGCTCCGGCCGCTACGTGCTTTTGACTGGCATCTTTGGCGGCTTCCCTCCTTGATTCAGCGATATTCGAAATCTTTCTTCCGAGTGGCATAAATTTGTTGTTGCCTCTTGATGCAGCAGTAGTCGCCCACTTTCCGCCTGGTGCGAGCGCCTTGCCTCTTGTTTCAGCAACAGGCGTAATTTTTCCGCCCGCTGTAAAAGCCTTGGGGGGTTCCTCGACGGCGGTTTTAGCCATGGCATCTTTCTTTGCCTCGCGAATGATCTTCCGTCTTTCGGCTGCAGCTGCCTTGGGGTTTTCGGCAACGTTCCAGTTTCCAAGCTCAGCAGCCTTGGCCTTCTCCGCTTTGACGGCGTCCTGCCTGACTTGTTCAAGATGTCTGAGGTTTTCACGGGCTTTGTTTTCTTCCTCTTGATACACCTTGACCTTTTCGGACGCTTGTTCTTTTGCAATTGAAGCCTTGTCGGCCGTTTCGAGTGCTTTGCGCCGCTTGGCATCAAGTGCTTCAGCAGCTTTGGCTTTGCCCTCTTGCGCGGCTTTGCGTCTTTTCGCTTCGAGAGCCTCGGCTTCTATGCGGGCTACGGCTATGTCAGTCCTAGCCTTTTCGGCCTTGTCTTTTTCCATGTCCTTGAGCCTTTCAGCCTCCGCAACTTTAGCCCTTGCCTGTCCTAGTTTCTTGAGCATTTCAGCCTCAACTGCCTTGACCCGGTCTCTGAGGGCTTTGCCCTTTTCGGCCTCGGTGGACTTGGCTAAATCGTCAGCTTCCTCTGCCTCTTTGCGCTTTGCATCCTCGGAAGCTTTTGCGGCCTCTTCTCCTTGGGCTTTGGCAATCTGCTGTGCTAGTTTGCGATCCTCTTCTTCTTGCTCAGCTTTTTGCTGCTCTTCCAGTGTTCTGTGTTTTGCATTCTCGCTGGCACTTTTTGGGGTTTCCTCTTCCTCGGCTTTGGCAATCTGCTCTGCAAGCTTGCGGTCTGCATCTTCCTGCTCGGCTTTGCGCCTTTCTTCTGCGGGCGTCTTGTACTCCGAGGCTTGGTCTCTCCTTGCCTCGACGATCTTTGGCTTCTCGGACTCATCCGGGTTCTTTTGGAGATTCTCGGTCTTCCTTTCCCCTTCAGCAACTTCTCCCTTGGCGGCTTCGGGTCTTCCCAATGCGTCATCAAGTGCTTTATCCAAGGCCCTCCCAGCTTCAAGTAACTCCTCTTCTTCCTTGGGAAGTTTCTTTAGAAGGTCACGGGCTTGATTTTTGTTGTTAACCCTCATCTTGCCCTTATCTGCATCGGATATCTGAGCTTTGATCGGGTCATACTCTTCATCGTCGTCTTGTATGGTTGCATTTTCCATCTCTGAAGCTTGAGTGGTGACGTCTGGTTGACTTTCAGCGTCGCGCAAATTTGTTTGAGCCTCTGTGCGCTTGTTGTCCTTGCGACGTTGATTTCTCGCCTTCTTCCTGGCCTTTTTCTTCTCGCGTTTGATTTGCTCGGCATTTTCTTCTTCGGTTGGCTCTACCTCTGGAAGCGTTTCCTCTTGCTCAATCTTTTCTGTGACTGAGGTTTGCTCTTGGCCAGCTTTAGACATATTTCGCTGCGCAGCTTGCTTCATTACAGGTTCCGCGAAGTTGCTGATGTTGTCTTTTAAATTTTCCAGCTCTCCGAGTGCTTCCGACGGTATTGTAATATGGTCTCCTTGTTTGTTCAATTGGATCATGATACGGTATCGGCGCCTTTCTTCTCCAAACATATGCGAGACGTTGTCTTCGTTCTTCTGTCCATCAATTGACGTCCCAGTTTCAAGCGACTCGATCCGCTTATCAAGTTTCTCTTTTCGTTCCTTTCCCTTTTTGGAAATTTCCGACAGGCTTTTAAGGAACGTGTCCTTGTCGAATGAGCTAGTTAACGTGGGAATAACGTCGTTACCATCGGATAGCAAGGTGGTCTCGGCGTCAGTGAGAGCGTTGTTCGAAGATGAGGCAGCGGCCGTCGGTTCTGTGGGCCAATCGTCGGGCCAGGTATCTTCGGGCGCAGGTGCGTTAGAAGCAATCTCGGAAGAAGGAGCGTGATCGAGCATAGAGGCCATCGTACCCCTAGGGGGCTCTGGAAGTCCCCGGGACTCGTCTTGTAACCGTCTTTGAAACGGATCCTGGAGTTCATCTTCCAAAGGGCTTCCAATAACCGTTGATGTATCTGATGAATTATCGTCCGAGGAGTTGGATGGGCGAGGTGGTTGATGAACATGACATAACGGGGGAATATCAGGGGACTCGACTGGAGGTGAGTTACAAAGGTCAGCTTCAAGATCTTCAGAGTTTTCGGTTATGCATGTTTCGGTACGTACCTTCATCATCGGGCTCAACATGGGTTGTGAGTTCAGCTTCTCCTCTTGCCCAGGCCTCGATGTTCTGCCGTTCCCCATCTCCCAGATCCCTCCAGCTGCCGTCAGCATCGAGACACTAATCATCGTTGCCGATGACAATGTAACCGTCGTCTTCACTCTCGTCATCCGCTGAATCCTCTTGGGCGGGTTCTGGAACGGTGTGTCCGTGACTTTCTGGTTCAACAGACTGTCCCTCACCAACAGATAATGGCGCAATACCACCGGACGTGCCTGGGTTCAGTAAACCAGTCAGCTAACATGTGACTTGTGGAGGGAAGGTAGTTACTCACCGGGAAGTGTAACAAGCCTAGTTCTGTCTGGAGTGACATATAAAGGCGGGAAGCTTCCAGGCCCAAGCTGAGGTGGGCTAGAATCTGTAGGCATTTCAGGAGCAGTAGGGTCCTCTGGAACCATTTGCGATGATTCTTCTTCCAGCTCAGTTTTTTGTACATCAGTCTGGTTTTCTCCCTCTGGCTCAACTGGTTCGCCCTGACTGTTAACTGGTATGACGTTGTCGTGGGAACCTTCTGATTCAGTCTCTTCGGGTATTGGGCTAAGCTTCTTGTTATCATCAACAGAGCCATGACTCAGAGTACGAGACTCGTCACCATCTTCGATCTCCGACTCGCAACCAGTTTCGTTTTCATATTCTGCCAGCTCCGACCCTGGCGACTCCAGCTCTGAGAAATTTGACTCTGGCGGTGCCACATCCGTAGCAGCGGGTGTTGCCTCATCTGGTAGCGGAATTGTGGTGACTTGTACGTCGTCTTTCTCAGCGGTATCCTCAATGTCGTCCTCAGCATCTGATACCGGTACCACTACCGAAGATGGTTCTTCTTCGCCAAGTTCTTCCTCGACTTCATCGGCCCAAGAAAAGGGAGGTTCCGGGGCGTTGACTTCTTCCTCGGGCTGTTCTGTGTCATTTGCTGGAGTTGGATGCACTGGCGAGGTGGTCGTGGTAGGCTCGGGCTCGGGGAGAGGGACGCTCTCTGGGAAGAACTGCTCAAAGACGAGCTGCTTGAAGCTGTGGCCTGACATCTTGGGCAGCTACAGGCAGAGGCCTAGAGTGGCGCTTATTGGAGGCTTGAAGCAACGGAGAATGGAGAACTGGGGGTTGGATTGCGGGTTCGGGGTAGGCTGTAGCAAACAGGTTTGTTAGCTTCCATATTCTAGCGTTTGACAGGACCAGCAGCAAAGGAGCGAGGAGGTAGCAGGGAGTCGGTACATACTTTAGCTTCTCCCACTCCTGGGCCGACGACAGTTGGGAACAAGAGCTGCGCCGTCACACGCCCAAACCGTAGCGAGTGCGGAATGTGGTCGTAGTTTCGATGGTCGTGATACTGATAACGAATGTATAGCAATAGCTAACGATTGTAACGGCTGCTAAGCTGGAGATGCTGCCAAAAAGAGAGCCGGCGCGGCGACCTGCGGCGGAAAATGGTATTGATGGTTGGTGATGTTTGGATATGGCGACTTCGGATAGGGGTGTTCCCAAAGGGCGGCGAGGGCTGCCATCATGTATTGCCCATGGGCTGATTTGGGTTGCCAGCCAGCAGCGGGGTAGGCGCGATTGCCCTCGACATTGCGAGAATGGTGATGGAAGCTGCCATCGACGACTTAATAGAGAAGTGCGATTGTTGGTTCAGCCGACTAGGCGAGTTGGGCGCAAGGGAGGAACATGGAGGACGGTATTCGGGTGTGCAAGTGCGGCCGAGTTGGTCGCACCCGTGTCGAGGAAACCCCCCCCCCCCTTTTTGCCGAGCCCCTCTCTCAACATCGTCGCTTCTTAGCCGAACTGGGGGGAGGGAAGTAAACCTTACATAGACCATCAAGTTCAAATTGACCGTGCGTTGAGAGTCTAAGTGTTTAAACCGTCTGTGCATTAGGCGATAAATATTATATCCGTTTATTTAAGCAACCGTTAGTTAATAGTTTATAGTGTTTTGGTTTACCCAAATCTAACGGTTTATACGATTAACCATACATTAGCGGTTATTACAAGATTAATTAACCATAAATAGTCTATACACTATCATTATCGTTAATTAGAGAAAAAAAAAATAATTAATACAATTATTTATTAACTTTATTAATTATATAATAATTATTAATCAACAGTTTATTTTATACTAGCTATTTACTTTTTTATAAATTAATTGGATTAATAAATTATATTTAAAGCGGTTGGTATATATAGTAATTAATATTTATTCCAGTTTGCTCTAATAACCGTCTTACAACCGCCAATGCATAATTATTTTATTAAAGGGTTTTATCTATTACTTAATTATTTAGTCTACTATTTATAAATATATTTATTTTTATTAATACCTATTTATTAAGTCGATAGTTAATAGGATAGATTAATAAACAACTATTACTATATCGTTAATACTTTAATTGGGTTGGATATTAGATAATTTATAAATATAACGGTTAATATCGAAATAATAATAAAAAATAAGATTACTAGATTTATAATTAAAAAAAGGAACCGATAGTCGATATAATCGTTAATCGATTTAAACGGTCTATATAAAATTTATTTGGTATTATTCGGTTAATAGAATCTATTACCTATAAAATAAATTGTTAGAGACTAAATAAGCCGCTAATATCTAAATGGACCGTTATTAGAAATAAACTATTTATATATTTATATATTTATAAATCAATTCGACGATTAATTATATATAATATTTAGCAGGTAGGAATATAACATCGTCTTCCGGGGCGCCCGGCAGAATCCACTGAAGCGCAGCTGTTATAGGTCTAAGGCTGGATTCCTAATCTATTAAGGTATAAGCATTTGGTCGCGTTTTAAGGCTAGATTCTCAATCTATTAAGGTATAAGCATTTGGTCGCGTTTTGAGGCTAAATTCTCAATCTACTAAGGTATAAGCATTTGGTCGCGTTTTAAAGCTAGATTCTCAATCCATTAAAGTATAAGCATTTGGTCGCGTTTTGAGGCTAGATTCTCAATTTGTAAATTTTAGAAATTTAGCCGTATAATACACATCTAAAATTAGATTCTTCTTTATAAACTTTAAGTCTTAATTATTTATTATATATTAAAAATTAAATATGAATTACCGATTTAAAAATTAGTAAATTTTATTTATCTTTTCTTTCATTTTATTTTTCTATTTTTTATTACTATTATTATAACTTTTTTTTCCCTTTTTTTTTCCTTTTTTTTCATAGTTTTTCAATTTTTTATTTCTTTATTATTTTTATTTTTTTTTTTCTTTTTTTTTTTTTTTTCTTTTTTTCTTTTTTTCTTTTTTTCTTTTTTTCTTTTTTTCTTTTTTTCTTTTTT
>RAKG01000016.1:600000-755533 GCA_009802275.1 Neurospora sp. CHS-2018a | reverse complement strand
TTAAAAATTAAAAAGAATAATTTTAGAATTTAATATATAAAAATAGAATTTATATTATTTATTTATTAAACGTTTAATATTTTTATTTAATAAATTAAACCTCTCTTAAAAAAATTAATATAAAATATTATTTTATTATTAAGAAGTAGAATATTAAACCTTTTCTATTTATTTTTATTAATTTCTATTTATAATTAACTATTCGAATTAATAAACTTAAACGTCTTATATTAGAAGAAAAGAACTATTTAATATTAATATAATTCTTAATTTTATTATTAAAAAAGAAAATATTAAAATATTTCCCTCTATTTTATTTAATTCTAAAATTAATATAAACCTCTTATATTTAGAAAAATACCTTATAATTAATTATAGAAAATATTAATTATATTATTATTATTTTCTCTCAATTGTATATAATCCTTATTTAACCCTTTATTAACCCGTTACTAAAATTTCGTAAACCGTATACTAATATATTATATATTATACCTCTAAATTTAATTTTATATTTATCTTCGGAATATTTAAACTATTTCGAAATTATATATAATAACCTATTAATTCAATATAATCTTATTTTTCTTCAACAACGTCTCTTCACTTTATTTATATTATATTTTACGTAGTATTAACCAACTATATAAACCAACTTCGCTTTACTACTTATATTCTATCGATCCCTATATTCTATTTATATAAGTTAACGAATATTATAACCTAATTACCGGATATATATAGTAACTAATACGCGTCTTACAACCTATTTAATTTGGAATATACTAGTAAATTAAATATTATTCAACCTTTATTAAACGTTTATTATACTATTATAAAGGATAAATTAATATTTAATAGAATAGCCGTATTATCGTTCCCTTCAGCGAAGTTTATTATTGCTTTCCTACTTTTAATAGAATTATAATTGTCGCTTATAATATTAATAAACGTTTCCGCACCTCCCGTCGACTACGTTATTACTTCAAAACTTTCTATAACTAGGGTTAAATAATTATATTACTTTATAATAATATACCTAATACTTTAATAATTTCGAAGGGAAAGCGTACGTATCTTTTATCCTTCTTTTTATTTAATATTAACCTTCGCTATTTAAATTATTATAACTACTTTACTAAAACAATCCTAAGCGACTAAGAATATACCGAATAATATCGCCGGATTTTGTATAAAAGATTAGAAGGACCCTTTCTACTAATTAAATTTGTAAATAATATAACTATATAAGTAAGGGTCTAATATACGCGGATAAATTTAATATATAAAGTATTACCGGGATAAAATAATTATATAATAAATTTATACGAATTATATTATTTATTTATTAATATAAGTAAATACTAATATTGTATATATAGGTTATAAATATTACTTCCGTTTATCTTTAGCGAATTTAAAATAATTTAGATTTGGAAATTAACTTTTCGAATTCTAATAATAGAAATTCGGATCCCTTTTTCGGAAATTTAAATAGTCTTTTAAAACGCTAAACGGACCCGAACCTTAAATTAAATAATCCGCAAATATAAATTTATATACTCTAATTTATAGCTTCCCTAACGTTTTATTTATTATTAACTTATACTTATTTAACCCTATAATTATACGACCTTAATGGTAGAGGAAGGCCGTAAAATAATACTACTATCCTCGTCTCTATATAAAGCCCGGATTGAATATAACGTAATATCCGAATTGGTATCTAATATTAATAAACTATCTACTACTCTTAGTAATAATGTAAACGAAGAATAAAATAGACCTAGAATACCCTAAACTAACCCGTCTACTCCGTTACTAATAATTAGCAAGAGTATAAATAAATATTCCTACAAATTTAATAGAAAGCTATAATTAATTTATATAAATTAGCCTAAGTAAAGATAAAATATAAGGCGGATATTCCTATCTTTAACAAGTGCAAATTATATAATTATTATAAGCGCGGAGGTATAAAATCCTTTTTATTATCCTAAGAATAAACTATATTATTAATAAAATTTAATTTACCCTCCTAAGAAAGACTTTTTCCCTAAGAAATATCGTATTATCTAATTTTAGTTTTATTAATTTTAAGAATAGGTTAAATAGAATAATAGTAAATAAATTAGTAAGCGGATAAGAATAAGGGGTAAAAAAATAAATAATATAAATATAAATAAGCGGTAGCGGACGTAAATTGCCGAAATAATATATATTTTCCTAAACCTTTTTTATTATATATATAAAGAATACCGCGCGTTTATTATAATATTTGTAAAGCAAAACCAGGACTTTATATATTCAAAACACTACCTTACTATATATTTACTTCGGCCTTATTAATATATAATTAACGCTTTATATACCCCAAAAAAATACCTCCTATATACTATATTAATATAACTCTTGCTACTAGTATATAAATTAATCCTCTACGTTATAAGGCTTATCTAAACTCATTATCTTATAGAAGCTATATTCTCCTTAATTAATAGCTTCTTCGTCTTTACCTACTATTTAAATATCGTTTTTACTAACTTTATCCTATCGAATTTCGCTGCTATATCTATTGTTTATTTACCTATTGTCGGCGTATAATTATTAAGTACTGCGAAATTGATTAAAACCATTATACCTTCTAACGTTGCTTTAAAATTGAAATTAAAATTCTAACCTCCTATTCTCTACTAATTTAATATCTAATTCAATTTACCTAAGTACTTATTTTACTTTTACCCTCTTTGTATTTACTTCGACCCTTTACCTCTCTTCTTTTATTACTTTATTATTAATTACGGCTATTCGCTCTTAATATTCGGCTTCGGCCGGATTAAATTCTATCGCCTTCCCCTTCCCCTTTAAAATTTATTAACGAAGTATAACCTAAGTTTTATTCGTTGCTTTCTCCTCTACTACCTCCGCCCTAAGCTATATAATAAAATTCGTATATAATTTTTTATATAAACTAAATAGTAATTTATATATAATATTAAGAAACGGTTATTAATAAATTAATAGGGCGTTATTTACCGGTTATAAAAGGGCGAATTAAACGAATTCTAGGCGTCGGACTAGTAGATTATATTATTTTATTCCTCTTTTACTAATATATTGTAAAACTATTTTATATTTGGAATATAAGAAGATTCGCCCTCGGTAATATATATAAGTATTGTAAGTAAGTAGGGATTATTTAGTACTATTATTATAATTACTTCTTTATTAATAGTATTAGTAAAGGAAATTAAGGCCTTAATAGAAGGGAAATCCGAATCGGAATTTAAATTGGAATTAGTATCTCCGCGATTAGGAAAGAGGATAGGATTACCTAAATCTTCGCTATAATAAGTAATATCTACTATTGTATTTAATTTAAGAACGTTTATAAATTCTTCTTTAGCTTTACCCTTCCCCTTCTTATCTTCTATAAAATTATTAATTTCTACTATATAATTTTAGCGTTATTAAAATGTAATTTACTCTTTGGTAGGGCCGGAATAAATATATTAATAATAGAGTCGGTAATAAAACTTAGATTATCTTTCTACTAGCAATAATAATATTTCTATTTAATTTAAATATAAGAAATATTATGTAAATTAATATAGTACCGAAAAATAAATTTCGCGTCGATAATCCGTCTACTAAAAAAGAAATTAATAAATATTATTTACTAATAAAAAGGAATGAAATAATATACGTTACGAAGGTTTCTATTAAGTTTAAATTCTTTCTAAAAGTATAAGAAATATAATAGTTTGCTTCCGTAATTTAAATATATTTTAAAACTCCTTCGTAAACTTCTCTTTTTATTATCGAAATATTTTTATTAAATATTATTACCTAAACTATATCTATCTTATATTCGGCTTAATTAGCAAACTTATTTCGAAATTTATTACCCTCTTTAGTATAGGCTTTTCCTAAAGTAATAACTAATTAATTAAATATTTATTAAGAATTAAATAAAAGATTAACAAGATTATAATAATTTACTTAGAAGTTAAATATAAATATCCAACTATTTGTTATAATCCTTAATATAGAATAATAATTCGGCTATTTTCTATAAAAAAGAAGATTTATTAATACTATAGCTATTAAGGGCGTATTTATAGTATACCTTATACCCTATAAAAATATAATATAAATAGGACTTTTAAAAGGTGTAATTAAAATCGAAGTCGTATAAATAAATACTAAAGGCTAATTTAATATTAATAAATATTATACGACCTAAAGTACTTTCGTTATATATTACCGAATTACTACTAATCTATATTAAAAACGACTACTTTCTAATAGAATTTATTAAAATATTCTCTGTATATATATAACTATTTCTATAAGATATTATACTTCTATTCGAAGATACGGAACAACTCTTTAAATACTTTGAAATAGAGAATTAGGCAACGATAATTAATGTAAACTCGTGCAAAAATATAAATTATTATAAATTAATTTAGGCGTAAAAAACGTTTTAATTAAATATTACGGTTATACTTAATTTAAATACCCGACTTTTAAATATAAATATAATTTCCGAAAAGGGTTTATAAATATATTTAAAAGATATATCCACTTCGAAATACTTTATCTACTAAAATTCTTCGAATTATTCCGGGAAAAAATAGATATATATTATTTATTACCCTCTCTAATAGAAGTATTAAATATATTAAAATAAAGTTAGTAAATAATTAGAAAAAAGTAATTAAAAGGTTATTGAAATCTTTCTAATAACTTTAAACGGGCTTATATATTTTATTATATTAAATTTAATCCCTTGTATACTACGCTATAAACCCTGCTTTATTAACGCCGTAAGGGTATTGGATAAGCTTCGTCCTATAAATTATAGCCCTAATAATATTATTATTATTAAAGCCCTCGGCAAATTTAATTAATAATAGAACTTTCTAACGCTAATAAAATTCGAATATAGTTAAATATATATATAATTTAACTAAATATATTAATTATTAGTTCTAACTAAGATTTTAAAAATAAGAAAACTTACCCGGAATAAATATCGGATCGTAAATTATTATCATCTATTTAATAGTACCCTTCCTAATAATATTAAGGATTTTATCGGGTATAGGAGGGCTGTAGTTATATTTCCCGTAAATAAAAAGGGCGTAATATAGAACCTTTTCTTAATTAATCGTAGTAAAAATCTTAAAGCGAATATAATAAGGATAATAGCTATTAATAATCTATTCGAAATCGAAAAAATATTTTAACCCTATATAAACTAATATATTAATAAAGTATTATAAAGGGCGAATTAAACCTAAAGTAAATCCGTAACAGGCCTTAATAATAATTATAGGAAGGGAAATATATTATAGTTTTTTCTCTTAATTTTATTACAGATAATCTCCGTACAAAAATCGTCTTTAATCTTATTATATTCAAAATTATAAATAATTAATTACCCTCTTCTATTATAAACTTTTAAAACTTCTATAATAAAATCCTAATAATAATATTTATAATATCCTTATATAGGACGTAGAAATACTTCCCTTACTAAAGTTTAGGGTTTCCTCTTTAATAGTAGTATTTAATAGCGTATATTAGAAATCGCCCTAATTAGACGATAATAACTATTAGTATATACTTTATAAATACGTTAATAAAGGCGAACTTACGCCCTTAAAAGTAATTAAATAATAAGTAGCCTCGGGTATTTAATACTTTATCTTCCGTATATTTTTATTTTTAAATTTATAAATAAATTTAATAAATTATAATATTATAGCTTACTTTGCGTCCTTATTATATAAGTAGTCTTTTTATACGAATTCTTCTTATATTTTGTACTATAAATCTAAAATCTCCTTCGCGCTCTTATATAAATTAATTACTTTTTAAATATAGGGGTTAAGACGAAAATAAGTTTTAATGTTCGTATATTCTTTCTTTATACGTAAGAATTCCGTTAGGCTGAAAAATAGAGCGCGGATAGGCCTATATTCGCTCTTACTATAGGCCGAAGTCTAATATTATTAGACCTATTAATAACTTATTAATAAGACCCTAATAAAATAGGCTTAATATTGTAGTAAAATATACTTAATTATATTAATTCGTTACCTCTTCAAATTATATACTCTTAATTAAATATATATATATAATACTTAAACCCCCGTTCTAATTTTTAAAAAAGTTCGGAAAATTAATATAATAAAGAATATTTTTAACCCGGAATTAAAAGCCCCAATTCCCTTCGTTAAGTTCGGAAAAAGTATAAATTATCGACCGAATCTCTTTATAAGGAATTTCTTCGATATTTTTATTTATAAATAATTATAATATTTCGATAAATATATTTTATTTATTAATAGCGTCGTCGCTAATAAATTATAAACCTTCTTCCTTATATTCCAAATTTAGAATTATCGCTTTATCGATTACTTATACTTTATTAAAATCTATAGCGTTGAAACTTAAATTAAATATACTAATTCGGGTATTCTAATCTTTAATAAATAATCTTGGAAGGATCCCTTTAAACGTATTTAAATAATAGGGTAATTAATAAAAAGTTATAAAAAAGTAAATGAAGGGTAAAAATAGATATTACCTGTTATGTTACTTATAATAAGTAGTAATTAAGGAAGGTAAGAGAGATGAAAAGAAGAAAAAAATAAAAGTAAAAATAAAGGAAAGTAACGTCCTTATAAAATTTTAATTTAGTATTAGTTTAAAATTATTTATATTTTTATACTACCTTATAAATACTTTGCGAATAATTTATAAATATTTTATAAATACTTTAAAAATATTTCGTATATATATTATATATATTTTAAGTTCGGTTTCGGATTATAGTATTATTATAAAATTTAATTAAATCGCTAAATAAATTTACGTATAATATATTTCCTTCGGATAATAGGAATATTATATATAATTATTCTATAATAGGATATAATTCTTATAATATATATATCCGAAGTCATTTTATAATATAATACTTTTTTCGTAATATATATATCCGAAGTACTTTATAATTATTCTATAATATAATACTTTTCTCGCAATATATATATCCGAAGTACTTTATAATTATTCTATAACTATTTCGTAAATGTATATCCAAAATACTTCCGATATTACTATTGTAATATATTTCGGGGTCCTACTACAATATATATTAAAATATATCCAAGGTCTAGCTATTATAAATAACGGTTAGGTATTATATTAATAGGTTTCCAAATAGTAAATATCGGCTATTCTTTATAATTTTATAATAGCGGTAAGTAGTTTTTAAGCGGTTAATATCCTATTAAGTAGGTACTATATACCCAGTATATTTTAAATCTTTTACTATATTACTCTAATTATTTAACTACTATAAACGGGATGTACTTAGTATAGATACGGGTTCTTATAAATATATAATAATATAATATAGTTCTAAATATCCTATACTCTATATACTAACACAGATTCTACTAGGGTTAGGGTTATATGTGGAAAATCTCAGTGGGTCCCGACAGGGGGGGGAGTCGCCTAAGCTATACGTCCGGACCGACCAGCTGCCGAGCCATGCGGCAAAAAAGTATCCCACGGACGCATTTCCGGCAGGCAAAGCGAGCGGCTAACAGATAAACTGATGAAGTGGAAATGGAAGGGTCGGGCCTGGTCTGTGCTCGCGACCTACAGCCATCAGGGTCTTGGTGGACCCACTCTTTAATTGAAGGCTTGCTGTCAACTTCCACTGTTTGGGCAAGTCAGCAGTCACAGGCCGCCCGCCGCTGAGTTGTCGCCATGTTAGAGCCTCAATCTTGAACCGTGATTGGTCAAAATACCACGACAACACTGGAGATTTCAGAGGGGAAATCAACTGTCCACCGACACCACCACCACCGTAGCAGCACCGCCCGCCGACTCGGACCCGACCTTACTCAGGACACGGACTCCGGCTTCATCCCGTTCTCCAAGTCTAGAGATTCGCGAAGAGAGATTGCACCCAGCGATCCAGTACCGGGACCAGCATTGTCGTCTACCGAGCAAGTCTGAAACTGGCGATCTCTATACTTTTTTCCATTGTTCCAGAAGGAGAACAACCCTTGACCTCGACACCATCACGACAGACAGCGACAGTGTCCAAACAAAGTCAAAAGTCGAATCGAGAAACCCAAAGCTGCCTCTGCTGCACCCTGACGAAATATTGCAACCAACCGAGCCACGAGAAGAGCTATTGCTACCACGTACCTCGACGACCTACTTACTCGACCTAATACCTACACCATAAAGAGGGACAGCAGCTGTGCCCAAGAAAAGACACCGAACAAAGGGAGCTTACTTCTATGCTATTCAGCTCCCGTTCCGTTTCGACATACACGCTACACGACTCAAGAGGACACGACCGACTGACAGCCTCCCTCCGCTTATACTCTCCTCGACAACAAGGGAACAACCCCCCCCTCAGATGCGCTAAACCTCCACGACGAATGGCCATCTGTCCCGCCCTCGGCCACCTCCAACCATGAGTTCCCTCAAGTTCGTGACGTCCTCGCTGGACGTCATTGCCGCCAATGCCGGCAAGAATAAGGAGCTGGCCGAATTGGCGCAAAAGGCCCAGGAGGCCATCAAGACGAACGATGAACAGCTCCCCGACCCCGAGGTCATCTTTGCCCCCCTACGGCTAGCCACCAAATCCGGCACCATCCCCCTAACCACCACCGCCCTCGACTGCATCGGCAAACTCATCTCCTATACCTACTTCTCCGTCCCTCCCGGCCGGTCCGTGGCGGCGAGCGAGGATGGCCAACCACAGCAGCAATACCCTCCCCTAATCGAACGGGCCATCGATACCATCTGCGACTGCTTCCAGGGCGAGGCCACCCTGGTCGAGATCCAGCTACAGATTGTCAAGTCCCTCTTGGCTGCCGTCCTCAATGACAAGATTGTGGTTCACGGCGCCGGTCTGCTCAAGGCGGTGCGCCAGGTCTACAACATCTTTCTCCTTTCCAGGAGTACGGCAAACCAGCAGGTCGCCCAGGGTACCCTTACACAAATGGTCGGAACCGTGTTTGAGAGGGTAAACACACGTCTGCACATGAGGGAGGCCCGCGCCAACCTGAGCAAGCTGAAGCCGAGCCAGAGCAGCTTCAACGTCAACGGGTCATCCGACGGCCAAAATTCCACACAAGAGGAGGGCAATGGGGACCAAGAAGAGACCACCCACGAAGATGCGTCAGAGTCGCAACCACAACATGGGGATGGCAACGGCGAGGGCCCCAAGCTTACCCTCAAGGACCTCGAGCACCGCAAGAGCTTCGACGACTCCAACCTCGGAGACGGCCCCACCATGGTCACTCAGCTAAAACCCAACAGGAAGCCTGCGAGGTCTGTGTCGGAACAGAGCGTGCCGGAGAGCGCCCAGGAGGATAGTCCGGAGTCGCTAGACGCCGAGGACGAAGTGTACATCCGCGACGCCTACCTCGTCTTCCGCTCCTTCTGCAACCTCTCGACCAAGATCCTGCCGCCCGATCAGCTCTACGACCTCCGCGGCCAACCCATGCGGTCCAAGCTAATCTCCCTCCACCTCATCCATACCCTTCTCAACAACAACATTTCTGTTTTCACTTCGCCCTACTGTACCATCACCAACACCAAGAACAACGAGCCCACCAGCTTTTTGCAGGCCACAAAGTACTACCTGTGTTTGAGTATCACACGGAACGGGGCTAGCTCGGTCGATAGAGTATTTAATATTTGCTGTGAGATCTTTTGGCTTATGCTCAAGTACATGAGGGCGCCCTTCAAGGTTTGTAATGTGCTTTTGTAGGGACTGGAATAACATGTGCTAACACGGCTACAGAAAGAGATTGAGGTCTTCCTGAACGAAATCTACCTAGCCCTTTTGGCAAGGAAGACCGCCCCCTTGTCCCAGAAGCTCGCCTTCGTCGGGATCCTCAAGAGGCTATGCGAGGACCCCCGTGCGTTGGTCGAGTTCTACCTTAATTACGATTGCGACAGAAATGTCGACAATATCTTCCAGAGGATTGTTGAGGATTTGTCCAAGTTTGCGACGTCTTCAACGACCGTTACAGCACTACAGGAGCAACAGTACGAGGAGAACCACTCCAAGTATGGGTCCGCTAGCGAGTGGCAGATGCGCAATGTTTTGCCGCCACCACTTACCGTTGCCCTGATTGCCCAGAATACCGACACCGATGGCGATATTCCCAAAGACTACGTTTTGAAGAGGCAAGCCCTGGACTCCCTTGTTGAGACGCTTAGGTCGCTTCTCAACTGGTCCCATCCAGGGCGCCCAGAGGTCATCACCACGGGAACCGGCATCTCCGAGAGACGGCCGTCAAGCGATGAGATTCGGGAATCCATGGATCCTTCGGTCATGGGCGAGTCCCTATCCCGTCTCGACACCCCGACGATGCCATCAACACCGCTGCTTGATGACGACCCCGACCAGCTGGAAAAGGAAAAGCAAAGAAAGACGGCTCTCGGTAACGCTATCCGTGTCTTCAACTACAAGCCCAAGAACGGCATCAAGCTGTTGTTGAAGGAAGGCTTTATCCCTGAAGACACGCCCGAGGCCATTGCCAAGTTCCTCATCAGCGAGGAGAGGCTGGACAAGGCTCAAATTGGCGAGTACCTCGGTGAGGGTGATCAGAAGAACATCGACATCATGCACGCCTTCGTCGACACCATGGACTTCACCAAGAAGCGCTTCGTGGATGCCTTGCGCCAGTTCCTACAGGCTTTCCGTTTGCCCGGTGAGGCCCAGAAGATCGATCGTTTCATGCTCAAGTTCGCCAACCGATACATGCTGGGTAATCCCAAGGCCTTTGCCAATGCTGATACTCCTTACGTGCTGGCGTACTCCGTCATCATGTTGAACACGGATCTCCACAGCAGCAAGATTGTCAAGCGCATGACCAAGGAGGACTTCATCAAGAACAACCGTGGTATCAACGATAACGCCAACCTTCCGGACGAGTACCTCATCAGTATCTACGACGATATTGCCAGCAACGAGATTGTTCTCAAGAGTGAGCGGGAAGCAGCGGCTGCGGCGGGAACCCTTCCAGCACAGTCCACCGGTCTGGCTGCCGGACTTGGCCAGGCATTCTCCAACGTTGGCCGCGACCTGCAAAGGGAGGCGTATGCTCAGCAATCGGAGGAAATCGCCCTTCGGTCAGAGCAGCTCTTCAAGGACTTGTACCGCAGTCAACGGAAGAATGCTCAAAAGATGGGCGGCATCAAGTTCATCCCTGCTACTTCGTTCAAGCATGTATCGCCCATGTTTGACGTGACGTGGATGTCCTTTTTCTCTGCTCTGTCAAGCCAGATGCAAAAGACACATAATCTGGACGTGAACAAGCTGTGTCTGGAGGGTATGAAGCTCGCGACCAAGATTGCTTGCTTTTTTGACCTCAGCACTCCTAGAGAGGCCTTCATCTCGGCGCTCAAGAACACGGCCAATCTCAACAACCCTCAGGAGATCCAGGCTAAGAACGTCGAGGCACTCAAGGTGATTCTCGAGCTTGGACAGACAGAAGGCAACCTCCTTAAGGAGTCGTGGAAGGATGTTCTCCTTTGCATCAGCCAGCTTGATCGTCTACAGCTCATCTCCGGTGGTGTCGACGAGAGCGCCGTCCCCGACGTGTCCAAGGCTCGTTTCGTTCCTCCACCAAGAACCGATTCCACCGATTCCCGCAAGTCCATGGCCGCCAAGCGACACCGCCCACGATCCAACACCGGGCCTCAGGGCGTCTCGATGGAGATTGCCCTTGAAAGCCGATCCGACGAGGTCATCAAGAGCGTCGACCGCATCTTCACCAACACCGCCCACCTCAGCGGCGAGGCCATCGTGCACTTTGCCCGTGCACTGACCGAAGTCAGCTGGGACGAGATCAAGGTGTCCGGGTCGAACGACTCGCCGCGCACCTACAGTCTGCAGAAGATTGTCGAGATTTCATACTACAACATGACGCGTGTGAGGTTCGAGTGGACCAACATCTGGGATGTGTTGGGAGAGCACTTCAACCGGGTTGGGTGCCACGTCAATGCCGCTATTGTGTTCTTTGCTCTCGACTCGCTCCGTCAGCTGTCCATGCGTTTCATGGAGATTGAGGAGTTGGCCGGTTTCAAGTTCCAGAAGGATTTCCTGAAGCCGTTTGAGCATGTCATGTCCAACTCGAATAACATCACGGTCAAGGACATGATCTTGAGATGTCTGATCCAGATGATCCAGGCCAAGGGGGACAAGATCCGTTCCGGTTGGAGGACCATGTTTGGTGTCTTTACCGTCGCGGCCAAGGATCAGTATGAGAGTATCGTCAACCTGGCTTATGAGAATGTGCTGCATGTGTACAAGACGCGCTTCGGCGTGGTCATTACCCAGGGCGCGTTCACCGATTTGATCGTCTGCTTGACGGAGTTTTCCAAGAACATGAAGTTCCAAAAGAAGAGTCTGCAGGCCATGGAGACGCTGAAGAGCATCATTCCCAAGATGCTCAAGACACCGGAGTGCCCGCTGTCGCATAAGCAGAACTCGGATGCAAATGCTGCCGAGGTAGCTCTTAATACTGCCACTAAGCCAGCTGGTCAGCAAACGGGCACTTCAGTCGAGGAAGGATTCTGGTTCCCTGTTTTGTTTGCCTTCCACGATGTTCTCATGACTGGCGAGGATCTGGAGGTGAGGTCGAATGCCCTCAACTACTTTTTTGACGCTCTGCTCAAGTACGGAGCTACGTTCCCGCTTGGGTTCTGGGACATATTGTGGAGACAGCAGCTGTACCCCATCTTCATGGTGCTACGATCGAAGCCAGAGATGTCCAACGCCCTCAGCCACGAGGAGTTGTCGGTTTGGTTGTCTACCACCATGATCCAAGCCCTGCGTAACATGATCACTCTGTTCACGCACTACTTTAATCCCCTGGAGTACATGCTGGACCGATTCCTCGAACTTTTGGCGCTCTGCATCCTACAGGAGAACGACACCATCGCTCGCATCGGCAGCAACTGCCTGCAGACGCTGATCCTCCAAAACGTCGAAAAGTTCACCCACGAACACTGGCAAAAGATCGTCGACACCTTCTGCGAGTTATTCGACAAGACCACCGCGCACCAACTGTTCAAAGCGGCCACCATCTCCACTCCTTTGTCAGCGTCAAACGGCCTCGACTACACCAGCCAACTCAGCCCCTCCGCCGACGGCGCGAACGACGCCGACACCCGCTCCCTCAAAATCAACGGCGACAACGACGCCGCCTCCGAAACCTCCTCCATCCACCACCAAACCCCCCACACCAACGGCGGCATTGGCAGCACCGAAGTGGAAGACTCCCACTCCTCCGTGCACAACCGCCTCACGGCCTCCACGGCCTTATCATCGCACCCGCCCAACACCCCCGGCGGCGGGGGAGTAGGCCTCGAAGAATTCAAGCCGTCCAACCCCCTCCAACAACAACCGCCCGTCGTCACCGCCGCCCGCCGGCGCTTCTTCAACCGCATCATCTCGCGCTGCGTTTTGCAGTTGCTCATGATCGAGACCGTCCAGGAGTTATTCTCCAACGACTCTGTGTACAGCCACATCCCCTCCCCGCTTCTCCTCAAGCTCATGTCCCTCCTCAAGCGCTCCTACTTGTTCGCTAAGCGGTTCAACGCCGATAAAGATCTGAGGATGAGGTTGTGGAGGGAGGGCTTCATGAAACAACCGCCTAACCTTCTTAAACAAGAGAGTGGAAGCGCAGCCGTCTACGTGTCTATCCTCTTCCGCATGTTCGCCGATACCTCACCCGAACGACTCGCTTCCAAGAGCGACGTGGAGAGGGCTTTGGTTCCGTTGTGTTTGGATATCGTGCGCGTATATGTGGGTTTGGAAGAGGAGAGTCAGAATAGGAATATTCAGGCTTGGAGGCCGGTGGTGGTGGAGGTGCTTAATGGGTTTGCTGGTGGTGTTGGTGGTGCTGCGAGCGGCGCGAGCAGCAGCGGCGGCGGCGCCGCTGGCGTTGGCAGTACCTCTATCTCTGGTGAAAAGTCAGAAGGCGGGAGAGAGGGACGAATTACGGGGGAGAGAGGGTTTGGAGAAGAAGACTTCAAGAAACATTTGAACGAGCTGTATCCCGTGGTGATTGAACTGTTGGGCAAAGAGCTGGGGCAGGGGGAGAGGGAACTTAGGCAGGCTTTGCTTGGGGTTTTGAGGAGGGTGGGGGAGGTGGGGTTGGGGATTGAGGGGTTGGTTTCTGGCGGGAATGTGAAGCCACAGGATGGGTTAGTGGTAGGGAATGGAGGGATGGGACATGATAGGAGGGAGAGTGTGATTAGTATGATGACTGTTGAGACGATTGGGGGAGAGCGGGAGGGGGAGGGGGAGGGGGAGGATATGGCGAGGTAGAGAAGTGGAAAGAGAGATACCATGGAGCAAGGCTGAGCGAGGGTACAGGTAATGGGATGGGTTAGAGAGGGATGGGTATCATCATGAGTCTCGAAAGCAAGAGACAGACACCAAGACAGAAAGGGGACGTCTTTTTTCTTAGTCTTTTAAGAGTACAACGCAGTACAGTTCTTGTAGACATTTTGTTACCCGATATATACCGGTCTAGCTCTGGTTTTGGCATAGGAAGGGTCAAGTCATTCAATTTACATTTTTCTTCTACCAAATCGTTCACCGTTAGTCACTTCAGACATCATCATCCTTGGTGGTTCATGGGCCGGCCCTATATAGATAGGGGACAAGAACATGAACCAGGGAGGCGTAGTAAAAATGTGTCCTAAGACCTGTCTCTGAAACGTTGGAGAGACAGGCTACGGGACTGTGTTTCTGTCCAAATGACTTGCTTATCTTTTACTGTGGATGTCCGTTCTTAACTTCGGTTTGCTATTCCCGAATCTCGCTGAGTCAGTGATGCGGTTTCCTTGACCTTGAAGTCTCCATTGACCGGTCTGGTCCGTAGGCGCAAACATCATTGAGGAGAAGGAAGGGGTATCATACATCTGATACCTAGAACCACAACAACTGCTTGATGAGAAAGAATAAGGCTTATCCGACCATCCGTCCCTGAGATTCAAATTACACTTGCTAGAGGTACTTGCTAAACGTGGTACTCATTATGATCATAAACACGATGCTTCCAAACGCCCTGCCCTTGCTTGTAAACCTGTACTCAGCTAGACACCAACGCTTCCTAATGCTCTTTTCTTCTGTTTTTCTACCAAGGATTCTGTTACCCATTGTTTTCCCTTACGGCAGGTAGCGTTGCCTGCCAATGACAGAATCACCCTACCTCATCACCACATCCACCTCCCCCGGAGGCAAAACCTCCCTCAACCACCCCCTCAACTCATCCCTTTCCTCATCCACCGTCCTCTCCGGTAGACTCTCCAAGCTCTCCCTCAGCAACTTATCATCCGCCAACGCCTCTCTCAAAATCTCCTTGACGACCTCAACCTTGTACTCCGAGTGAGGCGTCACCCGCATCAACCCGACAAAGGCCTCGAAGAAGTCGATCAGAGATAAATGCATCAGCATGTCGTTGCGGTCGACCATGCGGAGGGCAGCAAACTGAAGCAAACCCTGTCCCTGTTTCGGTGGTGCCGGCAGCGGCATCTGCGTTGGTTCTTCATCATCTTCTTCGACTCCGTTCATGAGGATGTCGCCGTTTTGATTCAGGCGGCTGTTTGTCGTGCCATTTGTTGTCCTGATGTTGCCGTGCCCGTTCGTGGTACCGTTCGCACCATTCGTCGCCGCTGCCGTAGCATAGTAACGCGGCGTCGGCGCCGGAATCTCGCTCCTAACAACCTTTTCCAAATCCAACGCCGCCAATCTCGGCAGAATCCTCAGTATCCTCCCCTGCGTCAACGTCAATTGCCTCGCCTTTTCTTTACGCCCCTGTTCATCCTCAGCTTTCATGATATCCGTATCTTCATGCCTGCCCGCTAGCAAGTCCAGCACCAGGCTGTAAACCTCTTCATCAGCAAACAACCTCTTCCAAAGTCTCCCCGACCCTTTTTCTTTCCGCAACACCATATCGTGCCACGTTGGCATCCCGGCATCAAGCGGATGCCCCGTTGCTCCTCCCCGCCCCCGTTGTGGCCGTGCCGGAGGATCAAGTTCGCAGTCCACATCAAGTAAATCACCCATTACCCGCCCGCCTTTTTCTCCTACGGCTACTTCGCTGTGGCCTAGCCACGTCCGAACAAACGCCTTCACCACTTCCCGCATCTCTGCCAACTGCGCCACCTCGCTAGGAGCGGCAGCGGCTTTGTGTAGTATCGTCATGGCCAGGATGTTGGCTGCAGGAAACGGTGATTCCAGCGCTTGGATTAGGGACTCGGGAGGGGCGAGGGAGAGGATTTGGGAGAATGAAAGAGGGCGGAGGAGTTTGGTGGTTAGGGAGGCTGGCGTCGTGGGGTCGTAGGGCGTGGTGTGGAGGATTTGGACGAGGCGGGGGAGGAGGGTGGTGAGGAGGGGTGGGGTGTTGGAGTCTGTTTTACGAAGGTCGGGTTAGTTTGCTGGACGTATATCTAGGAAGGAGCAAGAACGGGGGAGAGAAGAGTGGGAAGGCCAGGACCAAACGAGACGGGGGAAGGGAAGAAGGGGAGCGGAAGCAGGAGGAGGAGGACGGGATGGGAAGGGAGAGGAATGCAGGAGGATGGAGAGCGGGAGGACCAAAGGAGCCGTAAGGGGCACATACCGGTTAGCTGGAGCTCGATGTCATCGAACAGTTTGGCGTTGAGCGGAGTGGAAGGGTCGGCGATTAAAGCGTCCATGTGCGCCGTGAGGTCATCGAGACCTGTGATGGGGATGTCGTTGTCCATGGTGTCTGTCGTTGCAGTACTCGGTGTGTTGCTCGTCGTGGTGCTCGTTGCTTTTCGGCGGGTGTATCAAACTTCGTCGTCGATATAGCTTGTGGATGTAGTCGAGAGGTCGGCGGCGAGGGTGGTGATAATGTCAAACAAGATGTCCAGTGGAAGGTCAACGAAGCAGAGGGGTCGTTCAGTGCATCAGTTGCCGATCTGCAGCGGGCGCCGGACGTTGGGGAAGCTGCCGGTGGATACCGCGGGACGGTGGGGTAAGCAGCCAAGACTTGAAGCTTCTGCCCTGATCAGGTTTAGCGTGACGAATGCACGGTAACAAAACCCCTGCTCCCGCTGGAGGGCGTGTGGGGCAAGGACGCCTGTAAAAAAGTGACCCCAGTTTTAATTCGCGTCGTTCGTTATCGATTTGGACTTGGTCACTTTTTGGAGGAGACATTGCCTTCGCGTATGACTCTGCATTAACAACACCCTCACCATTTCTACGACAGCACCAATTTGACGACATATCCTACCGATCAGGATCAGATAGCTCGATAACCCATTCAATTTCCGCGACCGAGTCGACTGAACCATCCCCACGACAGTAACCCCAACCACACATCCACATCCACAACATCACCATGTCCGGCCGAGGAGGACGAGGCGGCCGCGGCGGTCGCGGCGGAGGCGGTGGATTCGGCGGTGGCCGCGGTGGTCGCCGCGCAGTAGCCGCCAACTCAGTCCCCTGGCAAATGGACCCGACCATCGCTCTCGACGGCAAGCCCTCGGAGCTCTTCCCCCCTTACAAAGTCCCCAAAGCGCCTCTCCTCACAAAAAAGGACGACCGACAAGTCTCCTTCTTCCTCTCCTTCCGCGAACAATGCCACGACTCGCCCCTCTACACGCAATCCCGAACATGGGCGACGACCGAGCTCACCACCACCTCATCAAGTTTGTTTGGGAGCAGCGCAAAGGCGACGATCGATATCTTTGAGGACGGAGTCCCCAGTTACTCGCACAAGTTCCAGCAGAAGGAGAGGACGTTGCCTGATCTAGCGTCACGGCCGTTTGGGAAGGAATTTTTTCCACAGGAGTTACATTCCACGCTTGACGGACTCGACGGCGGCGGCCCGGCCTCGAAACGGCGCAAGACCGGTGGTGCTGGTCCCTCCACAGCGAAAACCATCGCGCTGTCGTCGGCAGAGTACAAAACGGCCGAAGACGTCTTCGGTCCTCAACCCGGTGCCACACCGCAAGAAGGCGAACCCAACTACCAACGAGCGCTGCAGTTGCTGGAGATGGTGGAGAAGAAAGCCGAGGACGGAGAGGATGCGGGTATCCTTTCCGACGACGAGGAGGATGATTGGGTCAAGAATAACGAGGATGAGGATGGCAACCCCGTTGCCGAAGAGGACGACGATTTCGAGGAGGATAGTGGGGACGATTATAATGCTGAGCAGTACTTTGATGGAAACCAGGATGATGATGAGTTTGATGAGGGTGGGGATGATGGGGGTGATTACTATTAGTAGTCTTTGGACTTAGGGGGGGGAGAGCAGGGGAAAGGAGAAGCAGGAGCAACGGGGTGAGGAGCGGCGAGCTGAGGTTGTGTTTGAGCAGACTAAGAGGTTGTATGTGGTGGCTGAAAGGAGCTATTAACGATGTCAAGAGAGCATCTTGTGGCTGGCATGTTAGGCTCGGTTTGTTTGGAGCATAAAGGCAATGTTGGATCCATCATGGATGTCCATACCTCTAGAGAGGGTCTGGTAGACTCAAAGAATGATACCATTTTTCTATCATATGAATATGCTCCATCGTATGAAGATGACTTTACTGCCTCTTTGGAAACGATGACTGGACAGACAGCTTGGGTGACTGTGAGCGATGGATGGGAAGGCGAAAATCACTATGCGACTAACATGTTCCGCTTGGTGGCCTTTAATAAGAAGATGCCGTCACACAAACATGGACGTCGATAGAGGATGGCCTTGAAGGATTCCAAAGGCATGACAGCAGTTCCTGGTCACATCGATGCCTGCCTCTGATGATAGGCCCTTACTTATGTTGTTTGACCAATACGTTTATTCTGCATGCTACAACAATAATGTTTCTCCTGTTCACTAGTATCACGAGCGAGCCGGTGCTATCAGGCAACTGGTGAAACGCTATCAACGTGAAAGGACTAATCTATCTCCAACAATCCATAGCATGATGCCTTGGGGGTATTGACACCACGTCCCTCCTAGAGCAGACTGATCAAGTGATTTTACTTTTTTGTACAGCAACCAAACACGCATCCTCCTCTCCCTCTTTTATCCCCCTCTCGTTAACAACCCTCGTCAACAGTCAACAGTCCATCTAAGAACCATTTCCCATAAAGTCCCTCAACTGCAACTCCGTAATACCCTCCTTAACCCCTCCCACAACGCCCGCCACCTTGAGAATACTCTCCTCAAAGTCCCTCAACACCCCCGCCAACTCCACCACCCTCTGATCAACACCGTCCCCATTCATACCATTCTGCTGTTCCAGCTGCTTCTGGCCCGCAGCCCTCTGCAACTGCTCCAACACGTTCCCCTGCACACCATGCAAATGCACCTCGATCTCGCCCAAGTTGCGCTCAAACCTCTTCATCATCTCGTCCATCTCATCTGCCGTCTTGCTGAAATAACCAATCAGATCTTGGTTCGACTCGGCGTCGGCCTCCTCCTCCTCCTCCTGGCCTGTCTTTGCACCGCTTCCGCTCTTGGCCTTGCTGCCACCCGCAGTTCCATTTGGCTCGCTTTCACGCTTAGAAGCAGCAGACCAAAGCCCAGCCTGCCAATACCCCCCCGGCAACCGCAGCTGATCAATGCTCTTGAAACTGAGCCTCGCGTTGGCAGCGTCTTTCTTGACGGTTTCTTTCAGGGAGGCAATGGCTAGGACGTCGGAGTTCAAAGCGCCGGCGGCTCCCTCAGACTTGCGAGAGACGAAGGAGACGTCGAGCGGAATGGAAGAAAGCTGTTGCTCGTGGCCCGGCATAAACGCGTTGATGGCATTGCAGTCCGAGATGCACTTCTGGATGGAGTCGTCGATTTGTGTCAGCTGGGATTGCAGGGAGTCGGTTAGGTCGGAGAAGCGCGTGGTGGAGCGGAGGGCGGGGAGGTCGATTTTGGTGCCTGCCGCGGCGGCTTGTTGCTGTTGAGCGGTGGTGGAGGATTGGCCCATGGAGAGGGAGAGGCCGCCGGTCGAAGCGGGCTGCTGGGTGGTGGATGGTTGGGCGGTGCCGCTGAAGGAGGTTAGTTAGCTAAATGTCTTGGGACAAGGACTGTAGGAGAATATGGGGACGTACAAAAGGCTGGTGGTGCCGGTTGTGGTCGCTGGCTTGGGGCCAAAGAGCGAGGTGCCGCCGGTGCCGCCGAATAGAGATGTCTGCTGCTGCTGCGGCTGCTGCTGTTGCTGTTGCTGCTGCGGCTGGCCGAACAGGCCGGTGTTTTGTTGAGCGGGCTGGGCAGTGCCAAAGAGCGAGGTGGTGCCCATCTGCTGCTGGGCTGGTTGCGCGGCACCTCCGCCGAAGAGCGATGTGCCGGTCGACTGCGCCGGTTGTTGTGTCGTCGCGCCGCCGCCGAAAAGGCCGCCGCCCGTCGCGGCGGGGGTCGTCGTGGTTCCTCCTCCGAAGAGAGACATATGTTGCTGTTGTGGTTGCTGTTGCTGTTGTTGCGCCGGTTGACCAAAGATTCCCCCACTTGTCTGTTGTTGCTGAGGCTGCCCGAATATGCCCCCCGTCTGCTGTTGTTGCTGTTGTTGCTGCTGTTGTGGTTGTCCGAATATTCCTCCAGTCGGCTGCTGCTGTTGTGGTTGCTGCTGCGCGGGTTGGCCAAAGAGGCTCGGTGTTTGTTGCTGCTGTTGTTGACCTGGCTGCTGCTGCTGGTGCTGTTGTTGTTGCGTTGTTCCTCCTCCTCCAAACAAACCTCCACTGGCTGGAGTCGGTGCTCCAAACAAGGATCCCGTGTTTTGCGGTTGCTGTGCGGTTGCCGTGCCAAAGCCGGTGCCGGTGGACTGTGCGGGCGTGCTTCCACTGATGGGGGCAGGCAGGCAATTAGCAGTTGCTCTTCTTGTAATGTAAACAATGATGGGATGGAAGATGACCAAGAACAACTTACAACATATTGGCAGTGCCGGTGTTGATACTAAGCCCCGCGGGACCGCTTGCTGAACGGAACATGTTGACGTATCGAAAAAGTGTAATTATCTGTATGCAAGGGATGGGTTTGTTACAACGTCGGTATACGCGACTCGTGAATTCCGTGTCGTCGTGAAATGTGGAGATGTCTGACGCGGGTTTGAACTTTTGAAGATGCGGCTGCTGCAAGGCACAGGATAGCAAGTGCCGGGTAGGCAATTCACAATTCCCCCAAAACACACGGACCACTTTAATTGACGTCGCGCTTCATCACCGGAACACGCGCCCTGACCGCCTGCCTAAAACGTACACAGTATTTCAACTACAAACAGCCAAGACCATTTCGCCGCATTATCTAGGTAATCTGTCAAGCCAACCTCACCTTGTCATTACAACTTCGCGACCAGCATCATCTTTCCACTTACACCAAACAAATCAAACCAACACATTTGACCAAGAATCCAACTCAAAATGGATATCGACGAAGACGAGGATTTCTACGCTCCCGACGAGCCCCAGGCCGCTCCGGCGACCACAGCCGCGACCACCCAATCCAGCACCACCCCCGCCACCACAACCACAGCAGCTCCCACTACCACATCATCAACAACAGCAGCCGCACCTTCAAAACCCGAAGACGAGCTCGAGGAAGGCGAAGAGGAAGATGAAGGCGGCGGCGCCATGGACGAAGACGACGACTCAGACATCGACATCATAACCGAGCGCAAAGACGGTTCCGCCCCTCCTCCTCCCGTCCAGTCCCGCTACAGCGAGATCCGCAACATTCCGCAGCGGGCGGCGGCGAACGATAATGGAGTTAAGACCGCGCCTGTTAAGAAGACGGATGGTATCAACAACAGCAACAAGTTCGGTGGTGGTGGTGGAAACGAAGACAAGAGGAAGGGTAGTGGTGCTGCGGGTGGTGGCAGTGGCAGTGGCGCAGAGCTCCCGCCCGTGAGGACGTCCAAGATCGAGGTGGATGGTATCCCGGTTTATAAACCGGTTGGAAAGCCGATTACGGGTGTTGTTATCGATGAGGGTATGTCTTTTTCTTTCCTTCCCTTCCCTTCCCTTCCCTTCCCTCTCCCAATCCCCTCCCTTACCTGCCCCTCACTCTCCGAACGAACAGCTACTAACAACCCCTCTACCCACCACCCAGACCTCCCCGAAAACGACAAACCCTGGCGCAAACCCGGCACCGATCTCTCCGACTACTTCAACTACGGCTTCGACGAATTCACCTGGGCCCTGTACGCGCAAAAGCAAGAAGCCCTTCGGGGCGAGTACAACGCCGAAGCCATCGCCGCCAACAACAAGAAGATGATGGAGGAAATGACCAACATGATGATGATGGGCGGCATGATGCCTCCCGGGATGGGCGGTCCTGGCGGTCCTGGCGGCCCCGCCGGACCCGGTGGCATGGGTCCAGGTGGTGCTGCTGGTGCTGGTGGCATGGGTGGACCGGGTGGTATGGGCGGACCGGGCGGTGGTATGGAAGGCATGCCGCCGGACATGCAGGCGATGATGCAGCAGATGATGGGCGCGGCGGCGGCGCAGGGCATGGATCCGAGCCAGATGGGCCAGATGGGAATGGGCGGGGGCGGTCCGGGCGATATGGGTGGTATGGGAGGTATGTTTGGTGGCCCCGGTGGTGGTCCGGGAGGTCCGGGGGCTGGTATGGGCCCTGGCGGTCCTGGTGGTCAGGGTGGTCAGGGACAGCAGTTTGGTGGAGGATTTGGTGGTAATCAGGGACAGGGTGGTTATGGTGGGTATGACCAGATGGGTGGTGCAGGCGGTGGTGGTGGAAGGGGTGGTAGGGGAAGGGGGAGAAGGTGGTAATAGCACTGGTGATCCCTCTTCCTTTTTTCTTTTGTGTCTGTTAATGTATGATATTGAGATACCTCTTTGTGTGGCCGAATCGCCGGAATGGCCGGCTGGTGGAATGGATGGATGGGATAATGGTTTACGAAAATCATGAAGTTCTTTTGCTAGTAGGCGGCTTGTGCCTGGCCCTCGATGTCTCTGATGGAGTGTCTACGTGGATGGGAAATACCGTAGCTGGCACTGGATGTTATCACGGATAGTACTCGATCACCACATCACTCAGCCTTACGATCATAGGTAATCACGCAAGCACTACACTTCCATTGTTCTTCCATGACAACCCTATTGTTCTATTAACCAAGACCAAAACCATCGTCAACTCGATCTCCCCGGTATCCCTCATAGCTCACCTCGCCGACCGCCTCGCCCAGGTAGTTTAATCTCCCAGTATTCCAGTTCAACAACTCGCCAGTACGCTTCTTCACAATCTTACTTAATGTCTCTAGGGCACCTGGCCTCACATAAGGTACCCAACTCAAATTCTCCCAACGGCCAACGCCCCCCCCCCCCCCCCCCCCCCCGCTGACCAGTGGTACCCCCTGTACTGGCGCCCTGGCGGAGGGTGGTTTTCTCCCCACAACTGTTCTCTCTTTCTTGGGCTGGTATGCTGGCCTTGTCGGGCACACACACTCGGTTCTTTTAGCGCACTCTCGTCACCCCAGTTCCTGGTTGGCAGGTATGACGTCGTCTGGGATGGCCCAAATCAGAGGCGAGTGAGTGAGTGGCTCTGATTTTAGGGCAGAGTTGTATGTAGAGGTATGTATGGTGGCCGTGTCAAGATTTGATCTTCTATCGTATGGAGATTCACACAGGCAGGCAGGTAGCATCGATTATATTCGGAGGTGTAATCTGCCCCATTCGGAGAATCGGGATGAACCTAATTGGGTGTGGAGACGGAGCCGACTTTGCGTAGGTACATAATGGATCTGTCGCCGGAGGATGAAGTAAGGTACATATTACAACCCCGCGTCACTACAAAAGGCAGGCACCAATAGAAAGAGTTAAAGGTACCTCGGCTTGCAACTCTCGGTTGGCGCCTGTCCATGCGGCTCTAAACCTGTTTGAGCAACTCCGTTTCATCGACGGGTGAGAAAGGGAGCAAGACTTAATGGTGGTTGGCCCCTCTCGAGACTCAACCGTCAACACCACAGGATTTTACATCGCCACTTGTTTCCAGCTTTCCTGTCTAAAGACCAACGATTTACAACGGCAACAACAACAACAAAGCTCGGTACGGCCGACAAGGGCTGCCAGGACCCCGTGCAGACTCTAGAGGAAACTCAAGAGCAGCCTGGCCCTAATCATACATATCATGGCCACCACAACCTTTCACCTCTTCCCCGACCTCCCGTGGGAGATTCGATCTAGGATATGGGAGCTGACTGTCGAGCCTCGTACGGTTGACGTCCACATCTCCTACGAGTGGGATGACGTTAGCGCTGAAGCGAGAGCCAAATACCATCATATAAGGCTCAGACTCCTTTGTTTGCGCTCATCCACCCCCGTGCCTGCACCTTTGCAGGCGAGAGGCCCGGAACCACCTCACCTCCGTGACCAAAGAAGGGTACTACCGATACTACCAGCGAGCCTTCAACCAGTTGCCCGATGCGAAGGGGATCGGGGGCGAATGGATAAAGTGCGAAACACTTGAGCACCGGCTGGACCTGGGCCTTGAGGCCGAACCGCGCTATGTGTGGGTCGATTTCGACGTGGACATGATCTCTACCGGGGAAACTCCTTTCGAATACTTCGAGTCTTATTACTTGGACATCAAGCGGTGGAAACTTGCGCGGGACAGATTTTCGCCGAAAATGCCGGACGGGTACTTTGATGGCTATGAATCCGAAGCCATTCGGAAACTCGTCAATGCTGAAGAGATTCATGTCATCTGTCTGGGCCGTGGTGGCGGAGTTGAAGATTGGGAAGCCACGCATGAAGAGTTTTGTTTCCCCTGCGACGAAGACAGGCTCTGGCTGATCGATCCGAAAGACGGTCGTATGGTGAACGCGGTCGACAATGACGCCGTGTGCGAGGAAAAGAGATACGCGTATTATCGGGCCAATGGTGCCTTCATCAACCCTGATACTATGCAGCCCTTTGTGCCTTTTCTCCCGCCAGGCTGGTTTGAGGGACAGGAAGAATGGGATTTTTTTTACGTTGACGACGAGTATTACGATGATGCCTACCTCTAGGTAGACGGGCTGTTATTGAGCACAACCGGGCTGTTGGCGAGGAGAGGAGTTGGTGGTGGGGATGGTCGGTGGCTTCAAGAAGTACACTAAAGGTTACCGAGTTCAAAGACGGGAGGTGATCCCGTTGCCAAAGCTGCATTTAGTGCATGCAACTGCGGGCGGCCCCGCTACCCTTATACGGGCAAGGGATAGGGTCAACCCCTGGATTCCAAGACATACTACCTTGCTGACACTAGTTATTGTCGTAACATCCGTCCGCTTCGGATGGCTCAGATGGTATTCAACTTCTGGTTGTACTGTGCAAGCTGCGAGGATTGGAAGGCGAACCAAATGGCACCTCTAGGTCAAAACTGGAAGGTAAAAGTCATGGATTGACTTGGCGTTCCTAGTAAGATTGCCCCTTTTCCCTCTTCTTCCCCTTCCCATCGGTTGAGGCACAAGAGTTTTGATATCGCTGCGTCCCCATTAACGGTCACTGAAGACCAGGCCTTTGCTCTCGTTCCTCTCTCCTCCCCTGATCTATCTCCTCCCCAACTTGCTCCCTTCAGCTACTCGAGACTTGCGGCCACTCCAGCAGTCCAGCTTCTACCACGAGCATGAAGATCTCCGGCTTATTCTCTCTCCTAGCCATCGCCCGCCAGGCAGCGTCTCAATGGGCATTAGTGCCGCACTTGCAATGGGACCCCAATACGGCCAAGGATTGCATCGAATGGTGGGATAACTTCATCGACGAGCCCGAACCGTACATCGGCTCCAGCTCCTGTGAGGCTGTACGGAAATATTGGGGCATCACCCCCGAGGAGTTCCACAAATGGAATCCTTCAGTCGGGCTCGACTGCAAACCGTGGAACGACGTAACATCCTACTGCATCCTCACCCAGGAGAAAGTCGATGCCCATGCGGACTTATTCAGCTCAACGACGACCTCCAGGGTTGCCGCCGCTACCACCACCACCACGACCACCACGACCACCACGACCAGCCTGGCTCCCTCTCCCACCGCTTGGAAAGCAAGAGGCTGCTACGTCGAGTATTCTGATGTTCATATTATGGATGAGAAGATGAGCCCGGCCGGCGGAGATGCCGACTTGACCATCCCCAAATGCAAGGATGCTTGCTATCGCGCGGCTAAGGGCTACATCTACGCCGGCGTGCAGGAGGGAAACCAGTGCTGGTGCAGCAGGTATCGTGGTCGGGCGTGGACGAGGAATCAGAGTGAATGTGATGTTCCTTGTGCTGGTGATAGGAATACCATCTGCGGGGGAAAGGGACGGCTCAGTGTTTTCGAGGCTTTGGAAAATGAGGGGCCGGTCACGTCTGATGATACTACTGGGGAAATCAGCACCGGCATTAAGGCTACGGGTAGTGTGAGCGGGAGCGCGAGCGCGAGCGCGAGTAGGACCAGCTCTGGTGCTGTGACAGGGGAGACGAGGGCTAGTTCTGGGGCTATTAGAAACATGGGGATATTCTGGGGGTTATTCTGAAGGAGTAAAAGGATACATGCTTGTCTCTTCGGCGGGGAGTGATGGATGGATGCCTTTTTTGGTTGTCGAGATAGTCAGGGAGTTACCTAGTGTAGGTATGGGAAAAAAGAAGAAAAAAAGATTGACAAGTTGACATCGACATCGACGTCTCAATAGCCATCAGTGTATCGGCTGATGGTCCAGGTGAGCTGGCAATGTGCACGCGGCCCCGGTGTTTGGACTGAAGCAAGTGCCGTGTAAGGAATCGAATTCGCCGAGGTGACTCCGTGGTACCTTCCGTGTTGAGTGTCCGAGATCCCTTCAACACTTATCAAAAGGAAGCAAGGAAAGTACGAGGGATGGGAAGGAGCATGTGCAATGAGGAAGGCGCTTGTCAGTGCTTTAGAGGTACATTGTGCATACTGAAATGTCTGGAAGGTGCATCCCACTCGAAACACTTAGAAGAATTTTAGATCTGGTCTGGCCTCCTATTTCTTTCTCAACCAAGTCACAGATCAAGCATTTTCCTAATTATTGCTCCTTTTTGTCTCAATACCTGTGGCCGATCGCATTCCCACAAAGTTATCAAGTCAGCACATCTCTCTCTTCTACATCAATCCCATGCTGAGGCTGTCGCGTCCAAGCAGAGCCCCAAGTCAACGTTACTGTTGCCCACGCCGGCCTCACCAAGATTGACGATGGCTCCGCCGTTGCCTTGACCAACGGAAACACCGAAGAGCAGCCTGCTACTGGCGGCGCCCCCGCCCAGACCGACGCCAGCGACAGCATCGCCAACTCTGCTGCTGAGAGTGGCTGGTATGTTTCGTGCTCGGCCACTGTCTCTGCCGACCTGATCGGCTCTCAGAAATGGGTTGAGTTCAGCTAGCCTTGACGAGAACGGTTGCCTGGCAGCATCATTTCGGGAGCGGTAAGTTGATCACAAGGCCATTGTCATTCTTCGATAACATGGTACCCTAATTCCGCTATCCCCATGTCCATGATGCAATCCGCCATTTTGGACCCTGACTAGCCATTGCTGACTTCATGATTCTAGAGGTACCAGATCATCATCCATCGTCACTCCGTACCGATATGCGGGATGCTAGACCGACGTCTATTCCCCATCTTCTCCTGTCATTTTGACCGAGCGAGCCCAACTACCAACAATCATCCACGAAACCTTCCAGGCCGTTAGCCCTCCTATCCTGCTTGTCTCCCTGCGGCCCCTTGGCCAATGACCATACATTGTCCTTCCGTCCTCCATATCGGCCATGACTCAACACCACGTTTCCCTCTTTTGTTTAGCTCAAAGTAACCTCCTCCCCGCTCGAACTCCCCCCCCGACGTAAAAGTAGGCATAGCAGGCGGCTCCCCTCCCACCACCGGCGGTCTAGTCACGACAAGCCCAGCCCCCAGCCCTCGACCCCGACCCCGACCCCGCCGCCGTCGTCGGAACAGCCCCACCAACCCCCTCGCACACCTCACTCCAAGTCGTGCTCGGCGTCGCCACAAGCACAGTAGCACTAACATGCTGATTCGGACATCCCACCGCCCAGTCCTTGGTGACCGACACGTACAAGCATCCGTTGCAGTTAATGGGCTTGAACAAAGTGGTGGTGGACGGAAAGGACGTCAGGGTGCCGTCCCAGTCTGGCGGGGGACAGGGACGGTGGCTGGCGGTGCTGGTCAAGGTGGTAGTGCAGGGCCGGAGGGAGGAGACGATGGGGAACATGTTCCCAGGGAGGGTGCCGCTGGGTTCCAAAGAGGTTTCTGTCTCGGCTGGGGAATCCCCGAAGTCGGTGGATTCGTAGGAGGATTCGGTTATTGGACTCCATTCGGGGATGTCGGGTGGGGTTAGGACGATGCCATTGTCGGGTGGTCCAGTGGGAGCGGCGGAGGAGGTGGTTGTTGTCTCGTCGGAGAGGGCTTGTCGAGGGGCGTTGATGGCTGATGAGAGGGCGGGGAAGATGGTGGAGAAGAGGAGGAGGTGGCGGAGGGTCGTCATGGTGTTGAGGTTGGGTAGGGTGGTTAACATCGTGAGTGTGAGTGTGAGCGTTGTGGTGATGTTTTGTCTCGTGTGTTGCTCTCAACTGGATTGTCGACTGACGGAAATACAGGATCGAATCGTTTGAAGGGAGCCGGATTGTTCAAGTACTCCCCCAACCACCAAAGTCTAATCCCAACTCAGCGGGACTTGCAGTTTGCATCCAACACAGTGACAAAAGGCGTCAACCGGCACGAGCCTCAAAGTCGCTCTAGTGTTGATAGTGTTGTGACTGAAATCCCGGGTCTTGCACAAGTTTTGAGAGAGAAAGCTCCAATTGGAGCGTCGCATTCGTTTATGCGGTGCTTCTCGATGGCGGTGAGTTAGTTCCAGTGTCCAAGTCTTCTCTCACATCTTTTGGTATGTCTGTCTGTTTTCTTCGCTCAATAGTGCGGTGTCTACGTTGGTGATATATGTGTAGGAATCAGGTGGGTTGCCCGAAAATGTGTAAGAAGTACAGTCCGTCCTCGTACAGGCCTGTTGGTTGGTCAATGGTCCGTCCCATGAAAACATGGCGACTGGGACTGGGATACCGGGGTGCGGGACACTGCATAAAGAGCCCCAGAGCTGAAGGTGCTGACCGTCTGGTACCGGACGTTCGGCGGTCGGTGATCCGGGTTTTTCGACAGTTCAAGCTTTCTGGCTTCTCTCGAATCTCGGGTGACATGTCTTGGTTTCTCTTGGGAAATAAGGTCATAGGAGGCTAACCAGGCTTTTGCGGTCATCAGAGTGCAACGTATATGCAATTTTTGGAAACATTTTGTTTGAAAGACCGGTTGACAAGGTGATATAGTGTCGTTACGTTCCGCGGTCAGCTTGAACGGATCTGGATCGAAAGCTAGTGGTACCGGTACCGAATGGTACAGTATAAAGTCAATGATGTCTGGGGCAACATTCAACAATATCGAGGGCGGAATGATGGAACATGGAACAAGGAAGAATATGTGATGGTGTTCCAGTGTACCACAGGCCGGGTAAATGGGGCGGGCTACGACGTTAGTGATTGGGTGAGCAATGAGTCTCACACACGTTTGTATGGCCACGAGGGTTACCCCATGAGCCGGGGAAGGTTTGGAAAAGAATCGTCCAGGCCATCATCGCTTGAATTGAGTTGCTTATATGTGGCTGGCCGCTATCCGTAAACGTGATTGTCTGCTTTTGCGTCTGGTTCAGCCGCTTTTGTGGCTTCGGATTTGCCGTTTAGGTTTTTCCACGCTTCGGCTTGTGAGACGGGGTTTGTTCCAGGAAGTGCAAAATCTCGATCGGGGAACCCCATGAAGCTTTCATGACCAAGATCCTCCCCGTCGTTTGGCATCTGTGACACAGTCAGGACTCAGGTCGCCTTGGAGGAGATGAACAGGACAGGAGGACTGGAAGATGGACAGCAACCGATATCACACATCCAGCCATGGGAATACCCAAGCCCTAAAACCGCAACAACAGAGAATCTCACCGGCTTGGAAAAGCAGTGACTCGGACCGGACTCCGAACAAAGGTAGGTAACATGATCAACACTTTGTACGACCGACCCCCTGAAGCTGGAATGCCAGAGTTGCGGTGTTCCTGACTGAGCTGCCCCTGTACATTGTATGCAATGTAGTGCACGCATTACTAGTGCCCTTCCAGTGCATGCAAAACAGGCGACCTATTTTTAGGGCATGGCGTTGCACTCACCCGCATTTCGTGGTTCCGAACTTTTCAAGATCCCCAGACTTGGCGAGTGTGCCTCTGGTGGTTGGGGGCCGAACTGGCGGGCACTACACTAGGTAGACGGCCTTGAGAGCCTCCTCCTGGATATTAACGTGAGCTAAAAGGGGGGGGGGGGGGTGGATTTGCATCTTACATACATGGAGTTTGTTGAATGATGAACTGGGAAGAGCGGAAGAAGCCTTTTATCTTTCGACTTGATGCTACATACATCTGTCTACAGATTCCGTCGCTCACTAAGGTAGGTTTCCACGAGATCCATGTTGGGAGCGAGGGAGCTTACAGGGGCCACTAACAGAGGGCAGCGTTGACTCTTGTAACACCTATCGTGTTTCCACACACCTTGATTCTGTGTAGGGTTTTGAAAAGAAGCTGCAGGACTGTTCAAGAGCCCAGCTCACAGAATGAAGTCCATATATCCCATTGAACCTGTTCTTTCTTGTTGAAAATATCCAGTGTCTTTCACCAGCGAAGTACCTAGACCTGATACCAGCTCCGGACTGGACGCTCGCAGTGGAGCGTGCTGGCTGGCAGTGGAGCGGGACGGCGAAACATTCCACTAACAATTTCTGCTAACGCGTCTCAGGGCACTGCTGGCAATGATGCACCACGGCCCTGATGACATCGCAGCGAAATGCCATCAAAAGGTGAGGAATTAAGAATGAAGTGGAAGATTCAGAAGCTGCTACCTAGGTATGCGAAGAAAAGTTATTATACCGGTGCCAAACCTCTCACACTGCTTGGAATGCGTGGTGCTTAGGTACCTGTCTCAAAATAGGAGGTCGAACCTATAGCGCTATTATCTGTTAGTGCATCGCTAACATGGACCCCCCCGCCGCCCCGGTGCCCCGTGTCAACGCTGGGAGCTCTCGTACTCTGGCTCGTCTCCGTCACCTCCCGATCTCCCGACATCGACCGACCTGACGCCCTCGCTCAACGTTCAACAACAACAACATGATCAAATCGCCTAAGCGGCGACGTCCAAGGGATTTGGCAGAAACGAACTTCCGCCGCCGCTTGTAGGAGCATTCTTTTCCAGCAGGATAAGGTACGTACGTACGGAATATGTACTACTGTACTATAGTCCACAAGCTGACCTTCACTTCGAACAGGACAAAAAGCAAAATTGTGTGGATATGATTTGCTGCTCAAAAGTCAGAATAGTTTTATGGTATCCGGGAAAGTAAGTAGAGATGGAGGCTGCGGGAAAACGCACCGTTACGGCGGAGTTTTTCAGTCCTCTCTGTCGAACGACATCAGAACAGCAACGAGCAGCGCGCAGGGGCACTCATCCCCAGTTGCCTGCCTCAGCGTTTCCATTCATTCAAGCCTCAAAAGTCGACCCAATCTCCCCACTCTTCACATTGCTAAACTTGACCTCCGTCCAGCTGGCATCCCTCTGGATGTCATCCGCGTGACCCTCCTCCGGCAGACACGGTCCCCTTCCCGTCCCGGGCTGGGTCTCTGGGTCCGCTCCGGGAGGGAACGTCCCATCCAACCACTTCATCGCGCTTCCCGCATCATGCCACACGCTAAAGACGAGAACCATACCGCGATCCAGCGCCTCGCCCATCTGTCGCAGCCCGCCCTGGTTGGCAAAGGCGTTTACTCCCCCAAATATCTGCTTATTCTTGGCGCAAAACTCGTCGGTGATGGTATCGCTCGTTGAATCGTAACCAGGCACGGCGATGGTGGAGGTGGTGATTAGCTTGCCATCTTGGAGGTAGAGCCGCTTGATAGCAGAGAGTTCCTTCTCCCCGGTGGTCGTGGTGTTGCTGAAGAACTGGGTGACCACGGTGAAAGGACGGGTGGTGTCGACTTTGTTGCCTTCGCCGCGGCCGTAGTAGGGGTGGTCACCGAGGCGGTAGGGGTTGTAGTCGCAGCCGTCTTTGTCGCAGACGGATTGGTACTTGTCGGTACGACCGCAGAGAGCGCCGGAGCACTTGTAGAGCGCGGTGACGTTGCAAGGATGTGGGGTGAAGGCGGTGGCGCGGGAGTTGGCTTCCCAGATGTCCATTTCGTTGCAGCAGGCGCCGTAGGATTCGAGGTTGGCCTGGGAGTTGGTCAGTATATAAAGTTGAGCGGAGCGAGTTTTTCCCTCCGGAAGGTCACCGGAGGGAACAAAACGGGAAAAGGGGACATACCTCGCCGTTAATGAATGCTGGAGTAGGGCACTGGGCATCACAGTAGCCCGTGCCATAGCTTGCGCCGGCTGGGTTCAGCGAGCTCTTGCCTCCGTTGGCGAGCATCTCGCTGAAGTAAAGAGCTCCATTGGTGCCGCACGGGAGCTTGCTAACGTCCACATCGAACGTGAACTCTTTGTCAAGGAGCGAGAACATGCCATAGGTCGTCTCGTTGGCGAGGAGGTAGACTCGCGGGGAGACAAGACTGGTGGTGCCATCGGTCCGGTTGACGAAGAGGTTGAGGGTCAACTCGCTGCCGTTGGTGTGAATCCCGGATCCAGCGTAGTCGACGCCCTCGAGGTTGCAGTTGGTTGCGCATGTCTTGGCGTCTGGACATACGGCTGGGTTGAGACCGTTGGTTTTGCAGTTGGTGTAGTCGTCTGTATGGACCCATCTGTAGTCGGAATCCAAGACGAGGGAGGTGTCTTTCTGGATACATCCGCCAGCGACGGTACACACCCAAGTGGGAAGCTTGGGATGGACTTCAGGAGACAGTTTTCCTGGTTGTTGAGCGGAGACAGCGGTGGCCAGCAAGGCCGACAAGAGAGTCCTTCGTGACATGGTCTTCGAGCTTGAGCAGAACAGAGCTTGCCTTGGCCTGATATGGGAGACATGCCAGAGAACCACATGGCGAGGCCGACTTATATCGCAAAGGCGGACTCTTAGAACAGGTTTCCATCGTTTCTATCGCGGCCCTTCGCGAATAACTCAATGTTTCCTTCTCGGAAGTCTTCCGACAGGGACACCGGCAGTCGGCAGCAGAGAGCCGGTAGCGAAGTGCTGCCATAGTGTCCTGCTGCTCTGTATTTTACTCGAGACGTATTCCTTGGCGTAGATTGGTTATCGTGGTCGCATTCCAGTTATTGCACCGCGGTTTCCTGGAGGATCGCTCCCCGAGTTTTGGTGATGATCTCCATGTTTGGTTCTCTCGTGGGTAAATCGGAGGATAAAGCAAGCGGGATCTGCTGCCGTCTCGGAACCAGTAATGCCGTCTTTATGCTGATTTCCTAATGCGCGCAGATCAGGGTGGCCCTTTCATGTTAGCGCGTCATCCTTCGAAAGATGCGGTTCATCGTCGCGCAGAGGTGTTGAAGGTGGAAAAGGTTGATGACGCGGGGAAAGAAGATCCGGGATTGAGTACCGAGAACGAAGATCATCGCGGGGGAATGGCGCCGGGTGGGGCCGTGTTTGCCCTGAAAGCGGAACTTTCAAGCCTCACTTGCTCCAACTGTCAGCCACTGAAGACGTACCTGTGGCGCTTACAGTTGGAGATGCCGCAAGCCCCACCAAGCTAGCGATTACGTTATCGCCGCTTTCCCAACTTGGCCTCGCCGCCGGCGAAGATTCACCAATTTCAGTGTTTATCATCGACATTGTACAACTACAAAACACGGCGACCTTGTGAAGCTGTTGACACTTTTAACAACCGCATACCAACCGTAAAACCCTCGAATCATCCGTTTTGCCGCCCATCGAACACAAACAGACCCGCCAGAACCGATGTCGCAACAACAACTCTCCCGGCTCCTCCCTCTGCCGGATGAAGACCTCAAGCAGGTGCTAGATTACGCCTCGACGCTCTCCAAGATCGAAGCGATTGACCACTTTACAAACCTACTCGGTGACTCTCCCGCCGTCATCGACTTTATCTCGACCTTTAACGCCCGTCGCGCCGATCCAAAAGCGCCGCCCGCCCCGTCTCCTGCCGCCCGAACACCATCAGCACCCAGCTCAGCACAAAACTCGGCTCCCAATTCAGATATCGATCGAGTGCCGAAGACCCAGCGCAAACCAAAGAAGAAGCAGGGACAATTACAAGCCCAACCTTCTCGACAAGTCACAAACTTTTCCCTTGCGCCAGGGACGAAGGCTTACAACAAGAAGGATGCCGATCTCGAATATATCACGGCCAAGTCGAAGCCAACAACACCATCGAACGAGCAAGCAGGAGGACCCAGTAAACCACCACCATCCAAACCTACCGCACAACCCGCACAACCAACACCGAGACCACCACCATCCGCCCATGGCACATTAGTCTCCGACCTAGGCAAGCCGAAGCCCAAATCAAACCCCGTTTCTCGCACCTCGACACCCGGCCCGAGCAACAACGGCAAGAACGCTGCCACCAAGATCTCCATAGCCGGCGGCACCCCCATGCACGGCGCCTCCACCGCCCTCTCCGACCTCGACGACGCCATCCGCCAACTCGAAATAACCACCAACCCAACGCACACCTCCAACTCCGCCTCCGGCATCGCCTCACGCCGGTGCAACTGCGTTGCGGCGCGCCATCCCCTCTTGGCCGCGGCCCCGAACTGCCTAAACTGCGGCAAAGTCGTCTGCGTCAAAGAAGGTCTCGGCCCTTGCACCTTCTGCAACCACCCTCTCTTATCCCAAGCCGAAGTCCAGCAAATGATCAAAGAACTCAAAGCCGAGCGCGGCCGCGAGAAGATGGCTGCCGACAGGGCAGCCAACAGGAAAGCTGACGTGGGCGGGGTTCCCAAGCCGTTTGCTCGCCCGAGGGGGTATGGTGATGAATACGAGGATGCTCCTACGCTGCAGGAGGCGGCGGCGAAACAACAGGCGGAAGCGCAATCAGCGAAACAAAAAGCTATTGAGCAGCGCGACAAACTGCTTAATTACCAAGCGGAAAACGCGCAAAGAACGACGGTGAGAGACGAAGCGGCGGACTTTGACGTTAGTGCGATGGGAGGGAGCATGTGGGCCTCCCCCGAAGAGAGGGCGCTAGCGCTCAAAAAACAGCAGAAGCTGATGCGGGAGATGGAGTGGAATGCACGTCCCGAATACGAAAAGAGGCAGCAGGTGGTTAGTATTGATCTGGTGGGCAAGAAGGTACTCAGAAAAGTGACCAAGGTTGAGAGACCTGTTACGCCTGAGTCTGATGAGCCTGAGGAAGATGATGGGACAAGAAGGCCGGGGGAGTATCATGTTGCTCCAACGACGTCGACGTCGAGGACAAGTGGTGGTGGTGCGTTTAGCAAGAATCCGTTGTTGGGAGGCATGATTAAACCTGTTTATGAACCAGCGGCAAAGGAAAAGGGGGCGGAGTTGTTGGAAGGGAGGAGGGATAAGAGTACGAGGTGGAGGAGGGTGCAGGATGATCGGGATGATAATGAGGCGGTCATTTTGGATGGGGGGATTTATGGTGGTGGAAGGAGTCAGGATGTGAAGACGGATGCGATGGGGGGTGGGGATGATGAGCCTGCTTGTGGTTGAAGGGGGGTCTGCCGTAGCCACAAAGATAGAGGATTGACATGATTTTTTCCACTTGATGGGCTGTGGTGATGTCTGCGAGCGTCATGAGGATGTGTCTTGGTGTTTTGGACGGGCCAGCTGACAAGCCCGGCCTGAGAGACATGGCTTGCGATAAGAGCTCTTGATCTCCACTGTTACCCGGACTCCACCTCCCCGTCGTTATCAGCCTTACCATCAAGGTCCTCACCCGCGGCTTGAGTCGACATTCGTAATGGACCCTTCTTTCCGTGCTGATCGGCCGCTAAGTACTCGAATAAGGTGTCGACAAAGGCCTATGTACCTCTGTTAGTGAGCCGATTCTTAACTATGGCAAAATGATCGCTCTACTACCACTCTTCTAACAGACATTTGGAGGAGATACTTCCGTTCTTCGTCAGTGCTCTCCTTCCACTTCTTTTTTTCCCCCTACCTACCTTATCCTCACTGCACTGTAGGACTTGTCTTCCAGGAATCATGATCATCATAGTCAATAGATGTGGGAACAGCTTGGGTATCTAGCAACTGTTGGAGGGAAAAAGGATTCAGTGACTGTGATCGAGTCTCAATTCGTATCAACTAACCAAAGGTAAGAAAAAATGGTCTGATGCCGCTTTTAACGAGATGACAAAACCACCAGTCAATAACCCGTAGGCTTCGCGGCTGTGATCACGATGGATCCAACAAACAGCTGAGAGCTGTAGTTCGAGACAAGAGATAAGAGCTCCCCACATGAGCTCCCAGATCCCGTCATCAGGGGCATCATCCGGGTTTCTGCATCATCAATCAGCCTTACCATCCACTTTGCGCAGCGAGTGTTCTTCTCAGACGGCCTGACCCGCCCGCCCTACGATGTGCTCGTCTTCCTCCGACGGGTCCCATTCGGGGAGAGGGCCTCGCTTCGGTCGAGTGACGCTTGAACTGAAACAGGCAACACAACTGCAACATCCACGAACATTCAACCCCAGGAGTGAAGGTGGCGTTGGTAACATATGGTGTTTCCCCTCTCAGAACTCTGTTTCAAGCGAACGAATCATAATGTTCCCATCTCTGATGAGCTGAGGCCTTTTCTTCCGAGACAGGTTCCGTGGGACCGTGTGGAAGAGGTGTGTACCCCCATTTTCAGATTTCAGCCCAGTTCGTCATCCCCTGAAAATGGGCTGGCACGGGAGAGACAAGAAAACCCCGCGTGCTCCTCATCATTCTGCAGCAGAAGGCAAAAAAGCTTCCCGCCCGTCTGCACGAGAAGCGAGAAGCGAGAAGAGTGCTCGTCTCTTGCCTGGGCTGTGCTGGGTCAGAATGGCCCGGTGATTCGGGACAGCCAGCTTCCAGTCTTCCAACAGGAACATTGATCTTTCAAGGAAAGCTTTCAACAAACGACGAACACCGCCAAAACGAACACTCGTTCATCCAATCACGGCTCAATGATAAGCAAAGGCGGAGCCCCACGTGTCTCTGCAAACTGCACCTCTTGAAAATGCGGAGGGGCATTGATAAGGTAGCAGGCTCGGCAGGGGGTCATCGAGGGGCAGCGGCGCCATTAGCCACTGGCATCAACTCTGATTCCGTCATGAGATTGGATAAGAAAGTCATCCAGTGGCCAATGGGGTCATGAGAAATGATAGATAGGAGAAGTCGATAGGGTGAAGACGGTTTGTACCGGTGCCAAGGAATTGGAGAACGGTTGGAAATGGTTCGATGTGACTGGATGAGAGGGGCAAGAGCAAAGGGGTTTGGGGACAGTTGGCCGATAGCGGGGACGGGTTTCTTTGTTTGTTCTCGAAAAGAGAGAAGAGAGAACAATGAACGAAGGAATTCTATTTCCGTGATGGGAGGACAGAGGGCAGAAAAACAGGAAAAGGTAAGATGGAAGTCAGAATAAGCATGTGTATCCCCAACTGAATTCCATGTTCCCCAGTTTTTGTTGTGAATCTCCCGGCGGGAGATCAGAGGTCAACAGCGCAGTAGCGTGTCACTGCACCTTCCCGGCACAAGGGGAGAATGGATGACCGGTGGAACCCTTCGTTTTTCCTCCATCGACGACAGGGCAGTTCCTTCCTTGCCTTCCTACTTCGAGATTGATCCAAATATGGAAAGAGAAGCTCATGCGGATATTCCGAGAATTTCGTGTCTCTGTTTCTGACATTCTGACACTGATGAATGGCATTGCAATCACGAAACGGAAACACAAACCACAAACCACAAACAGGAAAAGGCCATTGGACCGATCACCGGCCCTTCTTTTTGTTCCAAATTCATCCCACTCGACAAAACCCAAGCCACCCTCCATCAAACGATGGCTTCACAAAGAAACACCCTCATTGTCTCGGGGGTAAACGGGGGCTCGGGGGCAACCAAATGGCCAATGCGCGGGCAATACGGGCGCAAGGTGGGCGACGTCAGGGGTACCATTTCATATCCAAGGGTCTCAGTTAAAACAAGTGACCCGACTGGATATGGACTCGATGCTATTGATAGAGGTACCTTTTATCGGTATCGTACCTTTTACCGCTGGCGGTTCGTATCAGTCCCGTCCCATCTTGGTTGTCTCCAAAATGGACCCCGCTAACCACCTCATACTTACCTCATACAACCTACACCGCAGCTAATGAGAAAAAGTCTAGACCAAGGCAAACGCAGCAATATGTTCGGACGGGATCGGATGTAAAAGTCACGGGCAGCTCGATCTTTGCAGACCGCATGGCACTGCTGGCTGGCTGCGCCGCAACTGTGAACCGGATTCCTTATCTTTGACCGTTCCCGTCCGCCAACGCGCGCGTCTTTTTCTCTCTCGCCTCTTCTCTCCATTACTTCTTTGTTCTTCACCAAGTTTTAAACACATTCAAGATTGGACCGTGGTTATTTTTCTATTGCGACTGCGACTGCGACTTGCCGACTGCTGCGAACTGCTAGCGAGGTGTTTGGACTTTGCGACATCATACATACCATTACCATTACAGACCTAATACTTACACAACTCACACATCACAATGGTTCGTCACCGCTGCATCAAAACCACTACTTCCAAGCGATTGCCCCCTTCTTCTTCTGGATTCTAGACCTTCAAACCAAACAATCGAGAACAGAACAAACAGGTTAACAGATGAATTCACAACAGGCTACCACGGAGTCCTTCACCTCCAATGCGGCCATCTTGGCCAAGTACCGCGATCTCGACCAGCACGGCAAGAGTGCGTCACCTAGAGGTACACCGAGATGATACCCGACACTGACATTTCACGCGAAAAACAGTCATGGCTGAGTACATCTGGATTGATGCTGAGGGTATGTACAATTCCACCACTCTGAAAGAATGTCAAACTGACAGACTGTCTTTCAAACTTACAGGCAACACCCGCACCAAGTCTCGCGTACGTAACATCTTATCGCAACCCTGCTCGGGATCAGACCACCCATCCGGATCTCACCAGCAATTGGGATTTGCGCAATCACTACTCGTCAGGGAAATCGAAACTAACTTTTCCACAATGAACAGACCCTCGATGAAAAGCCAGAGGGCTACAAGCCCGAGGAGCTCCCCATCTGGAACTTCGACGGCAGCTCAACAGGCCAAGCCCCTGGTGACAACTCGGATGTTTACTTGTAAGTCATCATGCGCTTGATGATGAAACTGGGGAATCAGTTACTGACCACCATCACTCTACAGGAAGCCCGTTGCTGTGTACCCGGATCCTTTCCGCCCTCCCAACAGTAAGCCACCAGCCCTCATCTAGCACGTCTCGTTGCGTATCGCTAGGCATCGCTAACTGTATGCAGACATCCTCGTCCTCGCCGAATGCTGGGATTCCGACGGCACCCCCAACAAGTACAACCACCGCCACGAGTGCGCCAAGCTCATGGAGCTTCACGCCAAGCACGAGCCTTGGTTCGGTCTCGAGCAAGAATACACCCTTCTCGATTTGAATGATCGTCCCTACGGCTGGCCTCAGAACGGTGCGTCCCTTTTCCGCCTCCGCAAGGGCATGTTCTATCAAGATGTGCACCTACTAACCATCCATCACCCATCCAGGCTACCCCGCCCCCCAAGGTCCTTACTACTGCGGCGTCGGCGCCGGCAAGGTCGTCCGCCGCGATATTGTCGAAGCGCACTACCGCGCCTGCCTCTACGCCGGCGTCAAGATCGCGGGAACCAATGCTGAAGTTATGCCTGCCCAATGGGAATTCCAAGTCGGTCCGTGCGTTGGCATCGAGATGGGCGACCAGCTCTGGCTCGCCCGTTTCCTGCTGCACCGCGTAGCTGAGGAGTTCGGCGCCAAGGTCTCGGTCGATCCCAAGCCCATCCCTGGCGACTGGAACGGTGCCGGTCTGCACTCCAACTTTTCGACGGTGGAGATGAGGAAGGAGGGCGGTATGAAGCATATCGAGGCGGCGATCAAGAAGTTGGAGGGGAGGCATAAGGAGCATATTGCTGGTGAGTTGCCCGATCTTGGAAGAAATGGAGTGATTGGGTTGGGGCCGAGGCTAATGCAGGGAAACAGTCTACGGCGAAGGCAACGAGAAGCGTCTCACCGGCCGTCACGAGACCGGTGCCATCGACACCTTCACCTACGGCGTGGCCAACCGTGGCGCGTCCATTCGTATCCCTCGCGAGTGTGCCGCCAAGGGCTACGGTTACTTTGAGGATCGTCGTCCTGCTTCTAACGCGGATCCTTATCTCATTACTGGCATTATCAGTAAGCCCCCTCCCTTTCCTTTCCTACTACTACCCTCCGAATCGGAGGCGAGGACGCGATCGACGAGTTGTTTCAGGACCAGGATGAGGAGGACTTCAGCTCGCCACGGAGCGATTGGGTCAGTATCAAGTGCCTCGCTGAGCTCCTCGCTGCCTACGATACACAAATTGAGGAGGAGAACCCCGTTGAACCTCCGCGTAAGGAATACAGTTGCGGGACACAGTACGGACGGATTGATGGATTATATGGGTAATGGAAATGGGTTATGAAGATGATTACGATGATTTGAACGAGAAAATAAGGCAGCACAATTCGGGACTATGGGTGTATGGGTGGCTTGGGGGTGGCCTGGAGTTAATTGAACTTGCGGTCATATTCATTTCTCTTGAACGGGCAAGGTAGATTCAATGCGGAACAATGAAAGTTAAACTCATAAGCTCGTTAACCCTTTGACAAATAGTCAACAACTTCAGCGGTACCCTGACCGAGGTGGTTGAAGCCAAGAACTTACATTGACGGACCAAGCACCACAAGGTTGAAGCCACGGGAAAGACAGACCCAATGTCGATTCTCATGGTAACAGAAGCAGAGATGGAAGAGAACACTTGATGACATTAACATGGCCAATTGAATCCAAAGAACTTCCGCTTACTTACAAAGATGAACCTCGGCTCGTCCCCAATCGTTGGAGAGATATCGGAGATAATGCCAAGACCCCCACGGATCCCCACGGCCACCCGCATCCGCCAAACTTTGCCGGTTCGGGTTCAACGAACCCCATAAAAACCCGGGAAAATGACGCGAGATAGCGCCAGACTAACCCCGCATCGCACCGCACTACCGGGATGGGGGGATCGACCCTCGTCGACGCCGATGTCGCCGGAGTGTCTTCCGTCTTGAAGATTGGTAATCATTTTCCATCTTTTCTTGTTTCCCTTTCCCAGTCCCAGACTCACCGACAATTCCGTCTCGGGGCGAAGACATCCCATCCCATCCCGTCTCCGATTCAACATCATCACCCGGCCAACAACAATACGGGCATTAACCCCAACACCAACACCACAGCAACATCGTCACAATGACGCTCATCAAACTCCCCTCTTCCCTCGAGGACGAAAGTAAACAGAACCCAACCCTCAAAGGCCACAAACTCGTCATCCTCACGCCCTGGGAACCGACACCGGGCTACATCGACTCTCTCCAGAAACAGTTTCCCGACTTGGTCATCGAATACCACAAGTTCGAATGGACCCAATCCGAGTCTCCTCTACCCATCGAACAGTGGAAAGATGTCACCATCGCCTTGACCTCCGGCTTCACCTACCTCCCTCAGCCGAAGGATGCACCGAAGCTGCAGTTTGTTCAGCTGATTAGTGCGGGAGCGAACCATATCCTTGATCAACCGCTTTTCAAGGAGACGGAGGTGGAGTTTTGTACTGCTAATGGGGTTCATGGGTTTGTTCTTTCCCTTCTTTCTCTTCCCTTCCCCCTCCCAGTCTCCTTCCCCCTAATTGTCCCCAACCCCGGAACCCAAGCTAACAGAAAGTCACTGCAAAAAAGCCCCCAAATCTCCGAATGGCTCCTCCTCACCTACCTCGCCTTCAACCACCGCCTCCAGCAATTCCTCGACCTGCAACGCCAGGCGCACTGGTCCAGGGATAATGTCGAGTCCATCGAGGACGCCACCGCCAAAACCGTCGGCATCCTCGGCTACGGCGCCATCGGCCGCCAGACTGCTCGCCTCGCCGACGCCATGGGCATGAAAGTCCACGCTTACACGCTCCACCCGCGCCCGACCCCCGAGTCGAGAAAGGATAGAGGCTGGGCCCCGGAAGGGATGGGAGATCCCGATGGCGAGTTTCCCAGTAAATGGTTCAGCGGTGCCAGCAAAGAGGACTTGCACACGTTCTTGGGGTCAGGGTTGGATCTATTGGTGGTTTCCACCCCCCTGACGCCGGGGACTAAACACCTCTTGGGGAAGGAGGAATTCCAAATCCTCTACGACTCCTCCCCTTCCGTTAACTATGTCGACGAGACCGGCCACAGCGAGCTAAGAGGCAGGACGTTTGTGTCAAACATTGCGCGCGGACCGGTGATCAATACAGACGACCTAATTGAGGCATTGGAAACGGGGTTGATCAAGGGAGCGGCGCTGGATGTGACGGACCCCGAGCCACTGCCGGATGGTCATAAGCTTTGGAGCACGAGGAATGTGATTCTCACGCCGCATGTTAGTGGAGCGAGTACGAGGTATAATGAGCGCGTGTTGGCGATTTTGGAGGAGAATCTCGGGAGGTTGGGGAGGGGGGAGCGGTTGGTTAATGGGGTGTCTAGGAGGGAGGGGTATTAGGGAAAGGAAGGGGAAGGGGAAGACGATGGGGGACGAGGAAGAAGGACGGCCTGAGTTGAAGACTAGACTGGGAAAGATGCTGCTGGCAGTGCGCAAGAGTTTGGATGGTTGGATCTTTCTTTGCGAGCGATTTTGGATTGGGAATGAACTGGAAGCGATGTTGCTAGATCTTTGTCGGAAGGAGAACATGATGAAGTTCATTGTGACCGGTGGCTCGCTACCTGCCCGGTGTTGGCGTGTGATGATGTGATGCTGGTTGCAGGAAGAGCTGACCTGTTGCAGGCAAGCAGAGGACGAACAAGAGGAGAGAATGCAAGTGGCGGAAGTCGAGATTACCTGGAAACTGCACACCTGTTTACCGGCGAAAGTCTCATCGGTAAAGGTATGGTCCTTCCGGTGCCCGATTCTTCTATTCGCCGCAAGTGCTAATGGTTTGCTCTCGCCGGGAGTACCTCGCCGGCGAACAAGAACGATAGGATCGATGACTGCCCTTTTTTTTAACGTCGACTGCCACACTCTCCATTGAAGGAGCTCACCGTCCACCGACTCATCCCGAGCATGTTACTTCTCTCTCTCCAGCGCCCGCTCCTCACTGAGTAACGACTCGATGACTGCTTGTGCAAGTCCGACTCTTCAAAAGACGAAAGACCTTCTGTCTTGTCTCACAGAATATGCTCTCATCTCCACGACCCTTACCGCCGAAGAGCATATTCCTTCCCTCCAACTTCCGACACATCAACAGTCCTTCTGCAGTCACCACTCTCGAGTCCCGTCACCCGTCTGAGCATGTGAAAGTCCCGGACCCAGCTCTGGCACCTATAAGAAGACTGGTTCCCCCGGCCCAGATGAACAATTCTCTTCATCCAGATCATCACCGCTTTTCCATCTTCTCTCCTCTTCTCTTCTCTTCTCTTCAAAACTCACAAGTCTACAACACTTCAGTTCCATCTTCCAGTCTCTTCCATGTTCGAACTTGGCTTCACAGGGTTCATCACAACATCACCGCTTTTCCATCTTCTCTTCTCTTCGCTTCAACACCCACAAGTCTACAACACTTTTTCATCTTCCAATTCATGCCTTGTTCGCACTTGGCTTCACGGGGTTCATCACAACATCACCGCTTTTCCATCTTCTTTTGCTTTCAGACCGACCACACTCACACTTCGCCAACGGCTTTTCCAAATGAAATCGCACGCGGAGCCACTTGAGAAGCACCAACGGTCCCTGAATCCATTTCACTCCCTATCTGCGACAGCCTCCATTCTGCGCCGAACTCCGCGCCGAACTCCGCGCCGAACTCCTCATGCCCTCTGAATGGTGGGAACAGCAACACCAGCGGCAGCAACAACAGCTGCAGTGCCCCCGCCTCCAGTCATCGGACCCATCACAAACTTGCCATGTGCTCCCGTCATTCACGAACAACGTCTGGAAATCCCCTCGAACCACATTTCCAACGTCTCCAACCAGTCCGATGAGGCCGACCCCCATGTGGACCCTATGCGCGCCTCGAGCCTGGGCAAGAGTGGAAGTTTTTCCGCATACCACCAACTCAGACCAATATTCCTCAAATGTTTGAACGGCGCTTGAACGTTAAACTTCGAACCGTCTCTCTCCAGCTCCAAAGCTTGATATGTCCTTCTACCCGAATCACGCACTTACCAAGCGCGACTTCGTGGAAAAGTTACCATCAACACCACATATTGGACGAGCCTAGAGCCCTCCTGACTCCGAAGGACCCGCTTTCGAACACTTGCCTCATTTATTGCTCTCTCCGTCCTTCAGCTGTCTAACTCATGCCTTCACCAGGGAACCTTGAGAGAGTACCCCCTCAACAAGGAACCAGGCCGAACCAGCCATCAACCAGGTCGCACCAACCAACCCGCGGATCAACCAGGTTGGACCGAACCGGAACTGGTGGAAATGGGTGACCGTTGGTCACGGAATCGGGTGATGGAACATATGATATTCGTGATGTTTAGATCAGGTCTCTATGATGGTATTGAATGTGGGTGTGCGGTGCCACTTACAAAGCGGTTGGGGTATTATTGGGGAGGCGCGTTCTCGTAAAAAAAAATTCCTGTTTGTCGCCATCGAACTGGGATTCTGAGGATGACGGAGCCTAGAGCCCCCCTGACTCCGAAGGTCCCAACTTCGAAACCATGTCATGTCTGTTCTCTCGGACTTCTACCCATTAGATGACGAGATCGACTGGTTGTCAGACGAGATCGTTTCAAGACTCAAGCCTCCCGCTACCAGGGCTCGCGACGATTGGAGAGCCGCGCGTCCGACTTGGTGCCGGTGGAAGCTTCGCGGCTTTCCGAAGCTAAGGATGGGGCATACCTCAGCTTCTCAGTCTCTCTGCGTCTATCGACACTGCACGAGAAGGCGAGAGTAGGAGTGAAGGCAGAAGCGACAGCAGAAGCAACAAAACTCCATCGAGCCCAGCAGGAATGAAGGCTGTTGCGTCTCCTTTCTCGACACAGGCAGGGTGCCTCGCTTCCGTGGGAGTCGCGGTGAAAATGGATCAAGGGATCGCATGCCGGACACTCCAGAGATGGTCACCAACGAAGTGGAATGCAACGATGAGTGGCAAGTCCGCAAGGTCGAAGCTCTCAGCCAAAGCGCACATTGACTTCAGATAAATCGAACGAAGATGTCGTACCGTCTCAACTACTCTCCCCTTTACCTCTGTCCGCTTCCAACACCATCACTCCAACAGCGTTCGACTCCTCACACCAACAGCGTTCGACTCCTCACACCAACAGCCTTTCAAGCATCCTCACCAACACACACCAACAGCGCTTCCAACATCCTTACGCTAGTAGCGTTTTAGCTATGACCAAAAGTTGGATCCGCATGCTGAATATACTAAAGTCTACGGCGAGGAGCATGGTGGGTGGCTGACGACTCGGCAGCGAGGGAATGAGCCCTCTACGAAACCTCTATGGGGAGATCACTTGCGGACGGATTTTCCGAGTTTCGTGCGGACGAGCGATCGGATTCAGCACGCGCTCGTGGCACCTGCGTTGTAGTAGGTAAACGTCAGATGCTTACTATAGGCGGCGTGGACTTAACCGGTTCACAGACAACCTCAACCTTCTCCCCTTTGCGCCAGTGCGGAACCGTCTTTGCCCGATCCCGGATGCCCGACAACTCACGGTTTCCCTGAGGAAGCACTTTCCGCCATCGGACCGATAACGAGCTACAGCGGACGGGGCTCAACAGGTCGGGAACTATTTGGACAGGCTCAACATCTTCGAAGGCATCAGGACGTGGACCGGCCCAGACCCCAAGCCGCCAGCATGAAACTGGAAGCGCAGTTTACAGGCGCCGAGAAGAACGAAGTTGCTTCCTCGGAACAGCCCGTGGAACAACCCAGACTTGGAGAGGAGTCCAGTAACAGCAATGAGACGCCAACTACAGGCAGCTGGGCAGCCTTCGACTGGCTCACCAGATCTCTTGAGTCCGAACCGAGACCGGCGTCAGCAATCGACAAGAGCTTAGGTGCGGCTGGTGCGGCCGGACTTGTGTTGGACTTCGTGGCCTAGGGTGTCAGAAACCACTCGTCACAATACCTCCCCACCACAATGTCGCTATGGGAGACAATCCAACTATCGGACATCACTTTCAGCAAGGGGCTTCAAGCCATATTAGAAGCGCCCATTCCTCCTACTTTGGAGACGCTAAAGTTATTACCCGAATTCAACTACGTAGACGAAGGGGAACCTACTTGGATAGTCTACCTACTGATCCTGGAGAAGGCCGAGCAGACGCCGTTGATCTACGTCGGGAGTGGGCCACTGCAACTTCGCTCCCAAAGAAGTAGACTTTCATGACTTTCCATGTTCGCCTTGTCTGGGCTGGGGCGTTTTTGGTTCTGTTGTTTCCATTTTGTTCTCACTTGTCCATTTTGGAGAATGTGGCTTTGGTTCAAACCGCCAACCCTACAGTGGTCACCTCTACAGACCAGCATGCAAGCCCACGTCGTCATAAAAGTTAGGGACAAGGGAGCCTGGCAAATTTTCCTCTATCACCGGCATTGTCCTTCAAGGGAAGCCAAGGTATGTGCCATGCTTTGGGGTTGGGATATGGTCTCAATGACAGTTACTAACGAAATTATATGATTAGATCATCCGATCTTTCTTTTTGCTACTGTCACAGACACTATGGATACGAGTATCGACGACATCTTAATCCAGATCTACGACCTGTGGAAGCAGATTGACATCTTTTCATCCGGGAGAGATCATCATCATCTTGTCATCCCATCTTGACCGTCATTATCAACTTCTGTTTCCTCTCAACCCACATCTCGATCATTGCCATCGTCTCGCATACCGTTGGTACTGCTGAGCTACGATGTGCTGATCTCGCCGAGTTCCGAACCTATGCGTCTCTGGCACTCAAAGCGGCGCGCGAAGGAAGCATCCTACACTTCCAAAGCAGCTTCTGCCCGACTCCCGCGTGATTTCGGTTCCGTTGACCATTCCCTCTGATGTCCCCTCGGTCCGTCCTGCTCTGCCGGTTTTTCCCTGACGAGTGCAGCGTTGTCAGCACATCTCCCAATTCATTATTCGATACTCGACATATGATCATAACCCGATAGTCTAGTGCTGTCATTTCTTTGCAGACAAAGATCGACCAAGGGCAACACAAAGATCTACCGACGCTCATTGTACCAACTACATCTACATTCGTGGTCTTGGTACGCTCTCTACCACTCAGATGGAACAGCTTGTCGAGATTGGAATCACCTTTTTGGCGTACTTGGAAAAGGTAACAGTCCTATTCCCTTTCAATCCTTAATCCAAATGAAATACTTACAATTTGACTTACCTCTAGGACACATACCTATGCAGATACTACCCTGCCGACCTTACACCAATCCTCAACTTCGATTTCATTATAACCGCTAATATTTATCCCCAATGGGTTAAAACAACTTTGTTCTTAGGTACGCAAAGAATGAAGCATTGCTTAAACGTTGCGCGGACAAAGCCCGGGAAGTGCAGATGATGGTCAACTCCTACGGTGCCATCGGGCCGAGCCAACACGATTCAGTTACATACCCGAGGTGCCGAAACATCCAGCGCCGCTTGATCTCGAAAAAGCTTGCGTCTATTGTCAAGGTTAAACCTTGGCTCAAACAGTGCGATCGTGATCACCTTGCCTGCCATGAGGAGCTTCGAGAGAGACCTGTGCAGACTTGTGGTTCCAACTATCGAAGTTGTTCCACTCAGACACAAGACGATAACACCACCTCGACTTCTCGCCTGTAGCTGAGGATCTGTGGACCTGGATAGTTGCAGATCAAATCCCGGGACGGTATGGGCATAGAGAACGTGCGTCCCCTTTGAAGCACCGCGTTCGGCTGTATTCGGTTGGCCATTTGGTTCGGGATTCCTCGAACCATTAGCTGCCCGACATTTATTTGCGCGTGGGTTCCTGAAAACACAGTTCTTCCTCTCCAGTTTATTCTTTGTAGCTCTCTTGGGCCTTCTATCGCATTATCAATGTCATCTGCAATTTCATCGCCAACGGTATCAGCTGGGACGGCTACCTCGATCCACGTGACGGAACCATTTCACGAAGGTTCCGTTGCGTCCATGTCGGATTTGTTGTTGTTGAGGGCCGTGACGGTGGTTGATCGGGTAGGAGATGGCGACAAGCTGGATTTTCGGTGGTTGCTGGAAAGGGTGTTTGAAAGGCTTGGGCAATTCCCGAAAATTGACGATGAGGAGCTTGTCTGGTTGGAAATGCCGGCACCTGGACATGTCGACTCGCCCAAACCAGAGCCCAAGCCCGAGCCCGAGCCAGAACCACGGACAGCGCCCCAGGGCAACACGTTTATCAAGGGTTATTGGGCCAGGTCAGCAATTGAGTAACGCTCAGGAACTTCAAGCAATCCTCCTCAGGCTGGTGACGAGATCATTCATTACCACTGAGTCAGACTCGTCCAGATTAACAACGACTTCCTGCTCGCTGTTTCTTCGTCTCCATTAGACCGGCAGTTAGCCCTGAGAGTTTCGATCATCGCAGCGATCCATACGAACGAGACCCAATGCGTACCGTATTCCGGCCACCTCCTACCAAGAGGTAGCCGAGTTACGTCGGAAGAACGCTCGCCTACCAGAGCAAGTGTCAACCCTCCAACCCTCCAACAACAAGTGATAAGTCTCTCCGTCAATCTTGCTATGGCCCGCAAGCAAGCGCTCCAAATCCTCCACTTCGCACTTCGCACTTCGGCACTTGGGCACTTGGGCACTTCGCACTTCGCACACGATTGAGCTCGAAAGGGAGCTACGCACCGTGACCAAGCGTCTGGAATCACTGGTGAACGAGGTACTGATGTAGCTTCAAGCGTCCAAAGGTTATGAAGAAGCTACACGGGGCCTCCGTCTCCGTTTACGCCGACCCAAAGATGCCACCGGTGAAACAGCAGGGTATACTATCACCTAGAGACACAGAGCTGAGGTAGCAACCTCTCCGGTTCCTGCTCCCGCTACCCGCCTTGCTATACGGGCGGTCTTTTCAGCTCTCTCAATCCAGCTCAAAATGCCCATCAACAATGACGAAATCAGCAAATGGCTGTCAAGAACGTGCCACCTCGCCACCACTATCACCTTTGCCTTCTGGGCATACCACCCTGCCATAACTCTTGATCAGTTGGGGCTGCCAGCAAAAGCCTTTGACGGTGCCACATCACTGATCACCGCCGAGTTTCGAAGGAAAGTTAAGGCGCACCTTAACCGCCTCTGGCCCGGCGGGGCCAAAAAGGCTCATCGACATAAGAGGCAACCTCCGGTTGGTGGAACGCGAGTGACATGTCGGCGGCGACATACCTGTCAAATACGCAACTCTCAGCCATACCTGGGGCAGCAAGGAAGCGGCACTGCATCATCATCACCACTTGTCAAAACTGTCGACAAATACCATTCGACAACATCTCGCGGGAATCTCGAGAAATGACCTACCTCCCACAGTTATTCCGCGATGCCATTGACCTCGCCTGTGATCTCTGTGTGGATACATCTGGATTGAACGCTCTCTGCATTATACAAGACAGTCCACAAGATTGAAGAGAGCAGTCAGTTCTCATGGGCGACGTGTATTCCAACGCCTATCTCAACATCGCAGCCTCAGGTTCAGACTGGAAAGATCAATCAGTCCTCATGAGCGACGTGCATTCAAACGCCTATCTCAACATCGCAGCCTCAGCTTTACCCAACATTGCCCGCGGCCCCGCGCAACCTTACCTTTTGACAGGTTATGCTCCCACGAAGCAATTGATGAACGGTCCGACAAGTTTTCTGGCCGCTCCATCCCGAGGGACATATCCCCTCTACGACTACCAACCATGAGCGTGCAGCCTCTCCAGTGCGAACCACGCAGAAGCATACCTGTAAGGATAACATGCAGAAGCTTGAAGAGCTGCGCCGAGATGGGCAAACCCTTTCGTGCACAATTCGCGCATTCTCCGAAGTATGGTTCGTATGACATTTCCTGCACGGGTGCGGATCTGCACCCGCAGCACATGCCAACCATGCTATGTGGTCCCGGGTACGGAGATGGTTTTCGTAACCCTCATCTCTCCGGAAGCTGAACGAATCCGCATACCACTCAACGTTATGACAGATGCCGCACTCGATAATAGAGGGCTTCTCCGGCCGCCCCTCCACCCTACCCTTATGGAGTTCGGTACCATAATGGCGCTGCAGAACGCTGGGGGACCTAAACGTCTTCCAACACACTATGCAACGGTGCTGGCGAGGTCTGCCCCTGGACGCCCCCTTCAAGAATCTCTTGCGAAGCGCGCCGACAGACACAGGGCCTGGAATCCCCTTGGTGAGCAGCTTGAAGCCAGTGCCACGACGCATGATGAGTTTGACACCTCGGGGGTAGTCATCCCGTGGAAGCTTTTCAATTACCTAGGTCGCTCTGGGACTTCACGTCCCCGACCATGGTAGAGGTCTCCAATGGCGCGCAATCAGTTCCAGAACGGTCAAAAGGTCACCCTGATGCTTTCAGAATTCGGATACGATCCTTCCTCTCTGGGCGGTGATCGTGTATAACTCATCAATGAAGGACTCACGTCTCCGACGCGTCGACCAACTGGTATGTTTGCGTCCGGGAGTCATTGTTTGGTGTATAAAACTGACAGAGTGCTGGTTATAGATGGACGTTTATGGAAGGTGGAAAGATGGGGCCCTTTATCGTCTCCGGATCCCGATTAGTCAGGACACCATCCCCTCTCTACGCTATTACAATTTTTCGTCCGTCCGAAGATCTATAAATCCAGACTGGCCGCAGTCAGTAGTATGGAAATTATCCCATGAAGTTTGCGAAATTCCAGGGTACGATGTTACTATCCAAGTAGATTGGGTTAAAGGGCACTTTAACATTGACGGAAATGAACGCGCCGACAACATGGCAAGCTAGGCGCGTACGGAGGCTCGGAACATACTGCTACGGAGCTTGACCTAAGCGGCCAACGTCCCGGTCCCGATCCCGGCGCCGCACGCGCTCCAGGCGCCGTTCCCGGTCCAGCCGTCGACGTAACAGAAATCGATCATATGAGAGTAAGAACTTACAACGACGGTGTACTGACGACTAGCTAAGCTCGAGCTGGGCCTTGTCTGGATTTTCGGCTGTGGGCTGATAACGGACTCAAACCCGTTAGCCTCAGTGGCCTCGTTACCTGTAATCGCGCCGTGGTCGAAGCTCAAAGTGAGACCTTGCCAGGCGGTTGATCCACGAGCCCACCACGAGCTCACAAGGCTCACACTCACAAGGCTCACATCCACGTCGCTGCCCAGCCCCAGGTCACTGCCGAGAACGAACGCCGGCTTCGCAGCTCTTTCACCACCTGGTTGGGCTTTCTTGCAACCGCCGATGTATGGGCCACTAAAACCAGACGTGCAGATGACGGCTTGGACGCGTTGTGAGGAATTGTTAGGTAACCGGAAACAGCCGCATGCCCCGCAGACACCTCAATGTCCGGCCGAACCAGCCCATGCAGCAGCAGCAAGAACAACAGCAGCCGCAGCAAGACCAACAACAACAGCAGCATGGCCAAGAGCGGGATCTCGAGATGGGACCGGAGTTCCTCGATGTTCCTCTTCGTGATGAACCACCCGATCCCGCACCCGCTGTTGACCCCGCAACCCAACCACCAAGGCCCCCAGCGCTTTTCTAAGCGCGCTGAACAGGAGGGTTTGGTACTTTACGGCGGTTACCACGCAGATGATTGGATTCGCATATTCCAAACCTTAGGTTCTCTTACCTACTTTATAGCGCGTCGATATGGCAACGTTGCGCTGGGGTCTACGCGTGCTCCCGTTGCTGACGAGGAGATACCCGGCCCTTACGTTTTTCCAGCCGATGCCGAGACGTCGCTATTGAGGGACGAGAACGAGACCCGGCCACACAACCAACAGAGCGTGTGGGGACTGGAACTCGCCAACATTGTCCGTGAGGAGCGCCGCGGCATGGTTTGCCTGGCTCGCCTGGCTGAGGCTGCTCAAGACCTAGCTCAGGCTGCCAGCAACCTCTTTGTCCAGGCTGCTCACGACCTGGCTGGCCCTAGCGGCCTAGTTCAGGCTGCACACGACCTGTACATATGGATTGTTAAGCGCACCGTAACCGGACAGCCTGCACAAGCAATTTTTACCACCACCTAGGGGGCCAGAAATGGGAAAGGGGAGGAGGTAATGTCGTGGATTTATGCCACCACCAAACCCCAACCATCACCACAGCGGTTACCGGCACCGCCACCAACACCGCCAGCGGCCCCACGACGATGTGGATTGCAGACATTGTCAATGCGGTGACCTCGCAGTTGATAGCAATAATTGGCCTGGTGCTCGCATATTTGATGTTGAGACTGATGCCATCCCGGATAGCTCATTAGGAGTTGGTAGGCTACGAAGCGGCATGTATATAACCTAGGCCTTACCGGTCCCACGAGGATTGCGGGATCGAAGTGACGCTTCCTCGATGTATTGTAAAACAACTCTTTTCCCGTGAAGTCGTGGTAGCGAGGAGCGATTTTCTCAATCTTGCTGGCGACGAGTGCATAAGCGGGCATGCATCGATTGCTTCTGGCGGGCCAGGCACTCTTCTTGGGTAGCAGGCTCTGGTTTTCCACTCATGGTGGCAAGATCAATACCTCTATATGGAGTCCAGCAATCCGTTGTATCGAAGATGGAAATGGACTGCATGGCTCTAGTGCTTATAATTGGACAGGTCTGCTTCCAAATGCGGGATCGGCATGATATTCAGCATGTGCTGGGGGTCCATGATGGCCAATCTCCTTTTCTTTTCCAATCTCAAGCACCTATCAAACTCTTGGCATCTTCCAACCTTTCCACTTACAGTCCACTTTTGTTCTCCTCAGATGCCAACTTGACCCGGGCCGAAGGCGAAGAACCTGTGAAGCTGGGAATGCCGCCTGCCCCCACTCCGGACCCGGCGCAAGCTACGCGTCTCGCGCGCAGAGAAAAAAGACCGGCGCCGCAAAAGAGGAGGAGACTTACAGTAGAAGAAAGAAGTGGAAGAGAAAAAGAAGGAAGACGAGAAGGATAAGAAGAAGAAGAAGGAGGAGACCAAGAACACCGGCCAACAGCCGACACCACCGGAGTCCCAGGAACTCATACAAAGAGGGCGTTGCTTTACTCAAATGATATCCGAGCCCATCAACAAGAAGATCTCCGCTCAGTCTTCGTATCCACGTACCGTAGAAACTCGGGAAATAGGCAAAAAGCTACTGCCGTAAAAACCTCTTTTTCCCACAGAGTACTGACGGGACTGTACGGTGCAAGTCCGAGCCTGTGCTTTGAAACGCAAGCAAGATAGTCGTGGGCAATGTTGTAGAGCTTTCACTAACAGGCCGGGCATATGTACAGACGTATCCTGCTTGCTGCACTTACTGTCGGGCGCTCAAAGAGGGATAGCTTTTTGCCTATTTCCCGAGTTTCTACGGTACGCCATCATCTTCCTCGGCACCCCGCATCAAGGCTCGAACCTAGGTAGCCACCTGGGGCCGCATGCTCCAAGCCATGTCGGACGCCGTCATCCCCCGGGGCGCTTCTTCGAGACCGAATCCGTCCTGCTCAAGTCGCTCGAGAGGGACAACAGCGGCAGCACTTGACCACAGTGATATCAGGATTCGCGGTCCTGTTTACTTGTGTGTTTTGGCAGGCTTGGGTTGATGGTAGCCGTGTGTAAAACAGGATGAATCGGGCGTATCACGCACATACGCCGCAGATTTGCCATGAAACAGGGGCAGCTGTACCAACTTTTATGCTTCAGGGCTAGGTATGCATGCTTGAAATCGAACGGCACAAAAAGTTTTTCAGTCGAGGGTACCTAGAGGTATTTAAGCTTTTCCTGCCCCAGAGGTTTTCTTTTCTTCTTTTCTTCTGACCAACTACTTCCATAGCCTTATTAGAGGGAGGAGTAAGAGCGGGAGGGAGTGTATCAGTGTACGCCGTTTTGAATAATGAACTTGATTCTCTTAAAGATCTACAAATCGAAAAGCCGGTCTCCTCTATGAAGAATCAAGAAGTTCATTATTCAAAACGGCGTACACTGATACACTCCGTCCCGCTCTTTCTCCTCCCTTTAATAAAGCTATAGAAGGACTCGTCAAAGGTATTGAGCGGATAATCATCGCCCGTACCGAAGCCATCGTACCTCAGGCTACACAGCAAGCTGCCCCCGTCCAACATCCAAGCACCTATCCTGTCTGGCTTTATCGGGTCGAATGTAGGTGCAGAGCCGATACATGACATCCAGCTCCTTTTCCTGAGACTCAGGTACTCAACCAAACGTTTTACATGGTCTACCCGTTGGGGAGGAGGACAGGTTGGAAGCAAATAGACCTGTCCTCGTCCTCAACGGGTACATGGAGCCAAGGACACTCGCCTGTTCTCTGAGACCCAGACGCTACCGCTCGGAACCAAGACATCCGTTGTTCCAAAGACAATCGATTGAACATTACACGCTGGCAGTCTGCTCTTCCGTGGACAAACAGAGGTTCAAGCACCAAAAGGTACGCCGTCGTCTCCTCCGTAGATCCATCACTTCATCTAAACATTGCGATAAGCACAGAGAATTGACCTCTGCGTCGTCCTATAGCACCAACAGCAGTAGTATCAGCAACAGCTCAGAGTTCGGGAATGACCCCGGCATCCCCGGTGTACCCGGCGTACGCAAATACCAACCTCGTCATTCGGGACTTTGTGTCATGGCACAGATTGGTCGTCCCCGGACCCCAACGTCATTTATCTACTACCACAGTTCATGGCTGTTCCCTCTTTGCCTCGAGAGCCTCGGCAAAGCCGACCGCCTAGCAATACAGCGAAAGGGTGGGATGGGGGGCAAATAAATGCCTTCTCCTCCCCTCCTCCTCCTTCTATCAATCTGTCATCGACGTTAAGGCGGCTTCCGGAATTACTCGACATGGAAGAGCATGTCAATTACTGCATGGCCAGGCTGGCCTTCGGGCTCCTTCCACGAAAATGTCTTGTGGACAATTTCTGAGCATATCAGTGGGAACGCAAGACTTGGTTTATTGCTTAACTCTATTCCCATTCCCTTTCCCACAACACATTCCCTACACGCCCCATGCCGAGCGACCTTTGTGTCAACCCATCCGAAAGTTCGTTATGTATGGTGGTCTGTTGTATGTATGGTCTTTGAAGAATGGACACCAGGAAAGGGGCTAGTAGGTTTGGTGGGCCAATGTTGCTCGTCGTATAGAGCAATAGCACTGCCACCTTCTTCTTCCCTTCTCCTCGCGTTCTGCCCTTCAGAGACCACACATCTCCAACTCTCGAATGGTGAGACAAAAAGAGCTCGTAGCATCGAATCCCAGACCCAAATAGGAACAGACTAAGAGTTTGAGACGGCCTAACGCCAGATTCTGGAGATGATCAAGGACCCCGAAGGAGGGTGGAGGACGCACGGAACGGGTGGCAGTAGCAAGAGGAGGATTTGGGATGTGGAGATCATATCATGGAGGTGATATGTCGGGGGAGAGGCATGAGATACTTTGCCTGGGAAGATCTCGTAAGGGATGGGGTTTTCTCGTCGAGATAAGTTCACGATCGGGTGTGGAATCACGAACGGGGGTGTCCTCATGAAATTGACTGGAAGAATCCCATAATATAAGAGAAACAAAACCTTACCAATTCCATTATTCTTCCTCCATGGAATTATTCCTCACCCGTTATGTTGCTTCGTGATGTTGTAGTGTCTCTCCATTGCCGACGAGGCTGTAAGTCGGGGCTGACGAGCTGGGGCTATCGGGTTATCGTGATTGTTGCTGCAGCAACCCCCCTGTAAATCAACAAACATGACCATCGTCACGAAATCTTGTCAGCGGTTTTGGTTGTGTCAGTACCGTCGATCCCAAATGCCGCACAGTGTGTATGACCCTGCTGACAGGAATCGTTTCTGAAGCTGCGGTCAAACCCAGCCTCGTCTGCAAGGCATTTGCCGGTGGTCTGGCCTTTCACGCACAGGTCGACAATCGTGGTTGTTGTTCTTCTTTGTTTGCTGCTACTCTTCGACAGGACTCGCCGGGGATCGATGTAAATTAGAGGAAGAATGCGTCTGTTGAAAATAATGAATCTGGTGTTACATGGAGCCTCTAGGACTTTGGCAGTTCGATGTCAAAAGCGAAGACAACGGAAGGGACAGCCGTCTGAGTTGAACTTTCCCCGGCTCTCAATTCCGGGCCCGTAACGCCGGCAGGCAAGCGCCGAGCCGGCGGGTGGCCCAGCCTTTAGCACTAGGGTGCACGGCCCGGATGTGTTCCCTGTTCCCCAGGCGCAACAATTGGTTGATTTTGGTGATTCTGGTTGTTCTGGCGGCTGGGCCACCTGCAGTCGACCCGGATATTCCGACTGTGTTCGATTCCAATCCGACTGTATGGGGGCCGTCTGACCAATAGTATAACTATATTAGTCTCTGTCACAGACGCCCTCGTCACGAGTTCAATCCACTCTTACCCCACATGAAATGTGGGTCTCCGCGAACAAAGTGAGAGGAGGTCTGTGATCACTTTGAGCATTTCTGGGCTTGGTAACAAATTTTATATAAGAGCTTCCACTTTCTTCCAAACCTCTTTCCTTAATATTTAAACCAAAAGAAATCGTATGAATACAATGAAGGTATGTTGAAGATGGTCTTTTCAAGGCGGTCCTAATGATATTTTTTTCGAAACGCTCGGACCACCCATTATTAGAATCTAGCCTCAAAGGTATTACTTCGTCGACAACAAAAATTTCTATCTTTAGACACTCTCAATTTTAAAGGCTAATATAATTTATACAAACTCAAAAAACATATGTAGAGGATGGTCTTGACGAGACGGTTCTAATGGTACTACTTTTATAGTGCACAGACCACCCGTTATTACAATGCAACCTCGAGGGGGTAGAGTTAACTTTTTACTTTTTTCTACTTTTTATTTTTTATTTAATTACCCTTTAAAGTTATAATAGTGGGACCTATACCGTTAGATAGGGCTTTCTTTACTCTATATTATTCTACTTATTATATATTATTCCCTATTATTTTAGTATTTTTATACCTAATAAACTACCGTTTTATTCTTTATCTTCCTATTTTTGGCGCCTTGCATCCGAGCCAATATTGACTGTATGAAAAAACTAAGACTACCATTGGAATCAGAAGATAAAACTCTATACAGGTACGGTTTGGTTCTATTAATTATATTTTCCGTTAATTTATAATATTAAGAAAGGCTTTTCTTAGTCAACGGCGGAAAGGCTCAAAGTCGACTCAGACCTGCTGCCGCAGAAACGGGTGGTGTGGGGTAGGGTGGGGTGGTTTCGGAGGCCCAGTGGGTCTGACTGAGACTAAACTATATTGCCGCCCGCCAAATCCTCACCAAAATAACATGTGTGCAACATCCACACGAAAAGTCGTCAGGAATCATATAGACGAGGTACTCTAATATACTGATTTATATAGGAAGGTACTGAAACCGTAGAATTTATATTATTATTAGTATAATTACAGATCTACTAGTATTGATAGTACTGGTTCGATTAGGATTGGTATTATTACTAGTATAGTTAGTAAGACTATTATTAGCTAAACGGCGGCGGTTGGTAAGGGTTTAAATACTGCTATTACTATAAGGGAGGGGGTTGTAGTAAAGGAGAGGGTATTATTTAATACTATTATTAGTAATATTATTAAGAAGGAGGCGGTGGTATTATCCCCTAATATAAGGCTATTACTATAGGCGCCGTCGATTACTAATATCCTTAGTAATAGTATACCTACTATTAATATTATTATCTAATATAGAGTTCCTATAATTATATTTCTAATTATACTTCCCTTTATTATAACTCCCTTAATTTATAGAATTATACTTCTAATTGTACCTTCTCTTACTTTATATAATCTATTTCTACTTTTGCCTCCTATTCCCTCTAATTCGCTAATATTACCTTCGTTATTTTCTTTTTCTTAGGAGGCGGTTATATTAATACCTTTAGTAGAATATTATAAAATAGATTATATTTAATATTAGAGGAGGGAGTAGGGCGAGTAGCCGTAGCGGGTAGCGGTTAGGTACTATTTTTAGCCTTCTAGCAGTTAATTACAATTAGGAGGGGATCTCTCTCCCTATATAGTACTAGCTACTCTATAAATAAGGGCTATAAAAAGATAATTAGTATATAAAATATATTAATAGAAGGATAATTAATAGAATATTATTTACCTTCTCTAATTTGAATTATTAGTATTTATCGACTATATTTTAAAATATAGTGCCGCCCGTCTTTACAATATCGAATAAGTTATACTAATAGGATAACTTATATTACCTATTAAAGTTGGTAGAATACTACGCTTTTACTTCAATTAAATTACGCCGTTTTATAATAGTATTACTAGTAAGTGTAGCTTACCTTTAAAATAATTCGAAGTATATAAAATTAGTTACAAACTTTACTCTTATTAACGTTATATAATTATATTTAGTAATATTCTTTAAAATTTAGTACGCGTATTTACTAGCGAAATTCTCTTTGAAGCGTTTATAAATTTTAAAGATAAAACTAAGTAGTTGATTTAAATCGATATGGCGGTTCTTGAGGAGGGCTTTTAATACGCTATATATACTCTCTATACGGGAAGTAATACGTATATTAAAATTGCGGTACAATTATATAGCGAAATAGGCGAATTTATACTTTAATAATAAATAAATCTCGAAAAAGTAGTCGGTTATTACTATTAAAAAAAAGGGTTAGTAATATTAAATATAATAATAGAAAAATATATTAAACGTACGTTTCTATATAGGGAATTCCTTTAAAAATATTTTCTATTGCTTATAGAATCCCTCCTCTATATTAGAGTATATAATTACTTTCTACCCAATTAAAATCCTATCCGCATTATCGAACTACTTTCGATTTAAACCTTTTAGAGCTTTGCCTACTTTATTAAGTTAATTATAAAGATTTTTAGCCCCCTTATCTAAATATTACTTACAGTCGTCTCTATTAAATAATTAGGTAGTAATTTAACGGGTAATAGAATTATTATTGGCGGGGTTAATATTTATACGAAAGTAATTACTATATAAATGGCTACTATTATTCCCTCTATTACTTAGCGCTATATTATTAAGTATATTAATTTATTTCTTTCTAACGTTAAAAGTAACATTCTTTATTATATACTAGAAATAGATCTAGTATTAGGTAATAGGGAAAATTGTCCTATATACCTTTTTATATACCTTATTATAATCTATAACGATAATTAAGGGATAGGGGATATTATACTTCTTTAATAGATTAAATAGTTACTCTAGAGCCTATTTAAAATAAACCTCTCTCTCGCCGTTAAGTAAGTAGTAAATGATATTAAAGGTCGTATATATAGCCATTATCTTATATATTTATAATAAAAGTATGTCGAATTTATTTACTTTATAAATATAGTCTAAATTTATAACTTCGGGGTTCTTTTTCAATTATTTAATATATTAGGAATATAATTAAAAGACTCTTTCTATTAGCCTATCCTCCTCGCTATTATAGTAGTAAATCGAGCTAGTAATACCTTTTATCGACTATAAATTATTTAGAAATTATTAAATAGGTATAAGAGTACCGGCTAATTTTTATTTATTAATTATTAGAATATTAAAAACGTTGTACCTAATAATAATTATATTAAATTCCTTATAGATAAATAAGGCAATATTTAATAAGGAAGTCTTTAATTGCTTCGCTATACGAAGGATATTAGTTTCTACCTCCCTAGTCCGTTAAACCCGACGGTTAATAATATAGTATAACGTACTATCCGGGTTAAAATCGTATATATAATTAAATTTTATAGTTATATATTACTATATTATAATTTTGGCGGATAATACTAATTTTACCTTCTATTTACAATCCTTTTTTATCGAAGCTACTATTAGTCGAACGAAACCGCTATTAGAAGTATCCTTCTTCTTATATTTTTTACTATAGCGAACCGGCCCTTTAATATATTCTAAGTTATACTATATAAATTTACTATAGTAGTAATTATTAGCGCGCGTTTTAATAATACTAAATCCGATCGTTTTAGTTACGTTATTAATTTTTTTAATAGTAGCGTCGACGTTAATTTAATAACGAATAGAAAGTTTATAGAGGGCGGGTTCGTTTTTAATAATTTTTTTCCCCTTTTCTATTTTATTATTTAACTTTTTATTCGATAATAAAGAAGACGAGGAGTTCGAATTCGAAGTCGGTAGGGAATAGTAGCGGTAGAATAGAATAATTATTAAAGTAGCTATAGGGGTTAGAGTTAGCGGCGGGCCGGGTACTAGAGGTGGCGAATACTTCTCCTCCTTAATGAATTCGTTAATATCGATAAATTTATTATTATTACGGGCTTTAATTTTAATTTATTTAAAAGATAGGGTTGGGCTTAGAGTACGTATAGGCGCGAACTTAGTAGGCGCGAATATAAGGGACGAAGCGGTTAAATTAATAATTTTAAGTATTTTTATAACGTACGGTTAATACTTATACTAGACGAAAACCTTAATACTATATTTACTAATTATAATACTTTACGACGACGGCGATAGCGATATATTTAATTACTTCAATTTAATTGGATTGTTATTGCTAATATACAAAAATATTATACGATGTTGCCGCCCGCCAAATTTGCTAGCTGGCAATATCGTCGAATATAGTTTGCTATTAGTCAGACGGCCCCCACACAGTCGGATTGGAATCGAACACAGTCGGAATATCCAGGTCGCCTGCAGTGAAGAATGGAACCTTGCTAAGGCCCTGATCGGCATCCTGCACACCCGGCGCGTGCAGAGGGTTTTCAATAAGTTTTAGAGGTTTGGTTACAATGCAAATAGATAACCTCTTCTTTTACTAAAGTCGCCTTTCCTCTTTTATTAACGCTCGGACGCCGCTTTCCCCTTTCCTCTTCTAGCGCCTTGGTATTGTTGTCTCTGCACGCGCATTCGCCAAGACACAATGTACCGAAAGATCTACCCTATCCACCTCTAAGCTAAGCACTAATAAAAATCAGAATTTCGTCTGTACGCCAACCCTTATTGACGGTTTTTTGGTATTTCCAACAAACGTCCCCAGACCACCTTCATAGAGCTCGTGCAGAACACCGCGTACAAACACCGCGTGCAGACGACGTCGAAAAACGATACTTCCTCTCCGCCCCACCTAATTCCACACCCCTCAAGTACTCTTTGTCGTCTGCACTCGCCGGGCGTGCAGGATGCCGATCAGGGCCTAAAGTGGAGCCGGGAATTCCCCGCGGTCGAGAAGGTGCAGCCATAACCGGCTCAGGGCGCTGTAACACCCTCCTTACAGCGGCTTCAGGGACCTTCAGCACGCTGTCACCTCATGTCCACTAACGGTCGCGATCCACATCTCGTCCACACAACCTTGAAGTGGAATCCACTTGGACCACACAGAGTCAACAAAAGATTCTACAACGGACATTGTCACTGTCATCAGACTCGGTCCATTGCAGAATTCGCGACAACAACCAGTCAATGTGAACCCCAACCACAAGAGGGTTCTCCCGCCATCATCATTCCTAGTCTAGTCTACGAGCGCGTCCCCTGTCAGACCAGCGTCAACATCTATATTCCGGACGCGTTAGTTGTCTCTGCCCACTGCGCGCCCTGGAGAGAAAAAGACGAAGAGCAGAGTCAACACCACAACGAGAGACGAGCCATTGACGAGTCACCCTACATCATCAACCACCACGACCTATCGAGCAATGACGCTATAATCTTCGGATCCTTCCGCCATCACACGCGCACCCGCTGGACGACCGCTGTCGCCTGTCTTGTCGTCCTGGCGTCTGCTCGTCGGTGGCTGTTAGTCCTTAACGACAACCTATAACCACCCGACCACCATCTACCTACAACCGACCATGCCTACAACCCACGTCGAGCCCACCTCGGAAGCACTGCTTCAGGACATTGCCACTGCCCTCTACAAGGCCAGGAAGGTCGTGGTCATCACCGGCGCTGGAATCAGCACCAACTCGGGCATTCCCGTGAGTAACAGTCAACAGCTAAACAACGCGCCTTGCCTCTCCCGCTAATGGCTCTTTTAATCTACAGGACTTCCGATCCGAGAATGGCCTCTACTCTTTGATCCAAGCCCAGTTTGATGCCGCCGCCGCGGAAAAGCAGAATGCTTCCCAAGAAGCCGAGACGTCCGATCGACCGGCGAAGCGACTTAGACTCGACCCTCAAGAGGCCAACGGGAAAGACGTGAGCGAGAATACCGAAGTCGCAACAACTGCTACACCCGAGGACGCACAGAACGACTCGGAGCTACCCGATACGAGCGCAGTAGACGATGGCAAGGAAAACGACTCAACCGAAGTCACCACGCCCCCATCCAAGGTCACTGGCAATAATGGACAGCCCTCGGACAGGCCTCCCCATTTCCAGGCCTCTCCGCCGACCCTCGACTTCTCCCATCTGCGCGACGACCGCGGGCTATGCTCCTCCCCGTTGTCCTCGCCTCCTCCGGTTCTCCTCGATCCCTACCGCGACAGCTCTACATCGCGCTCTTCCCGCAGCGGTAGCGTCTCGTCCGACTCCGACAGCGAAGATCCCTCGTCCATATCAACACCTCTCCTGACGTCCCAATCGTCATTCTCGTCCAAAAACACGCTACCAAACATGAAGGGCAAGGATCTCTTCGACGCCCAGATCTGGTCATGTCCCGTCAAGACCTCCGTTTTCTACACCTTCGCGACTACTCTCCGCCAAAAGGTCCGCGTCGCCGAGCCAACAACCAGCCACCACTTCGTCAGTGTCCTCCGTGACAGCAGAAAACTGGTTCGTTGCTACACCCAAAACATCGACCAACTCGAGGAACGCGTCGGTCTGGCCACGTCGCTCGAACTCGGTGCCGGCAGCCGCTACCGCTTTTCAACGCGAAAGCCTGCAGGTGGCCGGCCCAAGGATGCAGATCAAAGCCAAGAAGAGGACCGGCCCTCGTCGAGCCAAGGACAAAAGGACAACGAGTGCCCGCCCGCGAGCCAGCCACCGGCATCCCAACCACCAGCATCTCAACCCGATTCTTCGCAGGATACATTCTCCCAGCCGGCCGCCCCCAACCGCGGTGTTGAATGCGTCTTCCTGCACGGATCCCTGGCCGAGCTTCGGTGCTTCGTTTGCGCCCGCACTGCCTCGTGGGATGATGCTGATCGACAGGCGGATACGCTAGCCGGTCGGCAACCGACGTGCCCCCATTGTGCTGGTGCGACGGCAGCCAGAGAGGAACGGGGCAAACGAGCGCTGGGAGTGGGCAAACTTCGCCCGGATATTGTGTTGTACGGCGAGGAGCACCCACATGCTCACCTGATTAGTCCTCTGGTGCAGCATGACCTTTCTCTCGGACCGGATATGCTTCTCATTCTCGGAACCAGCATGCGAGTCCACGGGCTAAAGGTGTTGGTGAAGGAGTTCGCCAAGGCTGTGCACGACAAGGGCGGCAAGGTGGTATTCGTCAACTTTACCAAGCCTCCTGAGAGCGTTTGGTCGGATGTCCTCGACTTTTGGGTACAGTGGGACTGCGACGCTTGGGTGGGAGATCTTCAGAACCGCAAGCCGGCGCTGTGGTTACCGCCTGGTACTGTCCTCCCGGAGGAGGAGAAGGCGAAGGCTAGTAAGGCGGCGCGCGGGACTAGTGGTGGTGGGGATACTAGCAAGAAGACGGCCGCGAAGGCTGACAAGACATCCGAGAAGGGTGAAAAGGCAGCCGAGAAGGTCGACAGGGAAAGCGACAATAAGGGACTGAAAGCACTGGTCGAGGCAGCTAGCACGGTTCAGGACCAATTCGCTATCGAGGCCCTGAGCGCCTTGAAGAAACACAAGGTCACTCCGGAGGAGATGAGACAGCACCAGGAATCAGCAGAGTCAGCGGAAACAGAGATGCCACCGCCGCCGCCGCCTGTTAGGAAGACAGTTTCTAAGCGAACAACCAGAGCCCCGAGGGAACCCAAACTCAACCCCGATGCGAAACGACCAGCGTCTGTACGCGATCATAAGAACAATGCGGCACACCTGGTTTGGAGGATCATGAGTAATTTGGAGGTCATTAGGAATCTGGACAGCGAAGTGGAGAAGCAGGTGCCTATTCCTGCTGAAACGTCTGCTAAGGACAAGTCGAAGACTAAGAGGAGAAAGGTCACTGCCAACCCGCGGGAGTTAACGTCCCTTGATGAGAACGATAAACCAAAAACGACGGGTAGGAAGAAGCCCCAGCCCAACGGGGACAGCCAACCATCCGTGGAGGTCTCTGCCAATGACGCTGGTCGCGACGTTCCAGATCAAGACGACGGAACCCAGGTAGACCTCGAAGCCGACTCCATCACGGCAGCGGTCAAGACTCGCAAGCGAAAACGGAACGTCACATGGAAAATGATCCGGGGTGTCGAGACCCGCGTCTCTCTCGATAAGAACGGGACAGAGGTCGCTCTCCCACCACCACATCACCCCCATGCCACTGCCGTTCCGGTTAACATCCCTTTCAAGGCACCTCAGCGTCAGCGTTCTAAGACTCCTCAAATTCCTCAGCCTCTCGCACCACAGCAACAAACACAACTCCTACCACCAGCGCAGATACCCAAGAACCGAGCCCTGCCGAAACCGAAACCGCAAGCTCCTCGCAACCGAACTAACAGCGGAGCTAGCATCCCCCCTCACACAGCGATCCACACGACCGCAGTATTCACCCCCAAACCCCTCGCCAACCTTGCTGTTGAGGTAGTCGACAAATACGAGGCCTGCTTCGAAGAGACCGATCGTTTGATTGCCAGATACCACGAGCTTTCTGGTACGCAGTCGCGCGCCTCCACTCGCGCTTCCAGTCCCCAGCCATCCCAAGACAAGACCCCCAAGGAACACCAGCTACCGCCTTTGAACATGAGGAATCTCAACAATGCTCAGCCTACCGTGCCAAGCAGAGGTTCGACCGTCAGCAAGGGGGCAAGGAAGAGGAGCAAGACTGGACCTGCCAATGGCTTGCTTAAGTTGCAAGTGTTGGAGCCCAAGTTCGATACGCCCGGACCGTTGTCGGAGAACGTGTTGAGTCCTAATGTTGGGTCACCGCCGTTGGGCTTGAACGGACCGAGAGGTAGGATGGGCTCGGTGCACCAACAGCAGGGGCACAACGACCAGGAGAACCAACCACCGGGTCAAGAGCAACAAGGACAGCAGCTGGCAGACCAACAGCAAGGACTGTGCCAGCAGCAACAACAGCAGGTTCCGGCACACGGTCAACCACAGCAAAACACACCCCGCAACCCCTTCTTCTACTCCGATCCTCTCGCGTCGCAGCTAAGTTTCCCTCCTAGGTGGGGGGATCAACAGCAACAGCAACCTCAGTCTCAGCACCAGCAAAGCGTCCCTCCAGCGGACTACCCAATTAGGTATTGGAGTACCACCGCTCTCGACATGTTTTTCCGGCCATGCATGGAAGCCCAAAATCAACCCTCGCAGGAACAGGAACAAGAACAGGGACAGAGAATGGGCCTAGGCATCCAAGAACCCGCATCCGCACCCGCACCCGCACCCGTACCCGAAGCCGAAGCGGAAGTAGACGACCCCTGGATCGAAGCCGCTCGCCGTGTCCGCCAACGCTTGCCCATGGGAGGCGACCTCGGAGCGGCGGCGCTTGCTCAGCTTGCAGTCCAAGGAGCTGCAGTACCACCGGCCCTACCATTCTCGACAGTATTGCCCGCAAAGGGCGTTCCGGCAAGGTTTTATACTCCTTTTCAGGCTTGGCAGCAGCAAAGACTGGAAGAAATTCGGCAGCAGGGGCCGCCGGAGCAAGCCATGGAGCAGCAGCAGACTGTGGGAGCTGGAGCCGCTTCGGAGGGTTCGGGGTCGACGGCAGGGCCGGGTGCGGTACCAGGTGCGGGACCGGGAACGGGACCGGGACGTTGGCCGCCGGGTTGGTCGGCTGAGGAACAGCTGAGGCAGGAGGCGGCTATGATGCTGAGTTCCATGAGAGGGAGCGCTTAGGGAGTGTTCATGAAGGAACATTGGCATTTATGGATGTGATCCAAGTGATGGGAGGAGCATATCGCTGTGTGGCCAGAGGCCACGCTGTAGGGGAGTGAGGGTTTTGAGAAGGCGGACATTCAAGCGGGATAGGATTAAATGCATCCATCATTGTTCTGAGTATCACTACCTACAGTAGGGAGTATCACTGTGGATCATGAGTGACCGTGTATAGATAGAAGCATATTAGCACACGGGAGAGAGAGAGACACTCTCCTGGCATACGGCGTTTTTAGCGGAGTTGGTCATTTCTACAGATCAGATGTAAGACAACATCCAGCTGTCAAGTTTATGGAACATAGCATACTACCTCTAGGTACCTATTCATGTCATCATCCAAGTGGTGGAGAACCTGATCTTTCATGGCGTGAGTGGAGAAAACAACAGGGGGGAGAAAACAACCATGTTTGCCTATCAACAGCGGAAACCAGCGTCCAACTCTGATATGAGCAGGTTCAACCGCGTCACAAACTGTAACTAGCCGTCCACTGGCAGGAAGCTTGTTAATATTAGTCGTGTGGTTGGGCAGATGGTATGGAAGCAAACTGGACTAGACGCGACTTGACTGGATTAGACATGGATGGAAGGAGCCTCACAACGGACCCTCGCTTCCTAGTACCTTAAGTGCCCATCAAGGTATCCAGAGAGGTACATAAAAACCTCCCTCCAACGGCAAAGAGACAACACAAAACAAGCGCGGTTGGCGTAGAGGTTTAACGCATCCGCCTTCCAAGCGGGGGACCCGGGTTCGAACCCCGGACCGCGCAACCATATTTTTTTTCGTACTTGGTTCGTTAGCATATGGGTATCCTGAGCTCTTTGTTTTTTTGTTAGCTGGTGGTATGGTGAGTCTATTCATTTCATACATGGGTCCGTTTGGGTATCAGGCCAGAAGCAAGAAGGAACCATATCCAGTATCGCGAAGAGGTATTGGTGAAAGATGATCGATCCAATCAATGACTTCGAAGTGTTTCTCAAACAGCCTTTCTCAAGCACTATCACACCCCCACAGACAGCATAATCGTTGAATGTCAACCTACCTTATCCGCCATAATGAAATCACAACAGCATATCCCAGAGCTGACTTCATACTTCACAATAAACTAATCCGCCTGTACCCAACTCTCTCTCACTCCTCCCTCTGAGTCTGCGCGCTCAACCTTATCCAAAGCAAAAAAGCATACCCCCATCACGACACCTGCAAAAAGAAAAAATATAAAAACAAAATTTGTGCGGTCCGGGATTCGAACCCGGGATCTTTCACTGTTTCCCTTAAGCTTTGGTGCCCCCAGTCCCTCATAGCCAAAGGTGAGTATTAGGTACGAACCAGTGCCGTTTTCGACACTGAAGGCTGCCAATGACCTTTTAGGGAGCGAACGCGTTGACCACTACGCTAACCGCACTTTTCTTTTTTGTTGGAAGAGGGACACAAGGACTTAATACATATAGTGCGAGGTACGTACCACCTTGGGGGGCGGCTGAGGGAGGACGGAAACGGGAGGACGGCTGGCAGGTTCGTGGTCGTGCCTTCCGTGTTGAGGACTTGGTGGACTTGACTCCGTCATCGACTCCGACACAGCCACCAATTGGAGGGCGGCTTGGTTCAGTTTGACTGGCCGCGTGAAGTTTTGGGACAGCCCAGCACTGACCATCGCAGCCTTGTTTTGTTGTTTCCCATTCACTTCCCACATCGCCACCTCCACTGCCATCCCTATCACCATCGCCATCTGTCGCCATCTGTTGGTCGGCCGCGCCTTGGCTCCCATTCACGGCCATGTGTTTCCAACCATTCACCGACACTCCCTTCCCGCTCGGGTATTTAGGTTGCCCGTGCTGGTTTCCCCTCCAGTCTCTTCTCCTCTTTCGTTCGACAACCCCAAAATCAAGCCCTTTTCGTTGGAGTCGCCCTTCTAGCCTCCAACACCAGACCATCAACACCCCAACACTCGTAACGACTACAGCAATAGATATCAAGATGCCGTCAAAGTGCCTCACGCCCGGCTGTACCAGCTCTCGCTGGAATGAAAAGGCCTACCACTGCTTCGACCATCTGTACCAGGACAACAGAGTGTAAGTACCTGTATCTGCCACTCCTGCATTTCCCACCTCCAGTTCCGGTTCCCCTCCATATTCCCTTGTTGTCGCAACAAGATCGCGAACGCAGAAGAGGTCACGCCTCAATTCAAGCTCCAGACCCTCTTTCTCTTCCAGCTACCCCTAGGTTCGTACCTACTCTCGCTAACCCTCCTCATCCCTCATTCCAGCTGCGCCAGGATTTGTTACTTCATCATGTTGACTCTCCAACGTCAATCCCTTCCCTTCGAACAATGGGACACCCCGTCGACCTGGAGCCCCACCGACGGGGTTGACGAGGGTAATTGGGAGTCTTGGCCGCCCACCGGAACCTAAGAGAGACATCCATCCATGGCATCGACCGCTTGGGCGCTTGGTAATTGGTTTTGTGCCTGCCTGGCTCACACTGGTTCTACGAGTTTTATGCTCCGCTTGGACAAGGTCTACGAGGAGCAGCAAGCATCGCCACTTCGCTCGAACCAAGCGAGTGCTCAACTGGCGATGAAGGACCGGGGACTGCTTGGAAGGTCTTTTGAGGTCTTCAAGATCGTTCTTGGAGGGTGATAGAGCTGATGCGAGGAAGAAAGTTGGCCTGAGTGGAAGGTTACCTATGCAGATACAGAGCCGAGGGAGACACTGGTCTATATCTTGCGTTAATGGGTTTTAGATAATTGCCGCTGAACATCTGGTTGTATCCGATGGAGATACCTATAGCTCTCCCGACTCGAATCGTCTCCAAGGAGTCCAGGACGGCCTTTTGAAGAGCTCTTGCATGTGGTTTCGGTCATCTCCATCAGCTCCGCTCAATTAGAACACTCCTTTGCCATCCAGTTGACTCTCCTTCTTCAAGTGATTCACGGAGTACAAACTTTCCAGTTGTGAATGCGATGACGAACTTCCACGCCCAAGGTTCGGCCCGGCTTCTCGATCTCGGCGTTGTCGGTGTCCTTGCTCACTTCATCCGCATATGTTGATGAAGTAGCGGATGGGATTGTCTTTGTCATCGTCGTCGATGAACCGGACAGAGCCGGGGTTGGGGTATTCTGAGGCGTCTCCTTCTTGGATTAGTGTGGATAAATATTATGCGCCGGATGGCTTCGCTTGCTACAAGTTCCTTAGTCGAGAGGTCGATGTTGGTCCCGAGAAAACACATCCCGATGGATGGGTATATGCGAGAAAATCATCTCGAATGAGTGTACGATGTCTGAAATCTCGCCTACCACTCGCACCCTAGAGGTAGGTAGACAAACAGCTAACACATCTCAAGAACTCTTTGACGCCTTCACTTGTCTTGTGGAGGCCTGGGATTTGGGATAGTATCTTACACAATGTGTCTATGCGGGTTGATATTATGGTCAAAAGACCACCCAGGCCAAACGTTTTGAAGAGAAAAGGGGGTAGTGAGAGATTATATAGGGATACCTCTAGTAAATCTTGTAGTCTAGAGGTAGCTTTCACTGCCTGGCCGAATTGCCTTCGACCATTTACACTTGAGATAATCTCCCCTTTCAACTACCGTTCGCTCCAGTCGTACGTACTGGAATATTTGCCCTTTAGTACCTACCACAGTGGGATTATAAGGAGAGTGTCTAGGCTTGTAGGGGGGCCTCAAGGATAGTCTCAAATTTAAGTACAAATAATTGGACTAGCCTTAGTAAAATACCCAGCTTTAATATTAGATCTAGTACTATTAGGTGAGGAAGGCCTCTAATTGGTTAATCCGGTCGCTATAGATTTCGGGTATTCGAGTTACTATAAATATACGTTGGAACCGCTAGTTTAGTTCGGGTCTACGCTAATAAGGGTATACGGACTAAGTAGACGGATAGGAAGCGGCCCGTTACGTTTACAATTATAGGTATTAGTATTTTATTTAGTAATTTATATTCTGTCCTAACCCTAACCCGAACCCGTAACTCTAATCCCGTAACCCTAATCTACGACCCCAATCCGCGACCCCAATCCGCGACCCTAATCCCGTCCTTAATCCGCGACCCTAATTCCGTCTTTAATTCCGTCCCTAATCCTGTCCTTAATTTATATACGGACTACGCTAGCGGGTTGCGTTTTTAGAATTGTGCCCCAATTTAATACCGCGGCTATAGTTATAATATAGATTACGCTTTAACTATATAGCGTATAGTTATATACCGTATACCGGGTTGAAGCCTATACTGACGTACGGTCGTACTACTATATACCGTATACTGTATACCGGATTAAATACTTATATTAACGTACGGTTGTACGGTCGTACACCGGATTAAATACCTACCCTATATAGTCGTATTATTAATATACAATTAAAGCTATTACCACTTAGTACGAGTACCGACGTACGCTAAATATACCGTATAAAGAAAGAGACTGGAAGTTAATTGTTATTAGAATATGGCAAATAAAAGTTTATACTACGAAATAGCAAAGAAATAGATAGAAAAAGAAATAGAGAGAGAGAGAAAAGGATATAGAAAAAAGGCCTTTATTCAATTATTTACTATAAAATTTCGACGGTATCGTATTCTATTTGTATCCTATTACCTATATATTAATATAATTAAATTAGTAAATACCACTTATATATAGAATAGAGGCTAGAGGCAGTATAGGTATAAATTATTAATTAAAAACTTTCCTATCTTTTACCTTAATATTTATTTATAATCGGCTATCGGTCTAGGGTTTTAGTCTATGTAAAATAGGATTGAATATTACGTAGTAAATTGTAAACGGTCGTATCGGGCCGGACGGGGGTTTAGTCCGAATATAGTAAAATAAGATAAAAGTATTTACTTCCTATTATATATCGTTAATATATATTAATTGGACTACTCCTTCGAAAATTTACGGTAATAGTAGAATCGCTAATAGGCGGACGGTAGTAGTATTAATTATTATTAATTATTATTCGGTAGGTATATCTTAAGATATTTACGCTATAGTATATATCCTTCTTAATTCGTATCGCCGTCGGTAATTCTTATTGGATGTACGTAAATTAGGGTATAATTAAAGGGGTATATAATAGAGACTTATTAATAGTATGTTCGGTATAAGTACGGTTATTTTAATTATAATTCTATATTTATAAATATCGAAAAGAATATTATTATTAACTATTATACTATAGCGGTAAACTTTATATATTCTCCGGTACTCTCTAGGATATATATAAAAGTTAATATAGTATATTTACTTTAAGTAGAACTTATAAATAGAAATTTATATACTTAATAATTCCCTTACAAATATTTATTACCGGAAGTATAATTCGAAGGCGAAAGTATTAAATTTAATTTGCCGGGCGAAATTATTAAGTATTAGCCGGGATATTATTAATTATTGTCTACCTAGAGGGTATATATATCTTAATCAATTTAAATAATTCCTACGCCGTTTATATGAATTATATATAGAGAAACGGGCTATATAGCCGTTAAACTAATAATAATAAGCTTATTTATTATTTCCTCTATAATTTCTAAATTTAGAATAGGGTATCGATTATTCGTATATCGAACCGGCGTAATTAGGATAAAAATGTAGCTTTTAGTATAATAATCTTATTTAAAGACGTAATCGATACGGCTAATATAATATTACTTTAGAATATCGCTTTATAATAGGTATTAAATATAATTGCTATATTTGAATATAAATCGCTAATGTAAAATATTAAAAAAAAATATTAATATACTTATTAATATTATTATATTATTTACCATAACGCCCAATCTTATTAGGTAATAATATTTAATATTTATAAATAACCGTCGTTAAATAATAGAATTACTATTGTTATCCGTTAAGAATTTATTGTATATTAAATACGCTAGCGACAACTTATATAATATAGTGCAATAGTAATAATAATTGTAATTAGAATTAAGTAAGCATTATTATATATAATATACGCTATAAGACTTAGAACGGGGAAAAATCTAAGAATTTATATAAGGATTTAGAGTACAATTATACTAGGTTTTCGGGTACGCAGAGCTTAATAGCGTACAATTATAGCGCCTTCAAAATACCTCTTATATATATAGAATTAAATAGCCTTTCTAATAATAGGTTTAAAATAATAAAATAACCAATTATAGATAGGGAGTTCAATAGGGAAGGGGAAATTTATTAAAAATATATGCTAATACTAAATACAATTACCGGATTCTATTAACAGCTTTATACCCGCACTTAACGCTCGCTATATTAGTGCTAGTACTATATAGATAGGGTACGTACCTATTTATAAAATTGAACTTCTTTGCCTACTTAATTGTTTTATTCTCGAAGAATAACGGTTTACCTTTAGGTACACTAAAATTATAATAATAAATATATTATAATAGCCTCAACTACCTTACTATTATTTCGTCGAATATATTATATAAAGGTAACCGCTAGCCTTCGTTAACTATATAATAAACTTTAACCTTAATCGATCTAAATTAATTAATAATATATAGTATTATATAATTCTCGTCGCCAAACTATAATACTTCGATTTCGTCGTCGTCTTCGTTTTATTCGTTTAATTAATTATAATCAGAATACGATAAAACTATATCGAAAAGGGTAGGGCAATTGTAGGATAATTATACTATCTATACTATTAATTCGGGGTTATTTTTTTAAAAGGCGTTAAATAGAGTAAATTATATAATTTATTAGAAATTAATCTTCATTAATAGAATCTTTTTAATATTAAAGTAGTTCGTCTCGTATATTTAGCGCTTAAATTCGCTATTAATGGATTTGGTCAATAATAATATATAGGAATCAAATTCATCTTCTAATTTTTTACAATCGTAGCCTTTTAACTACTATACCGTACGCTAGCTATTATATAGGTATAATAATCTCTACCAAGTGCTAATTATATTTAGTATTACGACCTATACTTTCTATTTTTTCTTATAATAATATCGGATTTAGAAGTCTATTTACTAATGTATATCTTCGCCCGTTAATATATTGTAATTTACTAGCAAGTTATACTCCTTCGCAAAATCTTTATAATATACCCTAATATAGATATTCGGTTGTATAATAATTTTCTCGTATTTAATTACGCGTTTTTAACCTTTAACGCTACATTTTAATTAATTTTGAATAAATATACTTCTACTAGCGCTAATAGGAGTCTCCGCATCGGATCCGGGAGTCCCTATACCGGGAATCCCTATAAAGGTATTAAGAATCCCTATAGCCGATAGGGCAGCCGACCGGAATATAATTAATATAAATATTATAAAATAGAGTTGGTTATATAAATAATGTACTTTATAAACAATTTCTAATAGTCGTCGAATATTATACTTTAATAGTTTAACCCCTATTAGAATTATTACGCTCTTTACTATTTTAATTAGAATCTCTATAATAAGTTTAATTAGGTCCCTACTAGTTTTAGCCTCTATATAAGTATAAAACCTAATATTTATACGGTCTTTTTTCAACTAATATAATAATATAATTGGCGTAATAATTAACTATCTACTGTAATAGATTATTTGCCAATTTAATTGATAGTTAAATAGTAATTATAAATATTGCCAGCCCGGTAGAAATAATTATAATTATAACTATATAATATATTCCGCCTTGCCTACTAATATTAAAATACTATTGTAAAGTAATTCGTATATTATCTAAGCAATACCATTAAATTCCAAATATACTACATCTAGAGGGCGACTTATAATAATATTTAAATATAGTAATAAATTTACTAATATTAGGAAAGGTTATTTAATACCCTACTATATACTATATTTTAGTACGTTAAAATCGTTTATTAATACTATATATTATTATATTTCGAAGATTTAGAAATAATACCGGCCGTTAGTAACAATATCGAAATTAATTTATATATTAAAATTATCCGGCCGGCTAGCGTTTATAAATATAAAGTAGTATCGATAGAATTTAATACCCCGGGGTCCTTTAAATCTACAATTTTCCACTTACTACGGCATATCCCTAATATAATATATAGGAAATATACAAAACAATACCTCGCCTTTTCCAAGGATGTCTATAACTATACCTTCGTCTAATTTCGTTATAATTTTAAAGGCCTTAGTAATATTTTAAAATTTTAAACTATACGGCCTAAGTATAAGCGGAAATATACTTTTCGGTCGTAAACGTTCCTCTATTGTTAAGTCGGCTAATATAAAATAAAACCCTATTAACGTATAGTATAAATTATGGAAAATACTAAAGCTATTAATAAAATCGATATATAGGAAGGAGATTACAAGTATACTACTTCGATATTAGTTCTATTCGTATTTAAATACGTTCCGGGAAAAGTATTCGAATTCAAGCTCAGTTCTAATAAGGTAAATATAGTATATTAATACAATAAATATATTTTAATCGCCCCGGCCGTATTATATTATTCGCTATACTATATAGTATTCTTTATCTTTATCCTATAGTACTTAGAATACAAGGTTATTATATTTAGGGAATAGTATATCCTACTTAGGTTCTAATTAACTACGTCTACTTTATTATCTATTTAGTTTAGGTTTTGCGGATTTAATATTAGGGTTTCAATAATCCTCCCTATAATAATAATTAATATATATATTAATATAGGCAAAGGCCTTAGTCTTAGGGATATACGTGAATTTATTTATTAAAATCAATTCCTATAGTTCTTATTTTAGTATAATAATATTTATATTATTAAAGCTTTATAATATAAATATTCTACGCTAATATACCTCCTATACCTATAGATATATTTAATTATAGTTATTTATATATAGCTTCTTGCGATAGTCTAATCTAATACTATATACTCTACCAATATATATATTAATATAAATTTGTAAAGAGAAACGCTATTTGCACCGCTATCAATCGCTTCAGACACCGCCGCCCCACCCTTCCCGCTCTCTTAACTAATCAAATAGCTCGCATCCTCTCGCTTCCACTAACTCCCGCTTCTAACTCCACTGCACTCAATTCTTCTCGTACCGCGCCCGCCAAACTCCTAGATTTCAGGCTATTATACTTCCGATAGGGCATTCTTTCTATCTAATAGCGTATTCGCAGTATATTGTTATTTCCGATAGCGCATTCGCCCCCCCGACAGCCATTTGCATCGCTTTCAATTGAATTGTAGTCTTTTTCGTTGTATTCAATTGCATCGCATTCAATTGCATCGTTTTCAATTACTGTCTCAATATATCATATTCAATTATATTGTATTTAATTACTATTTCAATCGCTGTCTCAATCGCTATCTCAATCGCTATTGAAGAAAGTGTTCTAGGGAATAAATATGCTGTCGGAAGGAGCGAATGCGCTGTCGGGAGGAGCGAATGCGCTGTCGGCAATGAAAGGTATATGGGAGTAGACTGCGGTTTGGATGCACCGATTTTGATTGGTTGAAAAAGCGGGAAGGGTGGGGCGGCGGTGTCTGAAGAGATTAATGGCGGTGCAGATAGCGTTTCTCTTAACTCTTTGTAAATTAGGGACGTTATTATAAGTTAGTAAATAACGGTCGGGCGATTTAGTATAGTAGTAAAAAATCTAGTCGCTAAGGAAAATAGGCGGACTTTTAATAGAGGTATCCGTGCCTAGGCTCTTATCGATTTAATTGAAATTAAAGTCGTCGTTATCTTTATTCGTATTATTAAGGATAATATACGTATATTAGCTAAATATAGTATATATTAACGATAACTACGTATATAATTCGAAGAATTTTCGGGGCAAATTAATAAAGTAATTTAGGCTATAATATATTCTTTTACCGATATTTAATACGATAATATTTTTAAATAATATAAGTAGGTCGAAAAATATAAGGGGGGTAGCGATTGCCGGCAATATAATATTATTAAAATCCTTATTTACTATATTTGTACTTATATTTTAAGGCTTTAGCCTATTTACCCTTGCCTAAATACGTTCTGCTATTTTTACTAATATACGAACTTCTTTATTATTTTTCCCTTTTATTCGCGTTACCGCTTTTATAATTTTTATTATAATATTGACCGTTTTAATTACGTTTTAACGTTAGTGAATTATTTCGATTTTATAACGTTTTTTAGGTTTTAATTTAGTTAGTAATATTGGAAGCTTTAATATATCTAATAATATTTTCGCCTCTCGTATATTTATTATCGGTATATAGGATTGTATATTTTTATAGAGGATTAATAATTAGTATGCTAATAATTTAATTATATTAAATATTTTACTATTATTACCCTTAATAAGGAGGAAAACGTTGTATAAAATATCTTAGACCTATCGATTAAAGCCTATTAATTTAATAAATAACGCGAGGGCTATTTCGAATTCCGATATTTCGATCTATTTATTCTAATAAATAGGTAATAGGGTCGATATATTACTATTTATTCGTAGGTAAATAGGCTCCAATCCTTCGTCGTCGTCCGGTCCCTTATTATTAAATAGCTTTAAATTTACTACAATAATAATATAATCTTCGTAATTACCGGCACCGAATATTTCGTCGAATAGTATATCGGTACGTACTATTTAAATTATAATATCGTCGAAGTCGCTAGTATAAAGTTCGTTAGTATTTATAAATTTTAAATATAAATAGGTTAGTATTTGAATATTTATTATATTTACCTTAGATCGGCTAATAATATTTACTATCCTTTTCCTCTCCCTCTTTAAATATCGATTTTAATTTTATATTTAAATCTATCCATTTTCTATTACTTAATAATAGTAGATTACTCAATCCAAAACTACCCGACTATTCGATACTTTATATAATACTTTCGCCCTCGCCTTTACTACTATTATTAGTCGACTATTATATATTTATAATTCTGCTAAATAATACTTATAGCGATGTAGGGTCGGTTATTATTATATTTACGATATAAGCGATATTTTCGACGATATTTTCAACGATATTTTAAGTAATATCTTCCGAATCCTCTTTATTACTAAATACGTCGATTAGGTTGCGTACTAATCGTATAACGTACAATAATCTACTATTAAATCGTAGTCGCTCCTTATCAATTATATCGTTCCGCTTCGTACTCTTTATAATAAATAATATAATAAATTAATATAGAATATACAATTGATTTATTAACGATATAAATTTGTATTAAATATTTCGAATTATTATATATAGTACGGTTATAATAAGGATATAGTATTAGAAATAGATATTTATATTCCGTCTATTTTACCTATTACTATATAAATGCGTAAAGTATTACTAAATTGTTAATTACTTACCGCTAAAAATATTTACGTTATTTAATTATTATTATTTATTTAAATTTTACTATTTACTTCTATCCGACAATATAGTTTAGCGAAAGTAAACGATAAGGGTACTACTTTTACTACTAAATATATAATAAATTACTACCCCTCTAAAAAGAATTTTATCTATTATTTCTCCCTCCTCTATCTCCCCTTTTATCTCCCTCTTTATATATTAATTATAATATAACGTAGTATATTATATTATATAATATTATATAATATTATAAGTAAGTAAGTAAGTAATATTAAATCTTTTATCGAATATAGTATTATAGGAGACTACGAAGACGATATAGGCCCTCCGCCGCCAGTATATACCTAAGGTAATATTATTAATATTAAGCGTAAATCCCGTCGAAGTACTATTATAACCGAAGCAATAGAAGTATATTATTTCTAACGCTTATATTACTACTAAATATATTAAATTAACCTAAGTACGCTAAAGTTATATATTAGTCCCGTTAATTATAATCCCGCCCATAATAGGTACGCTAATCCCGCTTGTTATAAAAGGAAATTCCGGGTAATTGCCTACAATATTAATAAGTAGTTAGAGATAATATATATTAGGATTATAATAATTCGAGCCGTGTATACTAATCGAATTACTAACTTACAAAATAATTATAAATAAATTAATCCTATGCAATAGAAGAGAGAAGGCTATAATTAAATAAGTATTACCTTCTATATATTTACCTTCCGTCTACTTCTATAAATTCTAATTATTATTTATTACTAATAAACTATAGTAAGTATACCTAAATATATTTCGGCTATTTAAATATTAAAGTTTCCTTTCGATAATTAAATTCGATTTTTGGTTTATTAATATTAAATAATAACGCAATCCCAATACGCTACCCGAAGACGAAATAACCCAAATAAAGAATAAGTTGAATTATTTTAATTATAAAGTCTATTTCGTCTTTTATTCGAATATATTATTAATTACTATCGCGTACAAAATCTTCCTAAAGGTAAATATACTATTTATAACCTTCTAAAAATTATACAATTAGTATAGCGAAAGTCTTAGTACTATTAAGGTAGAGATACTTTAGAACCGGATATATAAATTAATTATAGGTTAGATAAAGGATTATAAGTAAGACTTCTAATTTAATATAAATTATACTAATTTCGCTACTCTAAAGTATTACTTTAAGAATAAAGACGTTAAATATATAAAGAAATAAATCTATATTAAGTTCGACCGGATTCTCTTTAATAATATTTTTAAATACGTTACGTCGTACCTTAATTAAGAAAAAAATTTTATAAACCGAACCAAATTTTTTTTCTTCTATTTAAAAACAATCTTTATTATTATAATTCGACGAATAGCCGAAATATATATAATAGAACGATATATTATAATTAAAGAGGGTTGTAACTATATTAAATAGGTATTTAAGTTTAAGGATTAGTATTATAACGAAAATTATCGTAAAAAGGCTAACGATAATTTCGATTTACTAATAATATATTTATAATTTAAAGATATCGAACTTAATATATTCTATTAGTATAAGCTTATAAATATCGCTACTATTATATTACCCGAAGCAATATTCGACCCTATAACGTATTAGTAGTAATATAATACTACTTATTCCCCTCCACTTTTAATATCGCTAATACCTAACGATAATAATTCGTTAGAAAGGGAATTTACTATAGAAGTAGAGGTACCTAGCGAATTCTAATCGATATTAGACGATAATAATTTGTATAACGCTTCCCCGAAGGGTACTATCTCGGGTACTATTTCGGGTATTATACCTCGCAATATCTTTACTACTCTTAGGATTTAAATTAAATTAGATAAAATAGTTGCCGATAAATTAGAAAGAGAGAGAATAGAAGTATTTATATTACTTACTTCCGTATCGCCCGCTTCTTCCGATAATAAATAGCCTCCTAAGCGTATACGTATTAAATTGCCGTTAAAGCTAATATCCTCTATAAAGAAGCCGTTAGTGTAGCTTTTGTAAAAATGGGCTATAATAAATATATAGGGACTATAATTAAATAAATAAGTAATAGAGTAAGAAAGAGACTACCCGGAGATAGTAGTATAAAAGAAGTAGTTGCGTAATTATATCCAAATTTCTATCGATATATTTTATAATTTCGACGATTTCTTTACTAAAATATAGTAATATACAAAGTACTTAAAGAATAACCCTTATACAAATATTATATCGGTTAAACCGACGACGGTTATATTAATCCCCTTCCCTAAATTACCGCCGCCGCTACCGCCGCCGAAACTTAAGACTACTCCCGCTCCCGGTATCGAATTTATTAAAAAGAAAGTAGTTAAAGAGATTCCTATACTTCCTCCCAACTTTAGATTATATAAATTAATAGCAACCCCGGCTACTAAATTCCTTATCGTCGAATTCTTTATCGTTAAGGTCTCTTCCTAATCGGAATCGCCTAATTCGATATTATCCCCGGCCGCTCCGCCCCCGGCCGCTCCGCCTAAAAAGACTAATATATAGAATACCTTCGTTGATTCCGAAGATATAATACTACTTAAAGGTTAGTTAAAATCTATTTCGCTTTCAATTTAATTAGAATTTATTAAAGCGAATAATAGAACTACGAGGATGCCTATTATAATATAAAATAAATTATATTATTTTAAATATATAATTATACCCGAATTTAAAGCGCGGGCCTAGGAGGTAATAAACGATAATAGTAAAGAACTATCCCTTATCGTCGAAGAAACTACTATATCTTCCTCTCCTAAAACTATATTTCTTAAGGCTATATTTTCCGAAAAGCTTCCTATTACTTAAGGATTTCTTAATATTAAATTAAATATACTATATGTGATGGCGCCGGTCCGGCCATGCCGCCATACCCGCCATACCCTATAGGAGGACTGGTGTCGTGAAGTGCTATAAGGTGCTACGAAGGTTGGAGGAACGAGTGATATAGAAGGTTCGTACCAAGATTGGCCTAGACGGGCGCTAAGCCCATTGAAGGTATTTACTCTTATTTATTATGCAGGTAAAGGGGGATGCGAGTAAAGGGATTGGTTGTTAGCGACCCGTATATAGGTCCCGTTATTGCTTATATACTAGGGTATTTATTCGGGTTTGCACGTATATATCTAGTTCTCTTCCTTTTCTTTTCCTTACCTTAAATCTTTTATTATAAATAGAATTTTAGTTTTGCCTTCGATTCAATTATATTATACCCTTGCATTATTTAAGGTCAATCTAATAATATTTAGGAAGGTTAAATCCTAACGATTAGAAAACCGATATAAATAATTGAACCGACCGTCGTAGTTTAAGGAACCGAGATTTATAATAATTAATATTATAGTACCCCCGCGTTTAATTTGCAATAATACTAGCGCTAGAGTAAAAGGCTTTAGTAATAATAATAACGACTACTATAAGAATAACGATTATAGCGATTTTTTTAGCGAAGAGGGTAATAAAAGCTTTGAGCCCGAGGACGGAAAAGGCGATTAAACCTTCCGTAAAGGAGACGCTAAGGGCGTGTTTGGCGCCCTGGAATTGGGCCTGGGAATGGGTTTTCGGAAGTGTAGTTCAGAGGAACAGCACGGACTGTTCTGAACCGGATTTTGGCGGCAAATGCCGAGATTTTCAATTCCACCCAGTTCTACCAAAAAATACTTCCGAAAGTAATTTCCGAGTGCCGTTTGGCGCGCACTGAATGTCTGGATTTCTGGAAATGTACTATTGTAAATAAATATCGTGATTTTTGTGGTGTTTATACCCTCCCTTCTGTGTTGTCTTTACCCGAATAGAAATCGCCACGAACCCGATTAGGAATCGCCTAATTTACTAGCAATATAGCCGGCGATACCGGTTAGTTATAGATAGCTAATTAAGCGGCACTAGCGTTTACCTAGTTTAATTAAATTATTTTTACCCCCTCCTATATAGCCGGCTTTATAAAGAGGAAGACTCCTAAGAAGTCTTGGTAATGGATTGAGGTATAAGAAATCTCCTTCTTATAAGTATTAAAGAGTATTAGCGACGATAGCCTTATTAGTTAAGGCGGGTTTAAAGAGATAGTGTATAATAGTATCGTTAATACCCTTTATATTGAATACGGAGTAAATATCGATATTGGCTAAGTTTGTAATAAGGTGGATTATTTTAAGCGTAAATGGCGTACTTGGTAAGCTTTGGGGGGGTACGTTGGCTAGTCTGGATTCGGATACGACGATAAAACGGGGTTATATACCGTTGAGGATTCTATTTAGGATTCCTTTTTCGAGGTTAGTCTAGCGTATTTTTAAGGGGTAATATAATAATATATTAATTTACTTATAGTGTAATAGAATTATAAAGAGTGCTAGCAATTCCGCTTTAAGACCTTGCCGTACCGTATTCTTATAGAGGAGGCGTTCGTTAACGATTAGAGTACGAATAGAAATTACGTTTTAATACTTGGCGTAATCTTTATACGTAAAGAGGTATTGCCGATGAGCGCGCCGTACGATTTTAACGATAAAAATTTCGATAGGGAGTTAGACGTGCCTACTTATATTCGCGATAGTAAGAGGAAGGCGGCCGGCCTATTTGACCCTAAGAAGAAAAAGAAGAAGTTTAACGGTAACGCTATTATCGAATCCTTTAAATATTTGGCAAATGCCCTATTCGCGACCGAGAAGGCATTGCAATCGTAGACTCAAATCGAACCCATCGCCCCCGCGCCGTCGTATAAGTAGTTTAGGAAGGCGATCTTCATCTTCAACGAAGACTAGTTAGAGACGGTCGATAAGGATATCGTTGAGCTTGCTTTCCAAAAATAGGAGTAGTCTAAGGCGAAAGCGTACTAGTTCGTAATTATTTTAAAGAAGAGTAGAGAGGCGTACTTTCGAGTCTTAAAGAAAAAGCTAGGTTTTAAAAGTAATAATAAGGGGGGGGATTTACTAAATTTGTAATTGTAGGAGGAAGATCTTAATATATTTAATATTAATTTAATCGACCTAATTCTATATTCGATTACCTTGTAGTCAAACCTATAAATGTACTATATTATAGCGTACTATAGCAGTTTACTTATATAAATAGGGTTCTTATAGACGGGAGGGAGCGGGAAGTAGGACCGACCCCGGATTTGATTTTTATTATCTTTTTTATCTTTCTTTTATACCGAAGTATTAATACCTAAAAAAAATCGTATATATATAAAAAAGTTATTATCTTGGTCGTTAGAACGAGCTAAATCGATATATTTATTTTATATTAATTTTGAGGTATATTTGCAAATAATATAAGGGGTTCTATAAATACCTTTAATAGAGGGTGCGGGTCGCTAAGACGGTATAAATAGTACTAATATCGATTAATATATTAAATATATTATTATATCTCAAATCCAAACTTTTGAAAGTAAGTACTACTTTTTATATATTTACATTCGAGGCACTAGTCTTTCAAGAAGGCTATACTATAGGGGGTAATTGAGCGATTTAAATTTATAGTTCGATAAATACAATTTTACTCGATTTAAGCTAATTGAGGGGTAATTTAGGCGGTTGGCGCTAGAAGTATATATTTGCTCTCCAATTTATTAATCCCCCTTCTCCCCTCCTCTCCCCTCTTTTCTCCCTCTTTTACCTATTATACCTTTCCTCTTTTACGAAGCTCCCTATAATAAGAAGCCTACATCTTCTTCGTAATACGATCGCAATACTAATTTATTTGATTATTAACTCCTCTAATCTATTCCTAATCCTTTATTACGTACTTAATAAAAGGAATAGACTCTTCTACGATACTACGTTCCTTTAAATCGAAGTATATCGCTAGTATCTAGTCCGGTTCGAAGTTATACCTATCCTATTCTAAAATCTAATTTAATAAAGCCGCGGTAGTATATACGACCTTAATTTGAATCTCTAGGGGGAAGGAGGGCGAGACGCGATAGATTCTAAAGGTCCCCTTTAATCTCCCGATTATTTTCTTAATAATTATCCGATATTGGGAGTGACGTAAGTTAAATAACTCCTCGGGAGTGGCGGGTCGTAAACCGGCTCGGACTATTTCCTATAAGTAGTATTGTATATTACAGTATAGTATAAATAGTCTTGAATTATTACTATAGCTTGCGTCGGCTAAGTAGACCTAGCCTTTAAAAATACTAAACCCACTTTGTACGAGGGTATGGTTCAATACTTTTATATTGTTGGCGGACCCCTCCTAACTAGGTAATACGTATGTGATCCTCCTAAAAAGGTCGTACGCTAATATAATATTTATAGATATACTACTTTTACGGTTGCGCTATAGCTTCTAGTCCTTAGCGGTAACCTTCGCGTTAAAGTAAGACTTATCGAGCGCGCCTAATACTTTACGAAAGTATAGAAAGAGTTTGGGGTTTGATTCGATTTCGAAAGGGGTTTCCTCTTTAGGAAGTCGAACCTTCTTTAATACTAGAATTAAGCAGGTATTAAGGATTTGATAAAATACCCTAGTATTGAGGTAAGTATTCTATACGATAATAAATAGAAGGATTATAATTATAATTAACCGGTATATTATTTCTAGACTATAATCTATTGTGTAAGCGGTTATACGGAAGGTTAACCCTTATCTAATAACGAAGAGGAATATTAATACCTTCTCGTATATTAAGAGATTGTTAGAGGCGGTCAAAGAGTTGTGATAAAATAGCTACGTTACTAGACTGTAGAAGGCGCGCGGCGTTATACGTAATAACGATTGGAAGTGCCTAGTATATTTATAGAGAAGTTCTTTCGCCGTGAATTAACCGCTTCTACCTATATTTATAGGTAAAGGGTTGGCCTAGTACGTAAGGGTATTCATTATAAGTATAATAAAGGCTTGTAATAATCGCTGGCGTCGACGGCGATTCTTTACCCGCTTTATATAGCGTTTAACGAGGGTAGTGTATTATATATCAACGTTGGTAGTAGCCGTTAGGGGTATTATGTGGTCGTATTTATTGAATAAAAAGGGAAAGGAGGTCGATTTAAATCGATTTTAGAAGGATTTTGCTTTGGAATTAATTTAGGGCCAGTTTAGAAGGATGTACGTTATTTTATTGGTTAGAAATCGAATGTGGGCCCAGGAATTTCCGAGAACTAGTTTTGGTGCGATTCCCACACTGAAAAGTTCCGGGGTCTTCCAAACGGTCATCTGGAAATGGGGTCTGGAAGGTTTCCAGGTCCCAATTCTAGGGCGCCAAACACGCCCTAACGATAAGGATAATTCCAAATTGTCGAAAGAGGAGAATAAGGCTACTATTAAACCTAGCGTCGATAAGAAGGATAAGAGGAAACCCTAACGTATCGATCCTATTATTAGAAAGAATACGAAGGCCTTTATATACTTCAACGAAGAATATTTTAATAGTCTCTACCCTTTCGAAGAAAAATTACGCGGCAAATCTACCCTTCTTCGTAAAAAGACCTTACTCTATTTATATAATTAATTAAAGTCTCCGTTAAAAGTATTAGTTAATGCCTTAATTAAGAATAATAATAATAATAAACCTAAATTATCGTTTAATTTATTCGATTAATATATTAGCAGCGAAATCAATTGCTTTAATACTACTTTCAACCTAAAAGACCTTATTAAGGATTTAAAGGATAAAATAAAGGAATTCGTTAAATTCTTTATTCGTAACGCTATACCCTATATCCCTTATCGCGTATTATTATCTAACTCCAAACTCCTATTTAATAATTACTTAAACGAAGCCAAATTTACCGAATTATATATTATTCGCCCCGCTGATATATTCTATAAATTCAAACTATAAATTATAATAATTATAGTTTTAAAAGAGTAAATATCGGAGCTACGCTAAATCACTTCGTTTTTAAATACTAAATTTTATACCGTTAATAATTAGGTCCCTAAATTAGAAGAAGCTTTTTTTAATACTTTAATTACCGATTCTAAAATAGTCTAATCCTTTAAAAATTACTTAACTAATAAAGAGGAAGAAATCCAAACCCTAAAAAAAATTATTATCGACTTAAACGTCCTTAAAAATATTTATAAACCTAAAGATAAAGTAGTAGTAACTACAACTAAAGAGACCGTTTTTCCTAGTATCGAGAAGGACCTTACCGCAATTCCCCTTCGCTATTTAATTACCCGTTTTACTATAACTCCGCCTATTAACACTAATAATAATAATAACAATAAAACTATAACTACTCCCCTCCGTCGTACCCGCTTCTCAACTAAATAGGCCAACCCTCCTAAATTCTACAATTAAAATAAGGAGGACGATATACCCTTCGAAGCCTAATACAATTTAATTTAGAACAAATTTAAAATTAATACTAATTATTACTTAACCGACTATAATAAATTTCTCTATATTAAAAGTCGTTTGGCCGGCTTTATTTTCAAAAACTTAATACTTTATCTCTATAAAATTTACCCCAATTAATTTATAATTTATTCTAATTTAATAACCTATTTATAGTACGAATATAGTAACTCTAATTAAAACGAAAAGGCTCTTATTAATTTTACAAAGCTTAAAATAAAGGATATTAATAATTTTAACTTCTTTAAAAATAAATTCGTATATATAATTAGCGAATATTAACGCCCTAAGACCGAATAGAAGCGCGAACTATTCTAGCGCCTTCTTATAAAGTATAAGAAGTAAATAGGCGCTAAATATTATAACTCTTCTATTTCTTTCGAATCTTATTACATTAATTATTCCGGTTTTAACTAAATACTTAAGACTATTATTAAAGAAGCTAAAGCTATTTCTTCTTCTTCTTCTCGTAATAAAGGGAATAATAGTAATAAGGGATCTAAAAATTCCGGCTCCGGCGGCTCTAATTCCTCCGCGTCCAAACCTATTAGCGGCGGTAGAGGCGGCGGCAATAACCGTTCTACTACAAATCGTATTAAAGAAACTACCTATTTATTTAACGAAGGCCGTTATTTCTTCTATAAAGAACGTAACTATACTAAGCGCAATTACCCCTAGAAGGATTAATATAATCGAAAGTATTGCGACCGTATTACTACTATCGTTAAGCGTTACCTAATTAACGAGAATAGTACCGGCGGTTAAGCCGCAACCCTTACTACTCCGGCTGTTAATACCGCCCCCGCTACTAATAATTAGGGAAATTAAATACCTTAAGTAAATTAAACTCCTTCCTAAGGGAGGTGTCGGTTATAGAATAAATAAAAGATAAATAAAAATAAGGAAAAGATAGATTTAATTTAATACCTTATTTAGGAGGGGATCCTATAATTATTTAATATACTATAATTAATAATAGAATATCTTTATCTATATTTAACGCCTTAATTAATATAAGAATAAACGGCTACCTATTTATTAATACAATATTTACTAATAAATTAAAAGAATAATTATTAGTAGAAATAACGAGCGACTTTCCCGCCCGAAGTATTAATAATTATTAAAAAAAAATTAGTTAAAGTATTAAAAAGGTTGTTAAAGCCGCTTTAAAAATTCGAAACCGAACAATACCCCCTAATATCTTTATTATTATTAATATAAACTATAATCTTATTATCGGCCGCAAATAATTTAATATTTACAATACTTAGGTAAATTGTAAAAATCGTCGCTTTATTTTCCCCTCCGAATAGAAACCGGACCCCGAATAGATAAGGAATTTAAATTTTAAAATCCGCCTTAAAGGCTCTAATACTATAAACCCCAAATATTAAAAAAATACAGCCTATCGCAATACATTTATAAATTAAAAGGATAAACGTCGAACCGACAATAAAAATAGTAGCCGCAAAGCGCCTAAATTTATTAATAATTATATTACAATACCCGAACCTATCCTAGCCGAACAACCCTTCTCCGATTATTATAAAAAAGAATTCGACTAAGAGGCTAAAAATTAATACGATTATAAAGTATAATAATATTAAATAGTAATCGAGAAGCGTATATTCGAATTTTAAATAGAATCGGCGGCTTTCGAATTTAAAAAGACAGTCCCTATTATACCGGCGGATTTCAAATATACCTGAAATAAAAATACTAGCGAGCTAGGTTATATTCGTCCCTATATTCTACTCTAGAACCCTAATTTAATTTTTAAACAATTTAATTTATTAAGTAAAATAGAGAGAAACCTAACTAATTTTACCTACTTTATAGTATTATTTTTAGAACCCGCCTAATTCGTTCGAATTAAACCGACCGAACTACGCGATAGTAAATAGGGCTCCGATAGCTAAAGTATATATAAATTTAAAAGGGATTCGATTAATTAATATAAGTAGCGACCGGTATAGATATATATATTCGAGGGCGATCTATTTATACAGTTTATTATTAAAGACGACCGAATAATATATTTTACGAATATTTTCGAAATTGACTAATATATTTAGGAAAAATCAATCGATATAGACCCCACTTAGGAACCTCTCTCCTACAATAAGAAGGAACTATGCGAAAAAGCTTTAAAAATAGTCCCCGATTATTATTACGATTATATTAATATTTTTAGTAAATATAATTCGAATATCCTACCCAATTACCAGCTATACGATTACAAAATCGAATTCAAGGAAGGCTACTGCCCCGACGAATTAAATTATAATCCTCTCTATAAAATATTATTAAACGAATTAGAAGTTATACGTAAATATATTTTAGAAAACCTTTCGAAAGGATTTATCGAAATTAACTCCTCTCCTTAGGCTATACTTATCCTATTCGTTAAGAAGGCCGATAATAGTCTCCGTTTCTATATTAATTACTATAAATTTAATATTATTATAAGGAAAGATTAATACCCGCTATTATTAATCGAAGAGACCCTAGCTAAGGTTATTAAAGCCTAATAATTTATTAAGATCGATATATAATAAGTATTCTATTATATTCGTATAAAATTAGAAGACGAAGAGTTTATTACCTTCCGTATAAATATAAGAGCCTTTAAATATAAAGTATTACCGTTTGGCCTAATTAATAGCCCTACTAACTTCTAAATTTTTATTAACTCCTTCTTAAAATTGTACTTAAGAGACTTTTATACTATATATATCGATAATATCCTTATTTACTCCAATACCTTCGAGGAATATAAGGATTATATCCGTAAGGTATTAGTTAAATTAAAGGACGTTAAATTATAAACTAATTTAAAGAAGTACGAATTCTAGGTTACAAAGACGAAGTTCTTAGGATTTATTATAGGCTACAATAATATTTCTATCGACCCTAAAAAAATAGAAATTATTAAGGAATAAGTTATACCCTCGAACCTACGAAATATATAATCTTTCTTAAAATTTTATAATTTTTACCAAAAATTTATTAAAAATTATAATCGAATAATTCGTTCTCTTACTAATTTAATTAAAAAGGGCGAAGCATTTATATAGACTGATAAATATTAGGCGGCCTTCGACGGATTAAAATAATTATTAATAAACGCCCCCTTATTAAAGTACTTTAATTATAATATTAAAATACGAATTGAGATAGACGTTAGCGATAGAATCTTTGCGGGAATTCTATCTTAATATTAGGAGGATATAAAGGAATAGTACTTTATTACTTACTTTTTAAAAATAATATAATAAACCGAATATAATTATCCGATTTACAATAAAACATTATTCGTAATTATTAAAACTCTCTAAACCTAGCGACCCGAACTAATCGGTTTAAAGCAATCGAAACCTTTTATAATTATTATTAATTATTAGGCCTTAGAATATTTCGGTACAAAGCGACTACTTAATTTGCAGTAGGCCGGATAGGCCGAATTCTTATTTTAATACTATTTCGAAATTATTTATTATCCTAGAATTAAAAATATAGTAATAAATACCCTATTCTATAAATTAGAGGACTTTAAGATTTAAAAGGATAAGAAGGAGGCGTACTATACCCTCTAAATATTTAAACCCTTAGTAAACGACAGGGTTAAGGTTATTATCTTTACTTCTATTACTATATCGAATAGCTTTTTAGAAGAGTCAGTACTAATTTTTATATTAGATATAAACGGCTTAAAGCTATACTTTATCGAATTAGAAGGGTACGAATTAATCGATGCGATTATAAAAGCGAATTACGAAAAAGAATCTTTAGAAGAGTACTATATTCGAATATATAGTTCCGACTCTAAATTTACAATAATAGTAAACGGATTATTAATATATTAAGGCCGCCTCGCTATCCCCAATAAAAATAACCTTCGAACCCGTATTATTAACAAAATTTATTTTACTTTAATAATAACCTACTTTAACCGAAATAAAATACGAGTAATCCTAATCGAATAATATTAATAGCCCGGTATAACGGGAGATATTAATCGTTTTATTAAGAATTATATAATTTATAAAGCTAGTAAAGTATTTAGAAATAAGATTCCGGGTAAATTATATTTTATCTTACTACCGGATAGGAAATAGACCTCGATTGTAATCGACTTTAAAAAGATACTTAAAGATAAATATAATTATAATAACGCTTTTATAATAGTAGACTATTTAATAAAATTATTATAGGTTATACCTTATACGGAAAGGGCTACTACTTAAAATACTACCCGAATATATTATAAAGGACTTTATAGGGTCTATAATATATTAGAAAAGGTTATTTTTAATTATAGTCCTTAATTTATATTAGCCTTTATTAATAAAATATTTAAATTAATTAATATAAAATAGAAGCTGGCTATTATAAATTATAGTTAAATAGCGGGGTAAGTGGAAATTATAAATATATATTTCGATTAGTGACTTCGTTCCTTTATTAATTATTATTAAAACGATTAGTTAGAAGCGATTTTAATATTTAATACTGTATAGAATAGCCTTCTTTAAAATAATACCGGCCTCTCCCTTTATAAAATTATATTCGGTTGCTTAATATATATACCCTTTAATTAAAAGGCCCGAACTTAAGACCCCTCTATCCCCTAAATTAAGTAATTGATTAAGGAGTAAGTTTAAGAGTACGCCTAATATATTTACGGGTATATAGAATTCGTTAGGGAGATAATTATAAAGGTATAGGAGGAGTAAGCTCGTTAAATTAATAAGAAGCGTAGGGACTTAAATTTCGACGTCGGCAACCGAATTATTATTATTAAACGGCTATAATTAATAATAATTCGCTCTAATAATAAATTCGATTTCCCTAATACTTATAATTACTATAAGATTATTAAGAAAGTAGATTATTCTTACCGGTTAGAGCTCCCTAATAATTAGAAAAATTTAAACCTCTTTTACGTTAATTATTTATATAAATACGATAATAATCTATTACCTAGTCAATTGGCTAAATACTTTAATCTTATTATAAAAGAAGACGAAGACCCCGAATAAGAGGTTGAAAAGATTAATATTTCTAAGGTCGTTAACGGTAAACTCTTTTATAACGCGGATTAGAGAGGTTAGGACCTTAATTTAAAGTATTAGCCCGCCTTCGACTTTAAATACGCTCTGAAATTACTTTAAGAGTTTTATAAAGTTAATCCGGAGGCCCCAGGCCTACCTAAGCGGTTAATATATTAATTAAATAAAGATTAGGAGGAGTATAAAGATAATAAACTATTAGAATTATTAGGACTAAGGCGCTTACGAAGGATCTTATACAAATAAGGCTATTAAAGGATTATTATATAAATTATAGAACCTTTAGTTTAATCTAATAAAATTCGCGGACGAATCTTCTATATAGGGGGGGGTAATATAATAGCGCCGGTCCGGCTATACTACTATACTCGCTATACTCTATAGGAGGATTAATATTATAAAATACTATAAGGTATTACGAAGGTTAGAGGAACGAGTAATATAGAAGGTTCGTACTAAGATTGGCCTAAACGGGCGCTAAGTTTATTAAAGGTATTTACTCTTATTTATTATATAGGTAAAGGGGGATACAAATAAAGGGATTGGTTGTTAGCGACCCGTATATAGGTCCTGCTGTCGCTTACGTACTAAGGTATTTATTCGAATCTGTACGTATATATCTAGTTCTCTTCCTTTTCTTCTCCTTACTTTAAATCTTCTATTATAGATAGAATCTTAGTTTTACCTTCGACTCAACCATACTGTACCCTTGCACTATACGGATTTAAAGGTCGTATAATATTTAAAAGGATTCGGAATAAATAGAATATTATATATAATTATTTCCGTATATAAGGTAGGATAGAAGAAAAGTATAAAATTGTATAATAGATTAATAATTATAGTAATAATCCTAAATACAAATTCTTTAACCAAAGTAATACGATAATCGGCTATTTACAATAATTAAGAACAGGTACCGTCGACCCTCCTATCAACTTTCTATTCGAACTAGTATTTTCTAAACTAGTATCTCCTAAACCGAAGCCGGTATCTTCTAAACCGGTATCTCCCGAACCGGTATCGCCTAACCCTTCCGTATCTCCTAAAACTATATCTCCTAAAATTATATTACTTAAGCCTCCCGTATCGCCTAAACTAATATCTTTTAAACTAGTATCGTCTCCTACTTCAATCGGTCTACCTCCGTCGCCTAAGACGGATGCCGAAAGAAACAAAATAATAAATACTATATAAGAGCTCGATCTATTATAATTGAACTTCCTTTATAATATTCGTATTAAATTTAACGAGTACGTCGATATTTAATACAATAATTATAATATTAATTAAATTATTAAAGGTAATAATATTTTTTAATATCTTCGACGTTTATATAATAAACTTACCCTACTACCTCCGGAATATTTATATATACTATAAAAATAATACGAAGCTCTCTATACAAAAATCCTAATAGATTTTAAGGCTTCTAATATACTTAAAAAGTACTTTACTAAATTGAAGAAAGAAAAGGATTATACTGATAATAATACAAATAAAGAATTCTAAACGTAGGAAATAAAATCTTAATATATCGACGCCGCCTTTCGTAATATTAAGTAAAAGTTTTTCGATAAGTAAGAAGTAGCGGAAGCTAAGAAGAAGGCTAATAATAAAACTATAGAGTAAGAACGTCTCTATTAATTTACTATAGTTAAAAAGAAGGCTAAGGATAATATTATAATAGAGTAAGAACGTCTCCGTTAATTTACTACTATAGTTAAAAAGAAGGCTAAGGATAATATTATAATAGAGTAAGAACGTTTCCGTCAACTTACTACTATAGCTAAAAAGAAGGCTAACGATAAAGCTATAGAGTAAAAGCGTCTCTATTATATTAAAGCCGCTAAAAAGATAGTAGAAGAGGAGGAGCAGGAGCGTCTCTATTATATATAGGCTAAGAAGGTAGAGGAGGCCAAAAAGGTAGAAGAGGAGGAGTAAGAACGTTTCCGTCAATTTATTATAATTAAGAAGAAGGCTAAGGATAATACTATAGAGTAAGAACGTTTCTATTATATTAAGGCCGATAAAAAGAAGGCGCAAAAAGAGGAGTAAGAATATTTATATTATATAGAAGAGGCTAGGAAGAAAGAAGAGGTTACTAAATCCTCCGAATTATCGCCCCTACTAAAGTTACTACAATATTCTCCTTAAAAGCTATAGCCAACTATCGCTCTTAATATATTTAATAAAACCGGAATATCGCTAATAAAACAATTCAAATACCGGCCGAATCTAATAAAACTATTACCCCTACCCCTTCCTCTATTAATTATTAATATACCCGCTACTAAAACGAATATTCCTCTACTTAAATAATTTCGCTTTAGGCTATCCTTTATTAAAAATACCGCCGTATTAAGAGTATAAAATATTAATTAGTCTTAAGATTCTATACTTACTAATATAGCCCTCCAACGAACTATATCTACTTATAATTCAATTAAAGGCCGGCTATATTAAATATTGTCGGTTACGCTTAACCTAACCCGGATTAATATACAATCCCAATTTTAAATAGCCTCTACTACTCCTACCCCTAATATATCCAATAAAAATACCCTATCTAATACTACTAATAGCCCCCCTATTAATATACCTACCGGTTATATTAAAAGCAGCTAAAAAATTGTTAAACGTAGTAAAAAGGATAGCTGTAATAATTTACCCTCTTTTAATAATTATTATTATAATAATTTACTTAACCTTAACGAATATTTACTAGTAAACGAATCTATTAACCCTATCGAATTCTATTAAGAATATATTACTTATTACTATATTAATTATATTTAAGCCGCTAGGTTATTATCTCTATTTCTACCTTATTCTATCCCGGTAGAATATTTATTAAGGGTATCTATACCTATTATAACCTATTACAATTATTATTACTAATACGAATAAAAAAAAAACGGATTATTCAATTATTCTTTTCCTTATAATATATTTTATTGTACCCTATTTTATATTTATTTATTATATCTAATTTAGTATTATATTATATAAATAATTCGCAGGTATTATAATTTTATAATAATTTTAATTTATAATTGTATAAACGAATCGGGTATACTATAGGCGGGAATTTAATATATTAATACAATATACTTAGCGTTAAAATTAATTAACGAGTATAATTAATCGTATTTATAGTCCGTACGTTCCGATTTAATTACTATAAGCGATTACTATTAGCAATTACAATTAAAGGCTTTTTCGAGGCAATCCATATATTTGAAACGCCTATGCCCAAACGAGAGGAGATGCGTCGGGCCTACACTATAGGTACTATAATTAAAGCTACATTAGAAGTCGTAATCCGTAAGCCTACCATCGACGCAAGGTAAGCGCGGCGATTTCTATCTATCCGGGTCTAACGTATAGAAAATTCTATATACCGTACAAATTACTCCCTATCCCAAAAAGGAATTAATATAGGTTATCGGGATATAATCTTAATAATTATCGCAAATAATATTATTATTTAACTATTTCCCGACTCTACCGATTAATATAGTTTACGCAAATCCGTATATATTAAAATACAAAAAATGCTAGAAAAGAGAGTAAATTAGTCTAAATCTATTATATTATTTATATATAAATATAGTGTAAAATACAATTATATATAATATTGCAAATAAAATCCTATATAATTAGTCGCGCGGCCGTCTACAAATTATTTACGACCGTAGTTCACGTACCCGGCTATTTAGTACTCCTAATAACCCTCTAATACTCCTAGCAACTTTAATACTCCTAGTAATTCTAATACTCCCGGCAAGTCGGTGTACCGGCTACACTACCTTTTATATTATCGCTTTTAACCCTACCACTTTTAACTAATAATACTACTTTTAATTAATAATACCGCCTTCAACCTCTACCTTTTTTATCGCTATAATTATTATATAATACTAAGAATCATTTAAAATCTTTAATATTTTTTAATTTCAAGTATTTAAACAATTATAATAATTATTTATATAACTTTTATTATAGTATATTTAATCGCGTATTATTTTGTTTAGTATTGGACTAATAAGTATATTTTCTACCCTATTACCCTTTACTTCAAATATTTTCAATTAATAATATTTTTAATTAATAATTACTATTTTTATCGTTACAACTATCGTACAATACTAAGAAAAGTTTAAAATTATTATTATTAAGCCTTTAAACGATTATAACGACCGTTTGTATAATTTTACTAAGGTATATTTAATTGTATATTATTTTATAATTATAGGGCACATTAAGGAAGGTGCTACCCTACTAATAATTATTATTTTAAATTATCTTACTACTACCTTCCGTCTTTTAATACTAATAAAGGTAATCGTAATACTATTTACTAATTTAACCCTACTATTAACTAAACCGTTAGGAAATTTCTAATACTTATTAACTACCTCCCAACTACCTCCTAGAAGGGTATAAAAATTTAATTCCCTCCGTTTTTCAATTCTCAAACTCTCTCCTCTTTAATATATTTATAATCTTATATTTAAAATTAATTTTAATACTTAATCTTAAACATCTTTTACTTTTAATTTTAATACTATTTTACAATAATTTAGGCTTAATTATTCCCCTATCGATAATAGCTATTCGCTATTATAATAAATGCAACGCCGAATTAAAATATATCGGTTATTTACTACCGGCGTAAATTCCTATCCCCTCCCTATACTCTACCTATTTAATTATTTATTTTACTAATACTTTAATTTATATAAACCTGTATTCTCAATCTTATTAACGTAATATCTATATCTAATATCCTTCTACCTAACAAAAAACCGGGTTATTATATCTTCCTCCCCTAGCGATAATAAATATTGCTATTCTATAATAATTAATATAATCCAATCGTTCTACCTAATAAAAAATAGGATTACTATAAAGTTAATTCTCTTCCCTATTCCCTATTCCCTATTCCCTACTATTTATTTATTCCTCTATTAATGTTTTTACTTACTATCTTTATTATTTAAACCTCGGTTCCTTTTATAGAATGTATATTAACGAAAACAATTAACGATTTAATAAAGACGAACTAATCGAAATTAAAGATAATAATATTCGGTTTATACTATTTCTAATATTGTACGCTTTGTATAATTTTTAAAGCTATTAAAACAATAGTAATATTAGCCCTTTAAGTAATAATAATAATTAAAATAATTATTATTTAGCCTAGTTAATTCCCCTCCCTACTCCCTACCATTTATTTATTCCTCTACTAATATTTTTATTATCTTTATTATTTAGACTTCGGTTCCCTTTATAAAACGTACGTTAACGAAAGCGACCAACGTTTAGAAAAAAACGAATTATTTCTCTCTCTTTTCTTAATAATTCATTCTAATTTTAACCCGGCGGTATAAAGTACCTAATCGGCGGTACGTAAACTATTTAAACGAAATTAGAAGGGTAAAGTTATTATCGGCCAATTTATAAAATTAAATTATTGTTAATTTTTTAACTTTTTAGCTTTTATTCTTTCTATCTATTAATTAGTACGATTCGGTCCTATATTTAGTTAAATAATTAAACAATTAATTAATTTAATTATTCAACCATTTAATTATTTAATCTATTAAAGATAATTTCCAATTAATAGCCGCCGCCAAATAACTAAGAATAGAATTAAACTCAAAAATATACCTACTATAGTAGGAGAAAGCTAATATCGGCATTTATTAATAAAATTAATCCTACCGTTACTATTATTACTTATAATATTTATTATACTAAATGTATTTTAGTAAGTCCCGTCCTACCCCTTCTCCCTTTATTATTAATATCTATCATTTCCTTCCCTATTAACCAATTAATTACTAATAATATCTACTTTACAATAAATCCTTCAAAATATATAAATCCTACTATAAACCTAATATACCGCATCGTTCTACTACTTACAAATAAATAATACCCGAAAGGGTTAAAATCCAAACCGTAGAGGGTTATAAGTACAACACTCAAACATACTAATTAATTATCTAATATTAAGGCCGGTTTTAAGTAATTAACTTTTATTTCAAAATCGAACTAAATATCGTCGACTACAATCTAACCTACAGTTTACCGCCGCTACCGCCAATACTAATAATAAATCTACCATTAATCCTACCGCTAATTATAAAAAGAATCCCAATACTATTATACTATCTTCCCTAAAGGATATTCGAATTAGAATTAACTGCCGAATACCAATTAACCCTCAATTATTCTAAACTCCAGTACTTTTCTAACTTCCAGTACTTTTCTAACCTTTAATAATCTAACCCCTACAACCTCCAGTAATTTAACAATTCCATTATAAACAATTTAATAACGAAGAAACTAATATTTCTATTTAAAAATTATTAGAGGCTCAATAAAGATATAAATAATAAAAAATATTTAGAATTCAATAACGACCCTAACCCTAAAAACTTTACTAAATAATTTAATAACCCTAACCGGCTTAAAAAGTTAATTTAGGCTTAGAACGTCCTATTAATTATTTAATTTAATCGTTATAACTATAAACTAATATTTAAAGAATTACTATTAACCTTTCTTAATTTAGAATTTATACCCTATAGTACTAGGCAATTCAATCTAAGGCTAATCGGGCTTAATAAAATACCCAATACAAAATCGGCGGCTAGCATTTATAAATATATTTTTATATTTAAAACTTTATCGATTATCTATTAATATTAATATTTAATAGGATAATAAAGAGACTGCTCGAGCCCGCCGAAAAAGAGACTAAATCCACTATAATTATCGTTATCGAAAACGTAATAAAAAATAAAATATTTCACCTACTCCATCACTAACTATATTAATTACATAAGAATACCCTAATTTATAAGAGTTAACCCTTAATCAACTTAGTAGATTTATATACTACCATTATTATATTTACTACCCTATTACCAACTAAAACCCAACTATTAGCGCCTATCGGTTCTATAATAATAATAAGCAATTTATTTACTTTAATTATTGAATTATACGGCCTTTCGAAAATCGAAGTAATAATAGGATATATATTTTTTATATTATTAATAAATAATTTATTTATCCTAATTATTATTACTTTTAATATATCCGCGACTATAATCCTATTACCGGTAATTACTTACTTTATTTATTAATTATACAATATAATATCTCTTCTTAATATAAAATTTATTCTATATATAATAGTATAACCGACCGTAAGGAATATATTATCGGTTTTTTAGAGAGGGATTATTATATCCTATATATAGGAAAAACTAGGGCCGAGAAAAATCTATCGATACTACAACTAACCGGTTCTTCCCTAAATATCCTAATATAATCTACTAATAATAATAACACTAATACTTAACTTACCTAACCGTTACTATATTTTATCTATCCGGCTTATAATATTACCCGCCGTCCTATTAACTTAGAGCTAAATACTAAAATTTATATAATATATATCTATAATAGTCCTAATTACAATATTCGAAAAGAAAGTAAAATTTATTTTAATTATTATCGGGAATTTCCCCGTAGCGACTTCTTTAATAAACAAAGCGAATAATATTATTACTTAAAATATTAGGGACGCACTTATTAATATTATAAAGAAAAGGATTCTAATAATAATAATTTTTATAACTTCAATCCTAATAATAATCTATTCTAAATTAGACCAATACCTAACTTACTAATACAAAATCCATTCGACAATTCCGCCTCTATAAATCTATTTAACAATTCAACTTCTAACTCTAATACTATATATAATATCGATAAATTCGTACCTACTCTCCATACCCCGGCAACTAAACCAACTCCTTCAGCCCCCCGCCGAAGAAGTCGACCGCCGGGCCCAAAACGTCCTCGGCCATCCCCCGAACGTAATCTTCAATTCTTCGGCGTTCCTAATATTAATTTCGAACGGGACCCCTAATTTACTAGCGATATAGTTACCCGGGCTATCCTAGACTCCCATTATTAATAGGCTCGCAATTACCAAACTATACTAAATACTAAGGTTTAGGAATAGTATAATTATTATAATAAAAAGTAGTTTAATTTAAAGGTTAATACCGAAGGTATCTATAAACGCTATTACTATATTAATAGGGATTTACGCCCTAGAGAACCCTTCAAATTCAACACTAAAAATAATATAAATTTAAATACTTTTACTAAGGCCAACGAAGAATTCCACTTACTACCTCTAAACCCTATAAAAGAAATACTTATTTTACAAGTCCATATTTATATTAATATTTACACTTTCGGTAGTCAATAATGCAAATACAAAGGTTATTACATCAATTATCTTCAAAATATTATATATATCTATATTCAATTACCTAAACTACTAACCGAAGTCGATATTATCTTATTACGGCCACGTAATTACTATAACTACCTAAATATCAGTCGTATACGCTAAGAATTTAAAATCAACCGTCGGAAAATCGAAATATAATTAAAATTCCTTAAAATACATCACCCTAAATATATAAACATCGAAATTAATAAGGCCTATCTTAATCAACTACTAATTAATAGCGACGTAATAGATAATATCAACCCTATTAAAGTAGAAGATATAGAGTTCAAAGATTTAAATAAGTCTCAGGAAGCCGCCTTACAAAAAATATTAGCCGAAACTAATTTAAAAATTAGTATAATTCCTAATATTATAGCTAATATATTCGGGGATATCGACTAATTACAGGTACAATTTCGTAGGGATGCCCTACCTAACCCTAACGCCCTACTAATCTAAATTAGAAATCTACTAGATAATTAATAGCCGGAGAATAAATAGCCTATAGGCTAATAATAATAACCTCTAAATTAAGGAAGAGAACCTATAGGCTAGTAAAAATAACCTCTAGGTCCCGAACAACCTCCGGCACTTTAAAAACCCCCCTAATATTACTATATCCAATAAAGTCCCCTTCGTAATATACCTATTAATAAATTTCGTCGTCAATAAGCATTACTATTTTAGGTATTTCCCAACCTATACCTTTGAAGAATAGGGGAATTTCTTACCCTTCGTATAAAGAACGTTGAATATAGTAAATATATTCGATATTATATACGGTAGTACGATAGCCAATTTGCTAAATACAATAGATTTCGATATATCGCCTTCAATTCCCTTATATATACCTATATTTATAGTAAAAGTATATACTATATTAATAATCCTTAATTTAATTGAAAGATCTTTACCGACTAAGAGGCTTTTTATAACTATTTTAAAGCCCGTTCTAAAGAATTAAGAAAGCTCCTTAATTCTATTATTTAATTTATTTAAAGCTTTTATAGTACTTAAGTATTCTAGATCTAAAAATCCTGTAAATTATTAGTATATATTAACTTCTTAGGAATGCCGGCTATATTTATTACTTTTAGCGTAGCCGATTTATATTAGGAAAGTTTAGTAAAGTATATACTAAATTATAAATTTTAATTAACCTCTAATAATAATAAGCGCCGTATAATCTCTCGAAGAAATATTTTATATAACCCTTACATCGCTACCTATTATTTTTAAAAGAGATTTAAATTATTCTTAGAATATATCCTTATCCCAAAATTCAAATTTAATAATTATTAATAGAAGTTAGAATTCTAAATTCGTAGTACTAACTATACTTATAATATTTACTAATTTAAAAATATTACTACTCCCGATTTACGTAACCTAAAAATCTATAAGGAATAAGTTAATCTATAGGGTTTTTATTATATAATATAGAACCCTATATTCGAAAGTATTAAATAAGATCCAATGGCCTACTTTAATAATAGCGAAGACCTTAAAAGGCTTCTACCCAGTGCCTACGCTACCGAAGCTATTGAAATTACCGAAGTTAGTAATATTAATAATACCGGTAATACTAATTAAAACCCCCGGAATTAGCTAGTCCTAGTATTTAAACTACCTATATATATTAATTATAATAATATTTTAAGTAGGAAGATAAAAGAATTCGAACCTACCTTCGAAGAGTTTATAACTATAATTAATTATATATAAAAATATATATATAACGATAATTATTACCTTCGAGCCTACCGTTAAATCTGTAGCCTTCCTAGTAATTTACGTTATATCCTTAATCCTAACCTTCTAGAGCCTAAATAAAAGGTCTACCGCTTCTACTTCCTTAGGAAGTTTTATAAATACCCCCTTCTTATAATATATATTAACCCTAAATTCTAATTTTTCGATAATAAACGAAATAATAACATTTTTAACCAATATAATCCATTAATTACACTAAACTAAATAATTAATATAGATATTCAACTATATATTAATATAAATACTATCTTAAATTACGTCGCCAAATACGTCTCTAAGGCAAAGAAACGCACTAAATCTTATAACGAAATCGCTAACGAATTAATCCCTTATATTAATGTTAAGAACCTAATTAAATAATTTATAATAAAATTTATAAATAGACTTATTACTAAAAGGGACTAATCTATTTAAGAAGTTTACTATATTCTTTTTAACCTTCTTTTTTAAAATAGTACCCGCTATATTATTTTAATTAACTATCGTTATCGAAATAATAAAAGTACTATTATACTTAATTTAAAGGTAAATATATTTCTAGGAGATAAGCAAACTGCTTTAAATACGGCTAGAAGTAATAATAATAATAAAGGATATAGTAGTATTTATATTAATACTACTAATAAAACTCGTTAAATACAATCACCTTATTAAAAATATATAAATTGTAATAAAGTACATTCTCATATTTTATACTTCGAATTTATTATAAAATTCGAATTTAATGTTCCCCGTCTAAGACCTCTTATAAATCGAGCTAAGAAGAAGGTTATTAACTACTTTCCCATCTATAAATTAAAAAAGAATATTAAAAGCCGCAGGAATTTCAACCGTATTAAACTAATATTCTATCACCCTTATAAAAAGCCTAATAACCTTTACGTTATTAATAATATTCGTTATAATACCTTCGACGAAATATATATAGTATACCGTAATACTTATATTAACGAATTAGCTTACCCTAAAAATTATTATAATAATCCTCCCCTAATTGAATAAGAAGAAGAATTTAAAGAGGAACTTAAAGAGCGACTAAATTAGCCCAGTTAAGAAGATATAGTAAGGTAAGAAAGAATATCTAATTCTATATTTCTAATATTAATTAATATAATACTAAATATAGGGATAACCCCAATCGTATTAATAATTTAAATAATAATAATTTTAATAATCTTCTTAGCCGCCGTCCTATTAATATTAATAAAGATTAATATAAAAATCATACTCGCTTTTAAAAATAGATCCCTATAGATACTAACGACTATTAGAAGAATCGAACTAACCGTTTCAACCTACTAGACCCCGACCCTATTTTATAACAAATATATAATACCCTTAATACTAAATAACGAATAATTTTTAACTTATTTATTAATTATTATTAACAAGTCCTTAATAGTTAGAATCCAAATTAATTACTTATATAAATTAATAATCGAAGTAGTACTAGTAAGTCCTATCTAATTCGCCTACTTTCATATAAGCTTAAGCAAATAATAACGGACTACCGCTTTTTCAACCCTATTACTCGTACTACTCCTACTAATATAACTGCGAATAATATTAAAAGCGCTACCCTATATTCCCTTCTTAAACTTCCCTTTAGTATTAGAAATCTAATTAATTTAGAAGGTTATTCCCTAACGACGTTGCAAAATAATCTCCGTAATTTCAAATACTTTATTATTAACAAGAAATCTATACTAAGCATACGAAATATATATTTTATTAACAACCGTCTCTATCAAATATTCGTTAAAGATTAGAGTAAACGCTTTAGTAGTACTAATATTCTATTATTTAGGGATTTCTTCCAATTACCCCCTATTAGATAAAAGGCTCTATTTTACTAAAAACTAACCTAATTTACTAATAACCCTAACACCCTTCTTAAAACTATTAATAAAGAGGATAAAAATAAAAAGCTTCCTAATAAAATAGAGGCGTAAAGGCAGGTAAAGAAGGCTAGTAAACTAAATGCGGTATAGCGTAGTGGCCGTACCTATTATTTTAATTTCAATTAAAATATAGAGTTAAAGCAAATCGTCTATTAATAAGGTAATAACTAAATTAGATTTCGTATAGCCTTAAAGGGATTACGAAATAATAACCCTACTATTGCCGATTAAATGTTATTATCCTCCCGCTACAAGCACGCCTTACCTCTATTAGAGCAAGAAATATTCGATAACGCCTTACGAATCTACCCTACTAATACTATAATTAACAAATACAATAACCGGCATATAAAAGGTTTATAAAGACCTACTTTTATTATTAAAGCTTTTAACTCTTCTCCTACTACTAAAAATATTAAATATACCGATACTAAAAATCTACACAACAAATTAACAATTCTAAAGGGTACCAAAATTATATTAACTAAGAACTTCTAAACTAATACTAGACTTATTAATAGTACTATTAGTATAATTATTAATTTTATATAGGATGCTATTATTTACTATAATATTCATCTAAAAGTAAATAATTCCCCCTTCGTTATCTTTATACATTTCCCTAATTATAAAGGTTCTAACTACTAAGAAAATATTAATATAAAAGTAATGTATCTTAATATTAAGGATTTAATACGTACTATACCTATATTCAAATCTATTCGAATATTTATAAAAGGGGCTTTAAAATATAAAAAAAGGCAATTTCCTTTAACTAATATATATACTATTACAATATATAAATTGTAAGGCTAGATATTAGATAAAGCTATACTAAATATATTAAAGAAAGACTTTATAATTAGCTTATCTTATATAGCCGTCTCCCGTATTAAAACTATTTAAAGTATTATATTCGATTATCCCTTTAAGCTTAATACCTTACGAACTAAGACTTCCAATACTATTAAACATCGAACTATAAATATTATTAAACGTATACCCTAATAATTATAGCTAAGCTACCCTTTACCGCTATATTATATACGCAATAATAATCTTAACCCTCCTCTAGCTTCTAATATATTTCGGGAACTACTACCGGGACTAAGAGATATTACCGACGATAATAATAATAGTAATACTAATAATAGCCGGCCGGCCCGGGGAAGAGGACGTAGTAAACCTCGTAGTAATAGAGCCGGTAATCGACTATGTAGTAGACCGCTTACTAATACTGCTACCGCTATATAATAACCAACTAATACCGCTAGAACTATTTCTAGTAATAAACGTCGTAGAAGACTACCTAGTAGTAGAATTAGTAGTACAATTCCTTTTAGCAAGCCTCGTAGAAGACTTCGTAAGAGTATTAGTATTAATAAACCGCTGTAATTAAGGGGAGGATAAATTAATATAAATATAAAAGAATAGATATAAAGGAATTAATAGGGTATTTGTAAAGATAAATATAATAGTAGAATCTATATTAATAAATACTTATTTAACCGATTATAAATAACTTTTAACCGAATATTTATTATAAAAACCGCTAATGAAGTAATAAAATTACTAGAAAAGTTTCTAATCCTAATTCTAACCTAAATACTAAGGACCCGGGTACCCGGTATTACCACTTCCGATCCCAGCCCGGGCATTACAAATATTCAAATCAATACTAGTAACCTAAATAATAATCAATATTTTTATACGTACCTTCTTTTATAAATTAATAATATTTACAACTATTCCTTCTATTTCATTTTATATTATACGTTATTAATATCTCTAATTATCTCCCTCTCCCTCTTTCTCTCCTTCTTTCTCCTATATTCAACTTTTCCTTACTTTTATCTACCTATTAATTACTAATTACTAACCCTTAACGCTATATTAATTATCTTTAAAAATAATAATCTTAAATTCGAGAGGCGCTTCAATAATATATTAAAGGAAGAGGAAGAGCACTACAACTTACTTACCCTTAAACGCCAACGTACTACTACTAATTAAATCGGTATTAAAATAGCCTCACCAACTAAAAATATAGAGGAAGCTATTTACAAAAAGTAAAAGGCTATATATCCTATTAACCTTTCTCTCCCTATTCGTTTAAAACAATATATTACCCTTATTAACTAAAATAATTCCAACTAATACGGATTTAAGACTTAATAAGGGAAGGATATAAATATAATATAATAAATATAACCGTAACGTTCAAAACTAAATAATAAATAAAAACTTAATAAAAAAAAGAAGAATTTAATAAAAAAAGAATTCAGGATTTATAAAGTACGCCCTACCCGAAGTCTCTAGAGCGCGAAGTATCCTAAACTTATTATAAAGGATAACCCGTCTTAACTATACTTTAATTTCTTTATTTTACTAATATTATAAGATTTTTATAAGTAGATTCCCTAATTCGGTTACCCCAAACGGACAAATTAAGAGAAATTTAAGAGATATTAGTAATAAGGGGGACTACGCATTTATAATATACAATTACATTATAGAGAAAGAAAGAAAGAAAGAGTTACAAATAGGATTCGAACACATAGTCTCTACTTACACCAGTAGCAGCGCTTTAATCGTTATTACACGCCGCTATATTATAGGGCCCTCATAGCACCCCCTTTCGGGGACTAGTAATAGTAAGGTTGAAAAATAAAAGTTATAAAGAGCGTTAATTAGAATTATTTAAAATAATAATAGAAATTTAAACGGGAAGGTGAGTTTGGAATATTTAGTAATATTTTAGTATTGGTAATATCTAATAATATTTCTCTTAGTATTTTAGTATTTCCTTACTCGTTTGGGCAGATATAGGCGTTTCACTAGCTTCCTCGGGCATATTAGGCTCCGCCTAAGGAAACACTATTTTCTAACTTACTTACTATAAGCAATCGCCAAATTATTAATATTAATAATTACAATTAAGGGCTTCCTCGAGGCGGTCCGTACGCTAGATTAAACTTACTATAAATAATAGCTAGAATCTAAACTTCCAATATACTACTACAACAACCAAATCTAATATCAAATTCCGACCAATTAGAAGCTCCCATTGAACAACAGGGCTAGTCAAATTAATAGTACTAGATTTAGCACCAAGGCTAGTCAGAGGTGCAAGCGTTGAGCCCCCCCAACAAGGCCAGATGCCGTGGTGATTTTCCCGCTATAGTATCTAAACACTACAAAGAAGTATCTTCACAAGTGTCCCCCTTGACAATCGATGTGCCCCACACAAAAAAGCTGAAAAGGGAGGGGAAGGCCAAAACAGGAGCCGGCAATCTAACACAACAGCGAACAGACAGCGGCGACAGCCTCACGGCCATAACAAGAAGAAAAATCAAAGCAACAATACAAAAAGAAACATCAAAAAAAGGAAGAAAAAAAGAATTGCACAGTCCGGGATTCGAACCCGGGTCTCGCACCAGATTTGTATGTACTTCGGTCTTTGCCGTCCCCCAGTCGAACATGCGTCCTCGGGGTGCCAAACCCTCAGCACAGATTCTGAAGTGCACGCCTTAAACCACTAGGCCAACTGCGCTTTTTCGTATTGTTGTAAAAGGGACACAAAGACCTAATTCATATACTACGAGGGAGAGGGGGGCAGACACTGGGGTGGTACGTACCTCTTCTCGGTGGGGGGAGACTCTGAGGAGCGAGGACGAGACTCGGTTGTTGCCTGCTCCTGCTGGGCTCCTTCCGTGAGATTTTCCAAGCTGCCTTCCGCGAGGGGTTGGCTGCTGGGAAGGCTGGATTTGGTAGGTCATTAGCCACTCACCCCGCGAGCACACCGTATAGGGACAAGTCTTGAAGCCAGCTGGTTTCTCTGACACCCCGCGTCCTGATCGTCTCCTGGTGTTCTTTTTCTTTTCCGTTGCCTCCATCTCCCACCATTCTCCCACCATCACCACCATCACCATCACCCTCAAGCACACCCAAAACCAACACAATAGCAGCAAGAGAAGCAACAACAGCGCTCGACAGGAGCCGTACTTCCACCTGTTCATGTATGTGCCATTTTTCTTTTCTCGAAGTCATCTCTGGACGCCTGCTGTGGCAGTGTCTTCATCCCCCACCATCTTCTCTCGCGTCCGGATCTTGAATTGCTTCGCGGTTCAATGACTCACCCACCCCCTAATTCCAGTCAGCGCTACCAACGGCACACTCGTCGCTTTCCCTCGCCGCCAAGGACACTTTCCTCTTTCCCGCTCAAACTTCACTTCGGGTATCACAGCTCTGGTGATTTGAATCACGTAGAAGAGCCCGAGAGGTGCTTCGGCCTCGCAGAAGCCAGCCAGCAAGGCCAAGAAGCCATCCCCCAACACACCTCCCAGCCTGTTCCAGCCGGCCCATCATCACATCACTCCCTGTCGTTGAGCAGAGGTACGTTTAATTTCAGTTCCGCTTGTCCTTATACTTTGCCGCTAGCGATGGTTCTCCTGTCACCGCAATGGAAGAGACTGACGCTTTGTGTTACCAGACAACGACAAGGCCTCAGCTGCGTCCACGGCCCCTCGACCTCGATCGGCCCTTTTGCCTGTGCTCGCTGAAGGAATCTGGAAGAGAGAAAACGGACACTAGCTTCGAATAGACGGACGGTTCTCGCAAGAGGGCAGCGCAGTACCTGAAACGTTTACCTTGTAAGCGAGAAGAAAAGCAGCCATGAAACAAGAGGGGAAGGACGAGCGTCCTCGCTTCAACCATGGAACGGCCATGATCAACGTCTTCTCTTCCGACCTGCGCCGAAGACATGCGATCAAGCATCTGATTGCAAAGATTGTTGTAGGATGGTCTCGCTAAGCCAGAGATCTTGCTGGCTTTGAGCTCGCAGTCGCCTCGCCTTCGGAAGTCGGCACTGTTGCAAGAGAAGCTGACAATCTGTTGAGGTGGACCACTGGAAGCCGGTTAAGGGTTGGCAATGTTTGGCAACACAAGCATGTAGTGGGAATTGTCTTGAGCAAGGAGGACGGGTCGAAGGATGGACGGACACGGTTGTACCCATGTATGTACCTAGCAACAGAACTAAATGCATGTTCATGGACTTGCGGCTTGCCGGCTGCAACTTGTGCAAGGACGCCAGTCTCCTGCAATAGATACCTCTACACTGCTCTACATGATGCATGCCAACCTGGAATGCTTGTACATTGATCATGACCTGGCCACGTGAAATTCTACGACACACTACGACAGAGTACTGGAATCTGAACTGATTACCTCTGGAGGATGTCTCCGTCAAGAGAAAGACGTGATTTTTCCACACCACAATCTCTACCTCAAGTTACCGCCCTTCTCCTTCTTTCCCGACGAAACAGCCCACTGTGAGCTCCGCGACTTTCGTCGACGACAACCTTTGTAGAGGTACCTTTTCCCACGACATCAGCAATCACCAATAGCGCGTGGCCCTCGACCTCTGGAACCGCGACACTCAATGCCGGTATTGCTACCATTGACGAACGAACGTGGAAAGGCGACGACGGAAAAACTGGGCGTGATTCCCAACTCTCAAGTGGTGAGACAAGAAGGAAAACTGCAACCAGTACAGGGGAGAAATACTGGTTAGGAAAGCCGGCGAAAGAACTAAAGGCCAGAGTTAATGGGCCTCAAGGCACGGCCAACACCATTCCTGGACGGATTTCACAGTATCATCATATATTGGAGATAGGAACTTCAGCCACAAATGGGCACAGGGCACACCTGAGGAAAGAAACGCGCCTGGCTACAAAGTTCTTAATTTCGCAGATTCCAAAGTATGTACTACTACACCCCTTCAACATGATCCAATGTTCAGAGCACGAGTTTCTGACGGAACTTGTCGTGTACTTTCGGAGCCAGACCAAATCTCAACTGCAGGAGAGTCGCGGAGCGAAGGCATGGGACACTCAGGTGGGCACTCAGGGGGACACTCGGAAGGACACTCGAAGGACACTCGAAGAGCATATGCCCTTTTTCCCACCATCACTGCCACGACCACAACCAAAGACCGCGGAAGAAGCACATCAACCAGCCATCGAAACCGGATTTCTATGGAAAGAGCAAAAAAGCACAAAAAAAGATGTGTGCGGTCCGGGATTCGAACCCGGGATCTTTCGCTGTTCCCTGGCTTGGTCCCCCAGACTCGGTCTCACTTGTAAGCTGTGCTTGTGTGTCTTCCACCCTAAGGTAGCTAGCACTACAGGTAAGATGCGGTGCCGTTTTCGACACTGAAAGGGTTGCCTAAGCCCTTTTGGGAGCGAACGCGTTAACCACTGCGCCAACCGCACAACTTTTTTGTTTGTTGGATTTGAGGGGCGGGGGAGTGGACTATATGGGACCGAGGGGGCAGGGAAGTCGGGACCGAAGGAGGCGAGGAACAAACGGAAGGAAGGAGGGGTTGGAGGTAAGGATGATAGGAGACAGGATGGAGGGGTATGAGGGAGGAAAGAGGGGTCAAAGAGGAGGAGTGGTATGACGGAAGGAAAGATGGAAGGAGTGGAGGGGGAGAGGTACGTAAGGTACACTGGCTGGTCACCTGGTGGTAGTTGCCTTGTGGATGTAAGTGCTCGTTGAGGCTCAGTCTCCCCGTTCTGTTGAGCTGCCCCAGCCTGTGGTTGGCTATGAGTGTCCAGTATCTCGGTAGGTATCTGAAGGTCACGGGTGCCCTTGAGCCACACGATTGGCAAAAGGCGAACTTATTGTTGAGGGTCTAGCCCTTGCTCGTGACCACCCTCCCGTTTCACAAACAAGAGGTGATTCCTTATTCGAATCTGCCCCGTTCACAATCTCCCCTTCATCGGTCAAGGAGACTTGACGTCAGTAAATTTCTGCCACTCACTCCTGTTACTCGTCCCTTCTCCCCCTCCTCCTCATCTTCCTTCTTCCTTTTTCTCTCATGTCCACTATCATGAGTCACACCAGACTCACCCTCATCACCACTCTCACACAGGTTGGTAAGGTACCATAGTGGAAAAGCCTACCATGAACATCCAAGAGGCCCATAGGGCCGCAGAGGCCGCTCAAGTCGACCCCGATAAGGTACAATCTACTACCTCTCCCCATATCCCAAAAAACAAGAACAACGCGCCACAATCCACTCACCGACATCACATACAATCCCCATTACCCTGCGTTCCCTGAACTCAGTATGCTCTCAAGATTCTATCTCGGAAGCTGCTCATTGCTGACGGTCATCACTCCAAAGTTCGGCCCGGTTGGTCACCGCGTCTCCTCAGGAGCAGCACCATCTGGGCGCCGATGTCCCGGGGATATTGCTTCCGCTCGCGCGGGCGCGGCTGGGGAAGAAGACGACTCACTACATCCGCTCCATTGCCCCCATCTACGGGGTCCCCGTCGTTCGTAAGTTGCTTGTCACTGCCGTTTCAACTCGCATTCAGAATACTAACATGGCTTTAGTCCACACCGTCCATGGCGCCAAGAAGCTCCTCCCTTGGCTCGATGGCATGCTGAGGGAGGGGCTTCAGCTTCGTCAGCTACGCCAACGATGCTGATGCCGAAACGCCATTGCCAATATGGACGGCACCACCAGCAGCTACGGCCACCCCGCCACTTCTGCGGCGATGTTGTCTCCCGGATAACCAACAACGCCCAGCACAGCTGTATCCTTGATAGGCGTGTTTTGGTATTTGGAGACACTGGCAACAGTGGCGGCCAACAGCCTGGCGCTACCCCTGGTCTGTAAAGCCTGCCATCTTGGACTTGGAAATGCTGCGCACGTACAGGAAGAAAGAAAAGCGTTTTCTCTGCTGCAGCTGCGCCAGGAGAACAACAGGCCCTTGCAAGATAAGACGAACGGCTGTGAAGCTGATGCCGAGAACGCCATTGCCGACATGGACGGCCAGGAGTAAGTTCATACATTTGGAAGCCTGAAACTGAGCGGACGCTAACACTCCGAACTAGGGACGAGAAGTTCTTCAAGGCCAACGGCGGGCGCGGGCCGGTCCGAAACAATCTACAGGGTCCGTTCGAGGATCTCTACCCTGTCGCAGTTGACTCGCTACTCGGCATAACCGAGGTCTACGACAATATGAAGAAGATCGCAGCGGCGTATACCATAGGCCCCGACGAATTCGACGAGTTATGTCCCAAGTCCCTCTTTGGCAACAGGACGGATGAACTTAACAAGCCAACGAACTCGTTGCTCTTGTCCAGCCAGCTTAAGGGATGGTTCGACAAGTACCAACTTGTTATCGTCCCAGTCGATCCCACCGATTCTCCTGTTTCCCAGGGAACATCACGAGAGTAACACTTTGTGAGATCGATATTCGTCCATATCCGTTTCTCCTTCGTGCCATGGCTCCACGCGATAACAACACTCCATGAACTGGAACTTGGTTTCCTTTGCAGGTTACCGCGGGAAGGTGCCTAGGCCGCTGGCCAGAAAACTGAATATCCAAGTCATGGCTTACAACTACGGACTACCTCCCCCGACTCCGGAGTGTCGAATCCAACTCAAAGTTTCGTCGGCCATCTGACGGCACCGGATCCAGTTCACCACGAACGACGAGTTCGCTACCTAGTTTCGCTCTCCTCGTTGTCCTCCCTACCTCTCGGCTCAGCATGTATTCCCACTACACCAAGAGGGCATTTACCCGCCACTCATCGACATCGACCACCTCAACTTTTACGTCCCTCCAAAGCCGCCTGCCCCCGGTGCCCCCGGCGGCTTGTAGATAAGTTTGGCCATCGGCCAGTCATCCACAGAGCCCACCCCTCGGCGCTTTTGGGGTACTCCCTAGCGCCTGCAGGATCTTCTAAGATGCCGCCCGGCAGAGGCAGGGCAGCCAAGTTGAATCTTGCCAACCCTGACTGAGTGAAGGATACTAAAATCCTGACCATCGATCCCGGAGGGCCAACTCGTGGTACATCTCCAGGACATCGGTCATCTTTGGCCAATGCCACCACTCAAACTCCCTCCACCCGCCGTTCACTTGTCCCGCAATCATCTCGTGCGTCCACTTGGACGGGCGAACCTTTTCCGGTCACCCAGTCCTTGATCCAAACGCAGGGGCGCTCCGGTCGCAATCCAGCGCTGGTGTTGCACTGGTAGAAGGAGGGCGGCTGGACAAACGAAGCCTCCGTGCCGGTGCCCGAGCACCTCACCGTCGCTTGGTGGGAAAGGCCAAGATTGAAGCAAAGAAAGCTGCTGTCAAGGCACAGCCTGCGAAGGCAAAGGCTGCAGATGAGAAGGCCTCTCTGCTTCTGAGGCAAGAGCAAAAGGCGGAGAAGCTCCGCAAACAGCTTGAAAAGGTCGAGTCCAGCATCAAGAGAAGGGAAAACCTGCCCGCACCCTACGATTTCCTACACGTACCCTACAGCTGGAGATTTCGCAAGAGACCCCATTGCTCTCAATGCCTCATTGCTCTCAATAAGTGCGAGCAGCAAGACGAAGGCGACGAGATGAGCCAGTCGGAGCCCTCATCGCGCGCTGCCCAGGACAAGAAGAAGTCCTCCACCAGTGGCACCACCAAGGCCTTCAGGAAGATCAAGTTTTCTTGGCCCAAGAAGAAGGTCCCTGTCGGCGAGGATAAGAAGCCCGGATGATGCTCGCAACGCCATCCAGCGGGTCCGTTGTCGAGGACATTCAGGAGAAGATGGAGATGGAAATGGGAACGGGGAGCTCTGCGAGAAGCTCGGTGGTGAGGACAAGAAGCCCGTCTTCTTTGTCTGTCAGAGACTGTACAAACAACCTTTTCCTCTGAACCGGCCATATCGAGGACTTGGGATAGTCCGTCTTCTTCGTCTTCCACGGTGGCTCCGGATCCTCCAAGGAGGAAGTCCGCTCTCCGCCCTCTGGGGATGACTGGCCACCGGATGAGTTTCCGGTTAGCTTATTCCAACACAGCTCGAAAACTGAAATCGCATAACAATGGATTGAAGTTGACTTACAATGGCCACCACAGAAACCTGAGCGGTTTCGGAAACACGGGCGTCCGACCTAACGACAAATAGGTCGCGCCCGGGCGTTCCCCGACACTGTTCGATTCCAAGCGAGAGAGCCAGGATGATGAAACTGTTGCTCTTCAAGTGATCAGCATCCTACCCGGTTAGGCTCCCGGTTTACTGGGCTACTTCGACTGTCTGGTGTTCCCGTGAGATCTCTCTCCCTGACGACAACTCTTTCGCCATGAAAGCGATTTTCCACGCTCTCGCTTTTCCCGGCCAGTTCATGAGCACGCCCAACAGCACTCTCGTCCGCCACCTGGCCGTAATGCTTATTCAAATACCCCCATCCGTTACTTCGGATCTACGGCAAGCAGGCTCGGCAGACTCTTCAGCGTGTTGGCAGCTCCGGCAACGCCACACCCGACACGGCAGCAGCGTTGGGCCCGTCCGCCCCCGCGCAGGCACCAGGACCCGCAGGTTGGTCTCCTCGCCTTCGGTCTTCTTGGAACCGGTCCCGGAAGAGCCCCTCGATTTCAACATTGAGCGCATAGGGTAGGAGTTGCCACTTCAACAACTATGGCAGTAAGTTCCTTCCCCTGGTTCACACCTTCACATGTCCCGCAGCCGCTAACACATGACATAGACTCCTACCCAGGCCAACAAGGTAACTACCGCCACCAGAAGAAGACCTCATCAGATCAGTCTTCTGGTGGCGGTACGGCATCGAACGGGCAGCCTCAGGCTACAGGCCCTGTATCGTTGCGGGGCCCAGACCCCAACCAAGATGCCTTGCCCTCACAAGATGCCTTGCCCTCACAAAAGGCTCTACGAAGCCGCGCCTGCCTGGCAGACGACCTGCTATGTCGGCAACTTGACCCCTTACACCACTCAGAACGACCTCGTTCCTCTTTTCCAGAACTTTGGTTACGTCGTCGAATCTCGTTTCCAGGCCGACCGCGGCTTTGCGTTCATCAAGACAAGAGACAAGAAAAGCCACTTGTCAAGAGGAAATCTGTAAGTACATGTCACTCAGATCAGTCTTCTGGTGGCGGTACGACATCGAACGCACAGCCTCAGGCTGCAGGTCCTGCATCGCTGCCGCAGAACCCATTGAAGAACCAGCGCGGCCACGGAACAAACGAGTTGTCTTGCAACTTGTACTTCTTGATCGCAACCGCGAGGTGCAAAAGCTCGAGTCGCCGCCTCGGGCGAAGGACGAAACAGCCGCCTGACGCTAGGGGTCTGGGACACCGTTGTCACCTCCTTCCGAGTCGGCTTGCTGACTGCTCTGCGCAGCCGCAAGCTCAACTCCCAGACCATCGGTCCGGGTGTTGTGGTCACCGCCAGCCACAACCCCGCAGTCGATGGTGGTGCCAAGATCGTTGAGAGACCTCAGGGGCGAGATGCTCGAGGAGGAGGGCAGGAGAGGAAGGTGGAAGTAAGTTGAAACTTGAGAGTGAAGGGATGCGGGCTTGTGGAATAAGAGTGTTGTCTTGACATTGTTTTGATTCGCACATGGATCAGTCTTGTACATAGAGGTATTGACTTCTTCTTCTTCTTCTTCTTCTTCTTCTTCTTCTTCTTCTTCTTCAATCAACAAGTTCAATACCGCTCCATTACTATACTTCCGTGCCTCGTGTTCACGCCTACTCCGTTCACTTTGATGACATCTCCTTCAAGAAGCCCGCCGACGACAACCGCCATGTCCATGCGTCGTCTCCGTCTTAGCCTACCTCTAGGTACCTAAGCACACCTCATCTATTGTTTTCTCTCTCTGTCCCTCTCGCCTTACACTTCTACAGGCTGATGTACCCGCCTAGAGGTACTATCTGTACCTCTACTTTGCTAGTGTAGGTACATGGTAGAGGTAATGACGATCTGGAGGGGTAGCTGAGCTCCTGCTATCATCATACAGGTACTGTCTCTCCCAAGGAAGTCACGACGACCGAGATAGGTAAGGCGGTCGGTCAGTGATCTGCTTGTGATCTGCTTCAGGGAATGGATGGACAGGGCGAGCCGCGAGCTCGGATGTATGTCGGGCAGTAGCTGAGGGGCGAGGGAAGAGGCGGAGCCTGGCGTTGAAAGTCGTGTACGGCGTTCAGGACGGGTTGGTAGGTAGAGGTATGAATGAGTCTTGTTCGGGGTACCAAGGCTAACATGGAAACAAACCAGACTTGGACTGTAGTTCAACCAGCGAAGCGAAGCAGCGAAACAGATGGGTACCTCTACCTAGAACCCACACTGGTGGGACGAATAGTGATCAAAAAGATGTATCAAGTCTTGTGCCTTGTCTCAAACACACGCCATATCCATCGATGACCATGACTAAGCGGCGCTGAGCACGTACTGGGTCAGGGTATGCCGGAATTCATGGTTGCGTGTGAAAGTGAGAAAGTGTCAAGTGTCAAGTGTCAACTGAGACTGAGACTGAGACTTCGAAGACAGTGAAACCGCCTTGCCACCAGACAGCTTGCGTCTTATCGAACACACCATTCGCTGAAAGTACGAAGCCATGCGGCAGTCCACGGTATCCCGGATGTTCATCATCATCTTCCCCGGTTGGTTGGCCACTCCACTTGAAGTACATGTAACATCAAGTCGACATTGGGGGGGTTGACGAGCAAGTACATAAGGTAGTGTACGTAGAGGTAAGTACCTCTGAGCATGCCGGCGGACAACGGCCCCGGAAGCCCCCCGGCTGTTCCCGATAGCTTGATACCGACCGGTCCAATCAGCCTGCAGTACAAGTTCATGTCACGAACCGCGCGCGGAGATGTGTCACTTGCATAAGTTAGGTACGGTAGCTCGGCTCGTAGTGTAAGGCGAGGTAGGTTATCGTTGACAATCGTCAATCGTGCCGAGGCCTGCCAGGACAAGTTCCCACATGAAGATGATATGATATGATTGATCTCCAGGCCCGACTCGCCCGAGAGGGGGGATTAGTGAGTGATCAGCGACAGGGATGAGTTTCTTTGGCAATACGTGAGTGGATGGGAGTGCGTGGGCTAGTAGCTGAGGCTAGGATGGGGGAACGACGGGGTACCGGAGGGAACTGAAAGATCCTCACTGGAGGGGAAGTAGCTGCCGATTAGGCAGGTGAATTTTGCTAGGGACAGCTGTGTACCCGTACCTTAAGGTAGGTAAGGCGTGGTGATGGGGATGAGGGGAATTTGGTTCCATGTGATGAGGCGAATTCCCTGATATTCGCGCAGACAAACAAGCACTTGCCCTCGTTCAAGGAGAGAGGCACTGAGACTCGAAGGCAAGCTCGTACGATCGCAGATGAATGAGGCTGCTGTCGGATACAAGGCAAAGCACAATGAAAGAGACAGCTACTATTGTATCTCCGGAAAATTGGAAACGGGCGTGCGTCGGGGAATTGTGAAGAACAGAAGGAAAGTTTGCAGACAGGAACATAGGAGAGGTATGCGGGGGAAGAGGTTTGGAACGAACGAACGATATCCGACCGTTGAAGCTGTTGAACAGTTGATGTTTGACTTTTTTGCACATAACTGACTGACGGTGTAGGGGACCAGACGGGCACACACCATTGACACCAACATTCGTACACAGTGGGTAATGGGAAACCGGTCAACTACTCGTCAGGGCTACATAATCGCCGCTGACTACACTACCTCTAGTGGAAATCCCACAGATTTTGTATCCCTGATGAGTACCGGCAGCGCTGCGAGAAAGTACCGAGCTCGGCGCCATCGGTTCTCTGCACGGTACTGGAAGTACAGCTCTCAGATCCGTGTGGTGAGTGGTGACCAGTCAGTTTTTGACTGGAAGGTACTGATGTCGAGATGCAAGTCTGTCTGGATGGGAAGTGTGAAGGGTGAAATGGAGGGTTACTTCGTGGACTGGAGGTGTTATTGCATCGTTTAACGTTGCTCTGTTGATATCAACCTCTTCAACCTCGATCATCGCTGTCCTCAAGACCTCGAGCAAATCCACGCCAAGCCGGATACTTTGAAATGGCCAAGCTGTTCAAGGTAGCATCGGCACTCTCTTCCCGCTGCCAAGTTGACGATCATTACAGTATTGCGTACGTCTCGCCCAAGTGGAAAATTGGGATGCAAGTAATCTCTCGATTTAGAGTCTTGTAATTTGGTTTCAGGTGGTTTTGGACGGGTCTTGACGAGCGGGAGCCAAAGTTGGGACAAGATTAAAGTTGTTTGGAGATGAGAGCTGGACTGGAGACGACGAGAGAAAGTGAAGCAAAGGTCGAGTTGACAACAACAGACAACAATGACATCCCCGTTCTGGCTGCTACTACGGAGACATTGAACGCTGGTGTGGGTCAACGCTAAAAAGACCCTACCGTACTACCTTACTGTTTCGGGTAATGCTCGACATTTACATGTCGAGGGTTGCTGGACTAGTGTAGCTGAAAGGTGAACACGCAGGCGGTGGAGAGAGACCGATGATGGTCCCAATGGTCATCACGAACTGGTCATCACGAACTGGTCACGAACTTGTGAGAGTTTGAAAGCTTGAGGGGAATGGCTGCCGCCACGGTTGACGCCTTGGTAATTCGCGAGGCCTTTTTGGGACACCTTGGAAGTTGGGGACCTTGACGGTTAGATGAACTTTTCCTGTTACAGACGGGCAATGTCTCAAGATCGGAGCCAGGATCATGTTTTTGGATGAGGTGCTCTTGTCGATCAGGCGCTGACGGGTTCGACGGACGGATGCCGGTGATGATTGAAATGTCTGAGTGAGGCGTGATGGGAGGGGACATGACATGAAGGAGGAGAACATGAATATTTAGTGGATGGATGTCTGGACTCAATGGCTCATTGGACATTGTTTGGAGGGTTTTCACGTTCCGGGCACTTCGATTCGGTGAGGCTTTGAGCCACAAATCATCGCTGGGACCGTCGTCGACAGGGGTTGCACAGGCCTGTGTCTCACTGATAGCAGTTCCGCTGGACGGTCGGAAGCATGCAAAAAGGACTCAAGGCATGCAACAAAAGGACTCATCACGAGCCTCGGATGCCCCCCACTCATTGATGCTACCAACGAAGATGATGATGATGATGATGATGATGATGCGTGGAGGATATCACGATTAGCTCGGATCGCCCTGTGGGAAGCGGTTAGATGATGCAGCGATGAAAATAGCAGATGATGACTGCTAACCGAAACAGATGAGGGAGATTAAGATGTGGGATAAATGACAACTCTGGGGATGTTTTGGCGTCAATGTTGATGTTGTCGACGGGGAGATTCAGGGGTGTTGCCGGGAGAGAAGGACAGATAGGGATTTAAGGTACGGTACAGGGGGCTGTTAGGGCACCTGAAAGGGATGCCAAGAACCCTCCAAACAGCCCTGAACATCCGCCATTTTGGCCCAGTGTTTTGATCACGAAATCTTGTCCTTGGAGTTGTTGTTGTCGACACATCCGGAAACATCCCGCTGCCGTTTTCCGTTCCGCGTTGTTCCCTTTTGCCGGTTCATGTGCTCTCGAGCGGGTTCTTCTATGTCGATTATCAGGTGTGTCACTGTGTGGTCTTCAGGCTTGCTGTCGACGGTCAACGAACCAGATGACAGCTGAGGACCCCTTGACCCCCTGCCATAGGCCATCGACAATCTTGGATCCCCAGCTGGTGGTACCCCGTACAGTTAGAGGCGGCACTGTACCTCTAGGTACCTGAAGAGGCACTAACGCTGGTCTGGATCCCGTATCTCCATCATCTCCATGGATGCCGCCATCCACCTCCATGCCAAACAACAACAGTGTCCTCCATCCAGAGTGGAACAGACTTGCTGGGCAATGCATATCCATCCCCCATTCATCTCCATTTCCAGCTGCCATCAAAGTGAGAAAAGATGGCACATCCCGCTGACGTTATGCTGAGCAACAGGAGGAGTAGTCGCCGAACTCAATATCCCATCATTTCCAGTCATCCCACAACCACTGGCAAGGCGGATCACTGTTGACCTCACTCTTCCCCAGATTTACACAACCCATTTCGCCGAGTTGGCGCCCCCCTGTAGACCCAAAGGCACATCCCTTGTCCAGTTCCTGGCTGTTGCTTTTCACCTTCCTCAACTGACCGACACCCCAAATGGGAGTGCGAGTGTATTAAAGACCAAGTCCCGTCCTGCGGTGTGTTGTCTGCATCCAAACATCTTCATCTCCACGCTAGATCAACACCACACAACAAATATCAAAACATCCAAGATGCCTGCTAGCCGACGAACCAGCAGTACGGACGGGCCTCCGCAGCCGAGACAGCTGCCCGGGTCCGCCTGTGAGGAGTGCCGGAAGCGCAAGTTGCGATGCGACCGGCAACGTCCCCAATGCGGAACTTGCGCCGATGCAGGAATCGTATGCGAAGTCAACCACAACCGTCTCGCCCGCGGCCCCAAGAAAGGCGATCTCAAGGCCCTGCGGAGCCGCATCGGTAGGTCACCAACTCACCCCCGAGTCCCTGCATTCCGATTCACCACAGCCCTATATCTCGTATTCGGGTCTTAGTACCCCAAAAGTTTCACCTTCAGTTGTTGACATCACAATCTTTCTTTTCTTTGCTTCAGTCGCTCTTGAACGTCGTCTCAGTCTCGACCCAACCAACCTCGAAGGCCTATCCCTCCATGGCGACGCCGACCTTTCACAACATCCTCTTCCTGCCGGAAGCACACCACCACCAGGACCTGCCTCCGATGGAGACCTCAGCCAAGTTCCATCACCACGAGGGAGGGGATCGATATGGGATGGCGACTACCATGCCCATGGACAGCTTTCACCCATGACACCACAGATTCCTTTGTCGATGCAGAACTTCAAGTTCCCTCCATCACCACCAACACCACCAAAGCGCGCCTTGATCCATGATCTCATGCGTGCAGACCTGTATGTCCCCCCCCCCCCCCCCCCGGTCTTCCATTCATGGACACCGTCTAACCTCCCCCAGCGACCAACTCTACTTCGACCGCGTCCACCCCAACGTCCCCATCTTCAACCAATCCCGCTACTTCGCCCTCTCCCAACAGACACCACTCACCACCCACCACCACAACAGCGCCCCCAACCCCCGCCTATGTCTCCAATACGCCATGTGGACTCTCGCCATGGCCCTCTCCTCCCAGTTCGAGTCCTACCGCGACACCCTCTACAATGAAACCAAGCAGATGCTCGAGTCGCTCGACATGTACGAGAACCACCACTCGCACGAAAGCCCCGTCTGCGTCGAGGAGATCCAAGCCTGGCTTTTGCTTGCCTTCTACGAGTTCTCCAGGACGAGTTACAAGCGCGGTTGGGTGACGGCCGGCAGGGCGTTCAGGCTGGTGCAGCTGGCGAGACTGCATGAGATTGATAGCCCGGAGAGGACGATGCTGCAGCAGGGGGAGGATCCGGTGGTGGTGGAGGAGCGGAGGAGGACGTTTTGGGTGGCGTATTGTTTGGATCGGTTTATCAGTTTGAAGAATCAGTGGCCTTTGACGTTGATGGAGGAGGTGGTAAGTCTAACACTCGGAAGTCTGTGGGGAATGACACATGCTGACGCAACATGCAACAGATCTGCACCCGCCTCCCCTCCCCCGAACTCTCCTTCCAAAGCGGCCAACCGATCCAAATGTGTTTCCTCTCCGAAGCCATCGCCTCCGGCGACCACGGTCTCTTTTCTCCTCTGGCCGAGAGCGTCGTGCTCGCCACCGTCTGCGGCCGCACCCTCTCCCACACGCAGGTCGCCAACGTCGAGCGCACTTACGGCAGTACCTCGGCCGACTTTTGGATCCGACACGAGTGGTTGGCGGGCATGGTCAACAAGCGACTGGATTCGCTGGTCCAGAGCTACCCGGTTGTGTCGGCAGCGGCGGATCCGATGCTCTTCTTTGCTTTCATGCTTGCTCATACGACAACGATCAACTTGTGCAAGGTGGTGGAGGCTGGTCAGGCGACAACTGGACATGGACAGCAGTGCCAGTGGGATCCGGCGGTGTTTGAGTACCAGAAGCGAGCGCTGAGGGCCGCGAGGGAGATTGCGGCGTTGACCAAGGCTCATGAGCATCTTGGTTATTTTAAGGTATGTCCTCTTCTCTCCATCCCCTTCCCTTCCATTTCCAGCAGGTCACTAACAGAACCAAAAGGCACACATCTTCCTCCCCCTCTCCATCTCTCTCGCCGCCTCCCGCCTAATATCCCAACGCACCCAAACCCTCACCGACCTCGCCGCCCAAGTGCCCGAGGGCTTCATCCCCACCACGGAAACCGAATACGACAGCGAGATCCAGTCCTGCATGGATGCGCTACGAAAGATGCAGACGTTCAATAACTTGGCCAGGGAGCATTTACATACGCTGGAGATTGTCCAGCAGCAGCAACAACAACATGCTCAACAGCATCATCATCAGCATCAGCAATCACAGACACTCCTGATGGGTCATGTACCAAGTCAGAGTCACAGTCATACCAACAGTCATTCTCTTAGTGTTTCACATCAGCATATACCCCAGATTCAACTTTGTACTTATTAGGTGGAGGAGACGGGAGCAGGAAGGAGTCAGGAGAAAGAGGAAGCAAACACTGAGGAGGAATGGGGAAGAATAGGAGGAAGAGGATGAGAAGAGGAAGGGGATGAGAAGAAGAGGAAGGATAATACCCATACCACGAAGCATACAACAACTGCAGAGCAGAACAAGATACCCAACAATCAGAATACAAAGTATAATACTTTTTACCAAGTACATGTACAACTACATCCACATCCATACAAGTCCCTTGATGTCTTTGGCGGGAACATGCTTCACAGAAGCTGATGATAACATGCATGTCTCACACTTTCCTCCCTCAACCGCCCTCCCCGGAACTTTCCACCTTCCTTCAACGGCTAAACCCGAAGAACTGCAGCTGAACCGCAAGCCTCATATCTGTAAACAAGGGAGGGATCGACAGGGAAGGGTCGCACAACAGCTTTCCCGAGCGGACGAATCATGTCAAAAGGCATGGACGGCCGCTTTTATGCGACCTGAACGGGCCGTCTTCCGTCTTCCGCGTTACCTCTACACATATGAACCTGTAAGAGAAGAAGCGTGCTTTTCCCGAGGGAACGGTAAGCTGAAGTGCAGCATCGTCAAACATCATCTGCGAGGACGATGGGCTGCGTGGGTTTATGCATGGCGTCTTTTTTCCTTTCAGAGCAAGTGGAATGGTTCCATGCGAGGACCTTGTATCAATACCTCTACCGGACTTCAACGACCAGACTTTGCAATCCATATCATTATCATATAAGGACATTAGATGGAGAATATGGCTACCTACCTTAGGTAAGAAATTGGAAGTTCTCAAAATACTTAGATCTCATGTTACGGGTAGATGTCCACCATCGGCTTGATACTTCAACGTGGGAAGGGGGAGAAGCGCTCTGCAATGCACCTCATCAATATCTGACATGCATAGAACGCATCGTGGAGGCGATGACATGGCTCGTCCTGTCTCGACGTCTTTCGGCCTTTTCCATTTCCTTTCCTACATGCCGAATTCGCAGATGCTGACATTGCTGGTATGGGGAGTTGACCCGAATATTCAACACAAGGAGCAATCGACAGTCAGCCTGAAGTCTGGCTTGGATGTGCAACAGGATGAAGCTATTCGTAATATGTGCTACGAGTCCAAGAGCCTCGAGCTTGGTATCACACCCAGCTTCCAACACCTTGGAACTTGGCTCCTTGCCCTGGGTTTGAGAATCAATGGGATCTACCGTGCATTACCTTCAACCCTCAGCCCTCGGTCTTCAGCTCGAGATGTCCAGGGATCATCATTCCCAGAAATCCCAACCCAAGGGTTCGGGCGTCTCCTCGGCGTCTGGGCTCAGGCACAGCTGGGACAGCTGGAACCGTTCGGCGGCACTCGACAATCCCTGTCCCCCCAATGCCTTAACCACCTGCCCAGAAGACGTACCTTTGACAAAAGAGATCAACATCGCGATCATGATCTTATCATTTCCTCATCTTCAGGGCCACTGGGGGCCACTGGGAACTGGTCAGGGTCCCAAGTCATTGATCAGGCCATTGGACCTCAATGATCACCGACCAGCTCTTCAGGCACGCTTACAAGCTGAAATTCCCTGAGCATGATGAACAGACATGGGCCCTGAAGCCCTGAAAGCCCTGAAGTTCCACCCTGAAAAGTGATATGCAAATATGATCCGATAATCGTTGATCACGATATCCGATCACCATTTGATCACGATAAACGAGCAGATTTGAACTGCACTGACTCGGCTCTCGCTTGCTCGCTTGCTCGCTTCCCCACTTCCCTGCCATGGTTACCTCTACAGGTACCTCTGTGGTTGTCCTTGTGGACGACATGACATCCATCCACCACCAGTTCATCCCACTTGATGACATGTGCTCGCTCGCTCGAGACTCGGGCTGTTGACATGGGCATGGTCGATGCCGGGGAAGCGAACATGGGGATCCCCAGTCCACTAAAAGGGGGGTGGGTTACAGTGCCCCATACGGTCTTGATGGTGATCGACAGTGCGCTAGCGCTGTTGACATGGGGGATACCTGGACAGGACTGACAGGCGAACGAACGACTGGGGAGAGGCTGAGAGCTCACCGGCTCACTGGGAGTTGTGTTCCCTGTTCACACAGTGTGTTAGCGACTGCACTAACAAGCCGGGACCCGGGAGCAGACCGAAAGTTCCCAGGTTCCTCTTGAGACTTGAGATTTGGACCACTGGGGAAGGAGAAAAGGACCATGTGATCAGGTAGTTCTCCATTTCCCTTCAAGTCCCGGTCCACAGGGGCATCTCAGCTTTTGGAGCTTGATCAGAAAGATGGAGGGGAAATCTGGGAGCTAATGCCATGATCGACGGTGCGGAATGCTGACCTCTCAAGACACGAGCTCGACGAGGGAACCACTTGGCCATCAAGGTTCGCACTCTGGCTCCCGGCTCCAGGACCCAGAGATCACGAGCAACACAAGACAAGGAACACCACTCCAGCGATGCCGAACTCACTCGCGAACAGTCACCAAAACGAGCAGATTGTGAATCAAGAAACAGTGATATTCGCGCAAGCCAAAACTGTAAAACTAGCAAAACTCCAAGGTATCCAAAACAGTAAAAAGCAGGTAAAATGACCAAAATGACCAAAACAGAACGCCAAAAGATGCTCAAAGTGAACTCGGCCAGCAAGTCCCCTTTCTCCACTACCCCAGTGGGGTATCATCCCCTAACCGCAGATCAATGCATCAGCCGGCGGTGACATTCGCCATCTCCCATCATCCTCTTCTTCCCACCGCTTTCACCTCGTAGCTCTCCCCATCCGGAATCCTACAATGCCGGTTTTCGGGATCCAACTCTCCAATCCGCTCCTTTCCAACTCTCCACTCCTCACTCATTCCCTGCTATTCCCATTCCCATTCCCATTCCCGTGTTTCCATCCTCACCACCGTAGACACCATCGTCAACACCACCGTAAACACCATCACCGTAGACATCACCGTAGACACCATCACCATCACCATTCACAGCTCCGTAAACCACTCCGTAGCCCATAGCCGTACTCTACTCCTTCAAACCCGCATCAACATGCGAACTCTTCCCCACCACAACCCCCGCCAACCCCCTCAAACTCCCACACTGCATAATCTCAAAAATACTCATCTCACTGCCCGCCTTCATACTGAGCATATTCCTCAGTTCCACCGCCACCAGGGAATCCACACCGAATTCTGCTGGCGAACACTCCGGGTTGATTTCGGAGGCGTCGGCGATCATGAAGATGTCTTGGAGTTTTTTGGTGATTGCCTCCAAAGTGTGGGTGGTTGCTTGTTCGATACTACCAGAAGAGGCGAGGAGGGAGGAGAGGTCTGAGCTGTTGGTGGTAGAGGCAGTGGGGGTGGTGCTGGCCTTCACGGCGCGGTGTTTGAGTTGTGCGAAGCGGGCGTCGCGGGCTAGGGGAGCATCGCCAGAGGGCTGGCCTGTTGGACCGCAGTTGAGGCCGAGGGTGAGTTGGCCTGCGAAGGGAGTGGTGATAGCTGAGCCGATAGCAGCAAGGACTTCTTCTTCGGCGAGAGCAGTGAACCCGTGGCGCTTAAGTGACTCAATCGTCTTTTCCGAATCAGGATGATCAGCGAGGTAACCGACTGATTTGACCACGGCCAGATCCAAGCTCACACCCGGCAGCCCGTTGGCAACGCGGTGGGTGGCGAGGGAATCTTGGAAGACGCCGCCGGCGGAGTAGTTGCTTTGCGAAGCAAACCCGACGACGCCGACGAGGGAGGAGAGCATGATGTAGAAGTCTAGCCCAGCACTTCCTCCCTGTCCTCCCTGCTCCTTTGTCGAAGAAGAAGAAGAAGAAGAGAAATACTGATGCAAATTCCAAGACCCATTCAACTTGGGCGCCAACGCCGCCTTGTGATCCTCCAACTTCATGTGCTCAAGTACTGAATCGCGCAATTCCATGCCGCCGTGGATGATACCGCGGATAGGCGGCACTCCCCGCCCGACGCAGTCGAGGGCCTTTGTAAGGACAGCCATGTTGGAGATGTCGCAGCTGATGGCGGTGACTTTGACGCCCTTGGACACATGGTTGAGTTCGGTCTGCAGCTGGGCCAGCTTGTCGGCTTTGGCGTTGCGGGAGACTACAACAAGATTCTTGGCTCCGTGCTCGGCAAGCCAGGAGCAGATGGAGCGGCCGAGACCGCCGAAGCCGCCGACGACCATGTAGGAGGCGTCAGATCTGAGAGAGACGGTGTTGTTGGTTGAGACACGAGGGAGAACCTATTATCGTTAGTTAGCATTTTGTCTTCCATAGAATGAGGGGAAAGGAAAGGAAAGGAAAAAAAAAACTCACCGGCACCAACGTCTCCTCCGACGCAGCCAACACAATCTTCCCCATATGCTTACCAGCCTGCATCAACCTAAACGCCTTCTCAATCTCTCCGACGGGGTACACCGTAATCGGCTCAACCACCCTCAACTCCCCAGCCCCAACCAATCTGATGATATCCTTCATAATCCGATTCGTCTCCATCTTCTTGTGCTCGCCGTACGTGATCACGTCAATGCTGGTATACGACACGGCCCTGGTAAAAGCCTCCATAGCAAGACTGCTGTTCTGCTCCAGATCGCGCTTGCCAATCTCCACGAAGCGACCAAAGGGCGCAAGGCAGTTGAACGATTCTTGCAACAAAGTGCCAGCGAGGGAGTTCAAAACCACGTCCACGCCCCGCCCCTTGGTCATGGCCATCACGCCTGCGGCGAAGGAAGTGTCGCGCGAGGAAAAGATGTGGTCTTCCTGAATACCGTAGTGCTTCATGACGAACTCGCGCTTCTCGTCCGTGCCGACAGTCACAAAAACCTCGGCGCCGACGCGCTGGGCCATCATCACCGCTGCTTGACCGACACCTCCCGTAGCAGCATGAATCAAGACCGACTCGCCCTTTTGCAGACGAGCGGTGTCATACAAAGAAACGTAAGCAGCGACGTACTGCGTCGGCAAGCTAGCGGCCGTCTCAAAGGTCATCTCATCGGGGATCTTGACGGCGCTGGTCCAGTGGATGCGGGTCCTGCTGGCGTAGTGACCCCTGAGAAGAACGGAGACGCGGTCGCCGACTTGGTAACCTTCAGCAGCAGCGGCGGGACCGACCCGCGTGATGACGCCCGCGCAGTCGTAGCCCATGGTGTTGGACTTGAGCTGGCCCATGGCGACCATGACGTCGCGGAAGTTGACGCCGAAAGCGCGCGGCTCGACTTCGACGAAGTCCTCGGGGAGAGGGTCGGACGCGGTCGGGTCGTCGACGAACTTGAGCGTGTCAAGCAAGCCGGCGGTGCCGATGGTCAGACGCAAGGGGCGGTCGGGCTGGATGAAGGGCTCCATTTCGGCTTCGGGCTGGGCGGCGGCGGTGGCCTGCTGCTGCTTGAAGACGGCCGAGTTGCGGGTGACGTCCTTGATGTAGCGGGGGATCTTGACGGTTCCCTCGCGCTCGGCGAACTCGTAGTCGCTGCCGGTTTCGTTGGTGGAGTAGTCGAATAACTTGCGGAAGACCTCGGTGATGGTGGTGATGGAGGACTCGGACCAGATGTCTTTGGAATGGTCGAGATCAAGTGTTCCCAGACGCTTGCCGGAGTACTCCTGCCTCAAAGAGCGGAGGAATCCAGCAGCGAGAGAGGCCAAAGGCTGATCGCACTCGTCCGCGCCGCCCTGCGTCAACCAGAGCAAACCCTTGGCGCGAGTGCACATGTCCCTGATGCCACTGAACTGCGCCTTGCTCGGGTCCGCCAGGACGGGGTTCTTGGGATCATCAAGGAAGACGCAAACATCGTTTCCATCAACCGTGACCTCCTCGAGACTCTTGACTGTCGGCACCGAGCAAGTCAACAGTCCAATCGACACCCTCAGCTTATCCAGCCACACCTCAGGGATCTGGTTGCTGGCAGTGACAAAGGCGATATCAAAGTCAAACACCGGCGCGCTGGCGGCAGCCGTCGAGCTCATGACGCTGAACGCATAAAGCTCATCATGCTCCACATCCCTGATCTCCGCCTCGACACCGCGGAAGCCAGTGCGATGCAGCACACGATCCCACATGGGCACGGAAAGTGACGGGCTGAACTTGCGCTCTTCCTCCTCGCTGAGCCACCAGCCGGACAAGAAACCGAAGACGAACTGCACGTCCATCTGGTCCTGGGTAGTCTCCATGATGAAGAGCTTACCGCCGGGCTTCAACAGCTTGCGGACATTGCGCATCGTGTTATCCATCGACTTGGTCGCATGAAGAACCTGGCAAGCAATGACAACATCGTAGGTTCCCTCCTCGAACCCTTGCGAGGAAGGGTCCTGCTCGATGTTCAGCTTCTTGAAGCGCATCAGGTCCTTCCACGGCTGGAACTTTTCCTTGGCCGCTTCGAAGAAGCCCGAAGACACATCGGTGAAGTCGTAGCTAGCAGCGCGGGGACCCAATCCGTCTTCGCCGTTGCCGATGGCGTTGAGGACGTGGGCCGTAGCACCACCGGTACCGCCGCCGATCTCAATCATCTTCGCGTGAGGATTCTTGTGCGCGTAGTGGCGGACCATTTCGCCCAGCTTGGCGTTGGCCCGGCCCCATTTGAGGCCTTCGAGGTAATACCGCGACAGCAAGTTCTGCTCGAGCATCACCTCCAAAGCGGTGATCTCTCCTCTCAAAATGGGCACGATCTGCGGACCAAGGCGGTAGACCATCTCGCCGTTGGTACTGCTCATCTTGACCTTCTCCAGCAGGGTAGCCTTCTCGTTCAGCGTCGCGTTCGCCCACTTGTTGCTATCCGGTCCCAGCTCGTTGGCACGAGCCAAGTCGGCCTGCAGACGCATCCAGATGTAGAACTTCTTGTGGTACCACTCGAGCTTCTTCATGTCCTCGGGGGTGAGGTCGCGGAGGGCGTCGTAGATGTAGTACATGCAGGCCTTGCGCAGGTCCATGAGGATCTCGGCCTCCTCGGGGGTGATCTGGCTGCCGAGCTGCTTCTTGAGGAAGATGTCCTTGAGGAAGGTCACGTCGGGTGCCCAGTGGGTGGTGGTGAACTTGTCGGCTTCCCAGGGCTCGTCGGAGGCGGTGGGGGCGTTGCCGATGGATTGGCAGACGAAGCCGTCGATGGAGATGACAGGCGTAGGAGCCTCGGTAGCATCATCAACGACGCGGAGAGCGGTCTTGGTAGACTGGTCGTCGGCGTGGTCGAGGTTGGCGTAGGCCTTGAAGTCGTGGCCGGCTTGCTTGCTGATGTCGTGGGAGATCCACAGCTTGCTAATCGAACGGGGAACCTTGGGGGTCTGGTTCTTGCCACCAGCGCCAGGGGCAGCGGTGTAAGCGGCTTGGAAGACGGAGTCAAGAGTCGTGGGGTGGATGACATGGGCCATCTCGTGCTGCTTGGGCATGACAGACTTGGTGTCAGCAACAGTAAAGGTGGTGACCGACTGCTTGCTGCGAGCGCGGATGCTCTTCATGTTGCGGAAGATGGGGCCATGGTTGATACCACCGGAGCGCATGCCGGACCAGATGTCATTGGGGTTGATGCGAATCCTGTAGTGAGAGTCCTGGGTAGGCTGATTGACAGCGTGCTTGGCAATAGCACCGAACTGGACAGAGATTAAACCCTTGCAGTGATCAGTCCACTTGTTGTCCAAGTTAACGGACTGAACAGTGAACTCGGTCCATCCCTTGGTGGAAAGATCCCTCTCACTGCCAGGACGGAGAGAAAGCTGCATCTCAATACCCTCGCTAGTCTCGGGAACCACAAGAGCGTTGAGGATGTCAACATCACGAAGCTGGTAGCCAGCAATCTTCCTGTCACCAGACTGGCGAGCCGCGAAGCGCTGCATGCCCTCAACAGCCATGGCGATGTATCCAGCAGCAGGATAGATCATATTTCCCTGCACACAATGGTCTCTGACCCAAGGAAGGTCACTAAGACGGACAATGTGACGCCAAGTAGGAGCAGCGGGATCGCAACCCAGCACCAGCGAACCAAGCAAATCATGAGGAGCCTCAGACCTCTGCCTCAGCGCGCGGTTGAAGCGCGGCTCAATCCAGTGCTTGGTCGAGTGATTCCAAGGGTAAGCAGGCAAGTCAGTCAACACCTTGACACCCTCAGTGCCATGCGGGAAGTTAACAGCCTTGAGGTTAACAGGATATCCCTTGCGAACAAGGTCGCCAACGAGATCCTGCATGGTATCAACCGCGCTCTTCTTGCGAATCAAGCAGCTGCCATAAGGGATACTGACCCCCTTAAACTCCGGCATAGCCAGAATATCCTGAATAGGACCCGACAGCGCCGCATGCGGACCGACTTCGATAACCATATCAACCGTCGGCTCGCCACCCTCCTCGGCAAAGACCATGCTGCGGAACGCATCCACAAAACGGACACAACCCGTCAACGAGCGCACCCAATGTCCCGGGCTGCCGATCTCGCTGACCTTATCCATCCGCTTGCCGGTGCAAGGAGAAGAGAAGATCATATCCAACTTGCTCTTGGCCGGCTTGACCTTCTTATCCATGGACGCATAATACGCATCAGCGACAGCCTCCATGTGATGCGAATGCCAGGCCGCGTCAACTTTCAGTCTGCGAGCAAAGATGTTCTCCTCCTTCATGATCTGCTCCAGCTCGATCAAGCCCTCGACGTCACCAGACAGGGTAATGCTCGTCGGACTGTTCTCGCAAGCCACGACAACCTGGCCCTGGGTAACCATAGGAAGGTACTTCTCGCCCTCCTCCCTTCCCAGGCCAACAGCCATCATGCCTCCCTTCCTCGCAAACTGCCGGTTGCCCTCTGACGCCAAACCGCCACGAGCAAACGCAATCGCCATCGCGCTCGGCAAGTCCAGCGCGCCAGCCGCATACGCAGCGGCGATCTCACCGGACGAGTGGGAAGTAACAGCCGTCGGCTTGATTCCCCAAGCCTTCAACAGCTCGACCAGCGCAATCTGCACCGCCACGCACACGGGGGTGCTATAATCGAGCTGATTAACCTTGCTAGTCTCGGCATCGCGGCTCAGCTCTTCACACATGTTCCAAGTGGCGCCAAGTTTCTTGAGCTCGACATCGCAGTCTAGCAGAGCGGCTTTGAAGACGGGGTAGACGTCGATCAGCTCCTTGCCCATGGCCCACCATTGGGCGCCTTGGCCGGTGAAGACGAAGCCGATGCGCGGGGCGGCGGTGGAAGAGGCTTTGGCGGGCTTGATGCGGCCGGAGTCGAGGGTGCGGATGAGGGAGTCGATGGTGGCGCCGGAGAAGGTGGCGGTCCAGGGGAAGAGGGTGCGGCGGGCGCAGAGGGTGTGGGCGAGGTTGGAGAGGAGGGCATTTTCGTCGATGGTGGACTTCTTGGACTTCTGATCCTGGAGGTAGGTCTTGAGGTTGGCGATCATGCGCTCGGTGGCCTTTTCGTCTTTGGCGGAGAGGAGGAAGACTTTGGAGTGGTCATTGTTGACGTTGTCGAGGTCGTCGATGACAATTCCGCTATCGGCGTGGTGGTGGCCATTAGTGTACCCGTTAGCGCGGCCGTCAGCGCCATTCGTCAGCGCCTTAGTCCGCTGAGCCGTAGCGATGTAGCTGGTATAATCCTCCACAATGACATGCGCATTCGACCCGCCATAGCCGAAATTGTTAATGCTCGCGCGCCTAATGCCATCTTTGCCCACCCACTCCTCCAGCTCAGTCGGGACCTTCAGCTTCCACTCGTCCAAACTCAACTTCGCATTCGGCTTCTCAAAGTTGACGCTCGGCGGGATCTGGCCCCTCTCCAGCGCCAACGCGACCTTGATGATGGCCGCCACACCCGAAGCAGTCTCGGTGTGGCCAATGTTGGTCTTGACGGAGCCAATGCGAAGCAGCGCGTCCTCGCCGTCGCCCTTGCGCGAGTCCTTGAACACCGAAGCGATGGCGCCCACCTCGATCGGATCGCCCGTCGGAGTACCCGTTCCGTGCGCCTCGAAGTATGTCGTTTGTCCCGGATCGAGACCTGCGCGCTCGTAGCAGGCGCGGATTAGGGCCTCCTGCGCCTCGCCGCTGGGCGTGGTGATGGTCTCGGTCTTGCCGTCTTGGTTGATGCCGCTGTCGCGGATGATGGCGCGGATCGGGTCGCCGTCGCGCAGAGCAGCGTCAAGGGGCTTGAGGATGACCGTTGCCGAACCTTCGCCGCGGCCGTAACCGTTGGCGCGGCTGTCGAAGGCCCAGGATCGGCCGTCCTTGGAGATGAGCGTCATGGAGGACATGGCGAGGAACATGTCGGGGTTGAACATGATGTTGGCGCCGCCCACGATGGACATGGTGGATTCGCCGGAGCGCAAGCTCTGGCATGCCTGGTGAAGCGCTGTGAGGGTGGTGGAGCAGCCGGTGTCGACGGACATGCTGGGACCGCGGAGGTCGAAGAAGTGGGAGAGACGGTTGGAGGCCATGGCGGCGCCGGTGCCCATGAGGAGGAAGCGGGGGAGTGTGTCGGGGTCACGGATCAAACTCTCGTGGTAGTCCCGGAAGAAGGAGCCGGCGTAGACGGAGGTGTTGGAGCCAGCCACATTCTGAAGAGTGATACCAGCTGTTTGGGGTCAGTTGCTGCGTTCATCTGCTTGGAAAGGGGAAGACCTACCGCTCTCAAGGGCTTCATATGTTGACTCGAGCTGCAGACGGAACTGGGGATCCAACGCAGCAGCAGTCTCGGCAGAAAGGTTGAAGAAGTGAGCATCAAACAGGCCAATATCCTCCTTCATAAAGTGGCCTCCTATTACGTTTGTCTATGAGGTATGTTAGCTTCCAACTTTTCTCCATGATCCGCACGGGAGACATACGCCATTCAGCTTCTCAAAGTTGGGGTGGTGGAATCCATCGATATTGAATCGATCTTTGGGAATCTCCGACCACGCACTCTTTCCTTGAGCCAAAAGATCCCAGAGCTTAGACGGGCTGTCGACATCGCCAGCGAATCGGCAGCTCATGCCAACAATGGCAATAGGCATGTTGGAATCCATTATGATATGTGGGGGTTGGGGTATAAAATTAAGAGGGAGTCGTAAGAGTCGTATGGTTTCGTTAGGATGATACGTCGTTTCGTCAACGTCGTTAATGTTGAAAACGACAAAGTATGATATGCCCACAGATAATGGGAGGGGAGGTGTAAGGGCACAAGGTTGGAGGGAGGGGTATCTTGGATTGGTGGTGATGGCAAGCTAGGTGTTTCTCCCTGGGAAGCGAAGAGTTAAGTATTAGAGGTAGGTATGGTGTGTGTAAGATGTGTCTCTGGCTGTCCCGGTCCGGGCTTGGGTAAATCCGATCTCCTCCAAGGACTAAAGACGCCGCCACTTGATGATGTTCGGTCAGGTTAGTCAGACAAGTCAGGGCACGATGCAACACAAGGTTGAAGAGGGCGGAACACGGCCAGACTATACCAAGCTGAAAAAGGGGACGATCTTTAGAGAACCCTTGGTTGATACTGTCATGGACTGTGTATTTTGCCTCTAAAGAAGGTCCCTAGCTCGCATAGTGCTATCCACGATTCGCTATCGCGTTATCTGCTTGGCTTAGATGAGAATCCGATCGAGCCCGAGTGGAGGTGAGGTTCTTTTGGGTGGCTCGGTGTGGACCGCTTATGATACTCCGTCGGTCTGTTAAGGTACGAGATCATGGGGGATCCCAAGTCCGGGGACCTTTATCCAGGGCATCCAGGGCTGTCCAGGACATGGGAGTTCGCATCCACATGGAGCCAAGACCGAGTCCACCCCCTATAGTTCACGGTCTGCACGTCCGGGATCGACTTCAAGCTTCGCAACCTTCGACAACACCGAAGTCTTGGCCGCATTTTCTGTGGGGTGGTTTAGGGTGGACGATAGTGACGGGAGGGACAAAATGAAAGTTACTTGAAAGTTTCAAATCTCTAAAATCTCTATCATTCGTAATTTACATCATATATCCATAAAACGTATAACCTTGCATGCGTGAACATTACGACTATTACGACCATTACGACCATCCTACACACGAAACTTTTTCATTATATATATTAATTTGTATTGAAGTTCTATAGGGAAAAGTTTGTTATATAATTCTTTAACAACAAAATTTATTAAAAATAGGAAAATTCTATTAATAGTTATAAATATAATATAATAAATACGAATAATATATTATATATAGAATATAGAAAATAAATATAAAATATATTATATAGTAAAATATAATTTGTATAGAAGAGAGTAGATTTATAGTAATAAGGTTAGTAGTAATAGGGTTATAATAAAGCTAATAATAATAAGGTAGGGTACGTTTTTAAAAAGTTTTATATTATATATATTAAGAATAATAATATATTAATATTTAAAATAAAGGAAGGGAAGGGCGTATATAAATAAAGAGAACTAATATTAACTTTAATAATCTTATAACTTAATAATAAATATATTAATATAATATTCTTTAAATTATACATTCGATTCTTATTAGTAATTTTTTTTTTACGTAAATAAAGTTTTATTTAGAGGGTTTTTTTTATTATTAAAGTAAAATAAAAATTATTTTCTTTTTTATATATAGAATAGAAAATAAAACGAGAAATATTTTTGGATTCTTTATACTTATTTTACTATAAAACATATCTTAAATCAGCTAAATATATATATTATAAAGTTTAAATATATTATCACGGGCAAAGGGTAGATAGTAGATGTGAATATACGTAATTGCACGAAGGAGAGAAGGAGAGAGTGCAGACGAGTGCCCAGAAGACTGGCCTTATGAGGGCAGTCCAGCTGTGGGCCCGATGTGGGTCCACGGCTGGAGGCCGTCATGGCCAGTCAGCTGACAGCGACAGCAGTCTCAGAAGCTGCTGTGCGCTGGCACAAGGCACGTGAGTTAGAAGCTGCTGTGCGCTGGCACAAGGCACGTGAGTAATTACGTGCGACACAGGCTAACCCTGTGATATATATAATATTATTAAAATATTAAAATATAATATAATATTATCTAAAACCAATACAAACTAAGGTAACCTACTACCGAATAGCTTTTTATAGTAAAGAATTAATATAATTTATTCTATAAGGATTCTTATAAAGGGAGATATTAATAGTAAATAATAGTTACCCAACTAATAAGAGTAAAGGGGAAGTAAAGCTTTACCCTTTTAATTACTTATTTTTATAGCGAAGAGTAAATTTAATAAATATTTCGTAAAACGAATATAGTTTACAAGAGGGACGTAATAATTTATTTTTAGAGCGAAGCTCGAATATATTTTAATTAAGAAAAATAATTAGTCTAAATTATTTACCCTCCGTTTACCGAAGAGGATAAAATCTCTCCCCTTTTATCCTTTTATTATCTTTATCCCGACTATTTAATTTTCGGGATCTTAAAATATATTCCGACCGATTTACTCCTATAACGACTCTATTTCTAATAACCCTAATTCTAAAAACCGGAAAATAATACCCTAAATGAAATTTGCCTTCGAATTTATATAAAGGACCTCATTACAAACTTATTTCAAATAAAATTAGAAAAAAGAATAAACTATTATAAAATTATAACTTAATTTATTGTATATTATTAATCTATCCTTTATTAATTCCTTTATTAAAGGCGGTCTCTATAAATACTTTTATAGGTAAATAAAAGTAATTAATTATAGTTCGCGTTATAATATTATAAATAATTCCCTATTATAATTCGACTTTGTATTTTTCTCTATCGCTTTTAATTCGGGGCGTAATAGGAAGAAATCGAATTAATTATTTAAAGGGCGATAAAATTAGCTATTAAAGAGATTTTTCGGTTAAATAGAGTAACCCTCTACCCCGGGATAAATTCTACGTCCTATTAATATATATATTATTAATAGTTTTAATAATTTATTGCATTTTATAATTTATATTAAATATATCCTCCCGTCTTTCTACCCTTTATTCCCGGAAGACCAATTTAGGATAGGGTCTAATATTGCGTATACCCTAATTTAATATATTATTAACTTAATTAATTTAAGTTATAGTACTTTTAAATATTAATATAAATTATATATTATTCTCCTAAATTTATTTTATTACTACGCTACTATTTAATTATAGTAATATTATAAACTATTCTTATTTAAGCCCTAATTAATACCTTTTCTACCCAAATATAATTATTTATCTAATCCTAATCTTTCTAAGTCGTTAATTTTCTTTAGAATATAAATATAACCGAAGGGGGATTTTACCTATCGATTAACTTCGTATAAAGAGTATTTACGAAAAATAATTTACCCGCCTCTATAATTTAAAGGCTATAAATCTAGTCGAACCCTTATATTAGGAAAGATATAGGGATTTAAAAAATTCTATTAATATATAGGATTAAATATAAAATTAACTCTTCGTCCTTTTCCTTTTAATTTTTATTAATTATTTTCCCTTTTATAGGAATTAGGTAATATATATTCACTATATCTAAATATTCTAAAAGACTTTTACTTCTATTTATACTTATAAATAGTAATAAGAAACCCCGAATATTTAATCTCCTTTTATTGGGTGCAAATCAGGGAGTAATATTTTGAAGGGGAGAATTTATAATAATTATATTTAGGCTAATAAATCTATAATAGAATATATTTCTTCTACGGAATTCCTTAATATAATAAAAAATATTATACCCTTAAACGAAATATTTACACTTCTATTATAAAATACTTTTAGGAAGGAAGGTACTATAATAAAAATACGGATTAATAAATTATCGCCCTAAGATTAGAAGCGTAATAATCGCCCTATCCCTATAATTAAAATTAATTAAAGGGATTATATTAAATATAAAGCAGAGACTTTAAAATTAAAGGGTTAGGGTATTACTTTTAAAGGTAGTTATATATATATATAAGTCGAATTAAATTATATTAATAAAGGCTCCGGTAAGGATAAGAATATAGACGATAATAAGGACGAAATAGAAATTAATATTAAGGAACTTAGTAATTTCGATATTAATTCGGATAAGGATTTGAGGCTATATATAGGTAAGAAATAAGGCGTAAAAGATATAGGAAAAAAGTAGGAGAGGGTATAAATAATTAAAGTACGGTAAATTAATAAAAATTGTAATATAAAATATATACTTCTTTTAATATTAATTTACTCTTTTATAATTTAATATTTAATTTTCCTTTTGAAAGTAGTTAAAAAATTAGACGGCTACTATTATAAAATAATAATAAAAAACGGTAAGGAAAGAGAGGAATAAATAATAAAAGAAAATAGTAAAGGGTATATCGTTTTAAGTTCGGTCTTACCTTCGAAAATATTTAATTAAAAAACCGAATAATTATTCGTATAATAATAATAATAATAAGAAATATAAGAGGGAGGGATAAAAGTAATAAAATTAATAATAAAGGGCGCCAATATTTTAAAATCTTAAAGCTTAATCCTATTCTAAATACGTAGAAGTATCTAATTTTAGGGTTATCGATACTTAAGAATAAATTAGGCGGTTCTTATATTATAGAACTACAGGATTTTAAATACTATATAATCTTTTTTATAATAGTTTCGTCGCTAATAAACCCTTTATACGAACTATTAATATTACCCTTTCGTTTATTATTATTATTTCGAATATCTTCTAAATCGGGGGAGATTTTACTTCCCTTCTCCGAATATATAAATAGGAGTATCGACCTATCGTTGCCGGTTAAGAGATTTTACTCTTAATATATATTAAATTTCGGGGATATTAATAAATAATATAAGTATTCGAAGCTACCAAATATAAAATATTAATATAAATTATATTAATATAAAAAAAGGGCTTTAAAAACGCTTACCGGTAATTTTTTAAAGAATATTTCTATAACTTTTCAAATAAATATTTATTAAAAGGAAGATTAGGGCTAAAAACTATCGTAGATTCGAAGGACATAATTATTACCGACTTCTTTAATAATTATAGAATTAAAAATATTTACTTAATCGTCCTTAAAATTCTATATTTATTAAAATATTTATTTTCTTTCGTTCTAACTAATTAAATATACTTTTTCCTACAATTTAACTATTTTAGCCGAAGAGTAGATTAAATTTAAAAATTACTATAGGAAGTAATTATAGCCGACCTTTCTAATAACTACAAAATTAAAAACACCTACCTAATCGTCCTTAAAATTCTATACCTACTAAAACATCCACTTTCCTTCGCTCTAACTAATTAAATACACCTTTTCCTACAATCTAACCATTTTAACCGAAGAGTAAATCAAATTCAAAAACTACTATAAGAAGTAATTATAACTAACTTCTCTAATAATTATAAAATTAAAAATACTTACCTAATCGTCCCTAAAATTCTATACCTATTAAAATATTTACTTTCCTTCGCTCCAACTAACCAAGTATACTTTTTCTTATAATTTAACTACTTTAGCCCAAAAGTAAATTAAATTTAAAAACTATTATAGGAGGTAATTATAACCGACCTCTTTAATAATTATAGAATTAATAATACCTATTTAATTATCCCTAAAATTCTATACCTATTAAAATATCTACTTTCCTCCGCTCTAACCAATTAAATATATTTTTTCCTACAATTTAACCGTCTTAGCCGAGGAACCGATTAAAGCTAAAAACTACCGCAGGAAATAATTATAACTGACCTCTCTAATAACTATAGAACTAATAATACCTACCTAATTATCCTTAAGATTCTATATTTACTAAAATATCTACTTTCCTTCGCTCTAACTAATTAAATATATTTTTTCCTACAATCTAACTATTTTAACCTAAGAGTAAATCAAATTTAAAAACTACTATAGGAAATAATTATAACCAACCTCTCTAGTAATTACAAAACTAATAATACCTACCTAATCGTCCCTAAGATTTTATACCTATTAAAATATTTACTTTCCTTCGTTCCAACCAATTAAATATACCTTTTCCTATAATCTACCTATAAATATAAGGTTAATTCTTATACTAAAGCTATTTTACTTAAACCCACCTTCTTTTAAATATATAAATTAAGGCCTTAATATATATATTATACTTATAAGTAACCGTTAAATTAAATTAGGACTAAAATTACCGACCCAAATATATTCTCCGTCCTTAAAATTCTATACCTATTAAAATACCTACTTTCCTTCGCTATAACTAATTAAAATACATTTTTTATAATTTAATTATTAAAAGCAAATTAGGGCTAAGATTACCGACCTAAATATATCCCCCGTCCTTAAAATTCTATACTTATTAAAATACTTACTCTCCTTCGCTCTAATTAATTAAGTATACCTTTTCCTATAATTTAACTATTTTAGCCGAAGAACTAATTAAAGTTAAAAACTACTATAGGAGGTAGTTATAACTAATTTTCTAGTAAATAATAACTATAGAATTAAAAACGCCTACCCTAATACGTTTCCTCGTCCTTAAAATTCTACCTACTAAAATATTTACTTTCTTTCGCTCTAATTAATTAAATATACTTTTTCTTACAATCTAACCGTCTTAACCTAAGAGTAGATTAAAACCAAAAACTATTATAAAAGGTATATACTATATAATTATAACCGACTTCTCTAATAGCTATAGAATTAAGAACGCTTACCCCAATATATCTCTTCGTCCCTAAAATTCTACCTACTAAAATATCCACTTTCCTTCGCTCTAACTAATTAAATATACCTTTTCCTATAATTTAACTATTAAATTAAATTAGGGCTAAAACCACCGACCCAAGTATATCCCCCGTCCCTAAAATTCTATACCTATTAAAATACCTACTCTCCTTCGCTCTAATTAATTAAATATACTTTTTCCTATAATTTAACTATCTTAACCTAAAAGTAAATTAAATTTAAAAACTACTATAGGAAGTAATTATAGCCGATTCTCTAGCAAATAGTAATTATAAAATTAAGAACGCCTACCTTAATACGTTTCTTCGTCCCTAAGATTCTACCTACCAAAATATTTATTTTCCTTCGTTCTAATTAATTAAATATATATTTAATTAAAATTCAATTATTAAATTAAATTAAGGCTAAAATCACCGACTTAAATATCCCCCGTCCCTAAAATTCTATATTTACTACAACACCTACTCTCCTTCGCTCTAATTAATTAAATATATATTTTCCTACAATTTAACCATTTTAGCCAAGGAACCGATTAGGGCTAAAAATTACTATAGGAAATAGTTATAGCCGACTCTCTAATAAGTAGCAATTATAAAGTTAAAAACGCCTACCCTAATACGTCTCTTCGTCCTTAAGATTTTACTTACTAAAATATTTACTTTCCTTTATTCTAACTAACTAAATATATATTTAACTATAATTTAACTATTAAATTAAATTAGGGCTAAGATTACCGACCTAAGTATATGCCCTATCCCTAAAATTCTATACCTACTAAAATATTTATTTTCCTCCGTTTTAATTAATTAAGTATACCTTTTCCTACAATTTAATTATTTTAGCCGAAGAACCGATTAAAGCTAAAAACCACCGTAGGAGGTGGTTATAGCCAATTCTCTAGTAAATAATAATTATAAAGTTAAGAACGCTTACCCTAATACGTCTTTTCGTCCCTAAAGTTCTCGCTACTAAAATATCTACTTTCCTTCGTTCTAATTAATTAAATATACTTTTTTATATAATTTAACCATTTTGGCCGAAGAGTAAATTAAGGCCAAAAACTACTATAGGAAATATATATAATAGTTATAACCGACTTCTCTAGTAGTTATAGAATTAAAAACACCTACCTAATCGTCCCTAAGATTCTATACTTATTAAAATATCTACTTTCCTTCGCTCTAATTAATAAAATATATATTTAATTACAATTTAACTATTAAATTAAATTAGGGTTAAGATTACTAATTTAAGTATATACTCCGTCCTTAAGATTTTATACTTATTAAAATATTTATTTTCTTCCGCTCTAATTAATTAAGTATACCTTTTCTTATAATTTAACTATTTTGGCCGAGGAACCGATTAAGGCTAAAAACTATTATAGGAGGTAATTATAGCCGACTCTCTAGTAAATAGTAATTATAAAATTAAAAACGCCTACCCTAATACATTTCTTCGTCTTTAAAATTCTATTTACTAAAATATTTACTTTCCTTTATTCTAATTAATTAAATATACCTTTTCCTATAATCTAACTATTTTAGCCGAAGAGCAAATTAAATTTAAAAATTATTGTAGGAAGTAATTATAATTATACCTACTAAAATATTTATTTTCCTTCGCTCTAATTAATTAAATATACCTTTTCTTACAATTTAACTATTTAACCGGTAAATAGACCGTATTTATATATTAATATACTAAGCGTAGTCCTACTTTCTATTTAATTATAAGTAAATAATTAGGGAAGGGCCTTTATTAACGCTAACGAATATGAAGGCTCCTCTCTATTTATTTAGTACGTTAATTACGTCCGAAAGGTAGGTTACTTAGGGATATAAATACCCTATTTAATAATAATTTTAACCTATTTATAATTATTTAAATAGTAATAGGGGTTATACTCTTTAAGGGCTAAATTTATATTTAATTTTAAGCTTTAATCGGTTAAGAGGGTTAGAATAAGTATAATCTCCCTTAAATAGACGTTTTCTTATCCTTAAAGGGTTTAAATCGTTTGAAATTCGGATAAAAGTATATTATTGGGCCGGTAGTATACCGTAGAGTATAGGATCTATTTTAAAACTTTACTAATAAATATAATAATCGAGGGCTAGTAGCGAATAGATTCCTTTACCGGTACTTTAATATATAGCTCTAACTATTTTAATATATTCTAAATATTAATTTTATATTAATATTTACTATTAGAGTACTTTATAATTTATAAGTAGGTACTAATAATCTACCCTTAAGGCCTAAAGAATATTTATAATATAAAATATATATTATTATCCGTCCCCCTTTTATAACAATAACCCTATTTATTTTTATACTTTCCTTTATAATTTTTAATTATATTCTACTTTTTTACGCTATAATTTACTCCGGCGGCCTTTTAAATTATTAGCGTCTATATAATAGCGAATATGTAGTTAGGGCTATAAATACCGATTTATATTCTAATAATATATTAATTCGGTTAAACGAATAGGATTACCCCTTTTTTATTACTTTAATATTCTATTACGCCCCAACTTAATTTAACGTTTTATATCCCCTTTCTATATTAATTATTATTTCCCCCTCCGGCTATTTTTTTCTATTCCTTAAATATTTTTAATTTTTATTTTTTCCTTCCCCTATCCGTTTTGCGCTAATTTTTTCTCTTTCTTACCCTATCTATATAACTTCTTCTACGAGGATTTATATAATTATTAAGTATTTTATACCCTAAGGCGACTATATACTCTCTTCTATTTTAATTTCCTCCTTTTATATTTAATCTTTGCTAATATTTTCTTTAGTATATCCTATATTAAAGATTTTGAATAAGGATTTGTATAGCTATTAAATATTTTATACCCTAAAATAACTATATATTTTCCTCTATTCTAATCTCCTCCTCTTATATTTAATTTTCGCTAGTATTTTCTTTAGTATATCCTATATCGAAGGTTTTAAATAAAGATTTATATAATTATTAAGTATTTTATACCCTAAGGCGACTATATATATTCTTCTATTCTAATTTCTTCCTCTTACGTCCAATCTTTACTAGTATTTTCTTTAGTATATCTTATATCGAAGGTCTTAAATAAGGATTTGTATAGCTATTAAATATTTTATACCCTAAGGCGATTATATATTTTCTTCCGTTCTAATTTCCTCTTCTTACGTCCAATCTTCGTTAGGGTTTTTTCTAGTCTATTCTATATATATAGCCTCTTCTATAAGGATTTATATAACTATTAAATATTTTATACTATAAAGCGATTATATATATTCCTAAATAATAATAATATATATACTACGTAATTTAATTAATTAATAAATTCGTTTTATTAAGTAAGTTAGGGGGGGATATATATACGTTCGAGGCTATATTTGAAGGAGGCGATATTTAATTTATTTATATATAGGGTTTCTACGTCGAATACTTTTATTCCGGGCTATTATACGCCCTATTTACTTTTAGCCTCTACGAATAACCCTCCTTCGATAATTAAATCCGCCCGAAAGAAAATAGTCTATACGAATAGTAAAAGGGCTTCCTAAAACGAATTTATTTTTACAAACGGAACCGTTTCCTAGAACGAATTTACCGCCTCTTAAAATAAATTTACTTTTACAAACCGGGCCGCCCTTTAGAATAAATTTATTTCTACGAACTAGACCGCCCTTTAGAACGAATTTGCTTCTACGAGCCGGGTTACTCCTTAGAACGAATTTATTTCCGCGAACTAAGCTACCCCTTAGAACAAATTTGCTTCTATAAGCCGGGCCGTCCCTTAGAACGAATTTGCCTCTACGATTATTCTTAGCCCTAAAGGCCAATTCTTCCCCCCGGATAAAGAATTTAGCGCGGTACGTATTATATTAATATAATACAAAGTTACTTAATTAATAAATATTTCTAAAATCCCCCTATAAAATTATTAGTATTATATTCGAAAAATAGCAACGTTTATTCCTATTACCGTTCGGTTATTATTTAAATTATTCCTATTTAAAAATTATGCTATTACCTTTACAACTTCGAATATATACCGATAAAAAATCGCAAAGGTTATTAGGTAGAAGCTAGCCGTTATAATATTTCGGATAGGATATAGTAATGTTTTATTTAATATTTTATTAAAAATTAGAAAAAAGTTATATAAATTTTATAGTTTATTCCTAAAGGCCGGATTACTTTTCCCTACCTTCGTTACTATCCTCCCTAAATATATTTCGATTATATATATATTTCCAAAATATCCTTCTTACGTTTTAATACTAAATTTATTTTCTTCTATATAAATTTTAATTAGAAAATAGAATTTATTCGATATTTTAAACCCTTCGATACCTTTTATTAGATTTACGCCGACTACGAAAATACTAGCGTTATTAATAACCCGAAATAGCTGTATAATTTCTTCGAATATATTATTAATAAACGTAGAGTAAATTATATTTCGGTAATTAAAGAATTTATATTTACTCTTCCGGAGGAAAAAAAGCGTAGATTTTTTATATAGGAATAGAAATATATAATAGGCGCGAACTATAATAATTATCGAAATTTCGACCTTTATAATTTTAATAATAATTATTTCGATAACGATAGAAAAATTTGTACTAAAATTCCGAAAACCGAAGTAACCGAGGAAGGTATTTTAAATATAGGAAAATAGCCTTTATTCCCTCTATAAGTATTAACGAATAAATCCTTATTATTACTTATTTTTAATTACTATATTATTTAACTATATATTATAGAACGTAAACAGGAGGATATTAATAAAAATAATAATACCGCCGGCCCTTTTTAATAATTGCCCCCTAATAATTTAAGTAAGTTAAATATTATATTATTATTACCCGTTTTTATTCTATTTACTTTCTAATTATATATAATAGAATGGATACGACTTAATTCCGTAAATTAATAATCGGTAAATTAACGGTCGGGGATATCGAATTAGGGGTTAATAATATAGAATTAAAGGTTGGTAATACGGAATTAGTAGTCGGTAAAGGGGGAGACTCTAAATTATTATTTTTATAGCTAAACTATTAATTTAATTTAAAAATTTTATTATTTAAACTTATTAATTTCTTTTTTATATAAATAATTTATTTTATATATAAAGTAGGAGAATAACTATTAGAAACTTTTATTTAATACCCTAATCGCTAATATTAGTCTTCGCCGTCGTAATAAACTTCTACCTCTTATTATCGTATAAGTTATACTTTTATACCCTTTACTTTTAGTATAGGAAGTATTATTTAGATTGGAAATTGAATTATTATAATTACTATTAATATTAAAATTACTTTTCGGATAGTATTATTTAAGGGGAAGGAGGCTATTAGGGATTAATTCTTAATTTAATTAAAAAATTATATTAATATATTTAGTAAGGTAGGGATAGTAGTTAATATTTTAAATACCTAACCTACATAATAATAGTAACGGGCGAAATTATTAAAGAAATTATACTTCGAAGAATAAAGTAGGTAGGCGGTAATAATTTTTTAATTATATAGGTTTAAACTAATAAGTTTAGCCTATTTTTATATTAATTTAGTCGTTTCTTATTTAATCGAAAGGTTTATTAGTTTTTAAAACGGTAATCTCCTAACCTAAGTAATTAAAGTCTTATTTAATCGAAAGGTTTATTAATTTTTAAGGTTCGTCCCTTTTAAATATCCCGGAAATTTTCTAATAAGTCCGATTCGATACGTAGAAAATAAATAAAGTAATTTAGTTAAATTATAAGGAAAATAATAATAATATAAAATTTAAAGAAATTTACTATATTTTTACTAATAGTCTCTATACTTCTAATATATTAAATAATATAGTTCTAAAATTAATATAAAAATAGGTAAGCGGCGGTAGTAATCTCTTAATTGTATAGGTTTAGGCCGATAGGTTTAGGCTAATTATTTTAGCCTATTCTTATATTAATTTAGTCGTCGAAAATATTTTATTTTAGAGAGTAGGTGGTAATAGTAATTTCTTAATTATAAAGATTTAGGCTAATAGGTTTAAATTAATAGGGATTAGTTTTTAATTTGGTTGAAAAATTATATTAATATACTTAGTAAAGTAGGGATAGTAATTAATTATTTTAGCCTATTCTTATATTAGTTCCCGTTTATTAAGATTATAGAGCTTAAAAGAGGATAATTATTCGTAGAAAGTAATAATAGTGATTTCTTAATCGTAAGGGTTTAAGCCGATAGTTTTAGGCTAGCTATTTTAGCCTATTTTTATATTAATTTGGGTAATAAAATTATAAATAGAATTTTAGATAGGGAATATTAGATTCGTAGTAACGACCTTTTATAGAATTATTAATTTCTTCCCGTCTATTAAAATTGTAGAGCCTAAAAGAGGATAATTATTTATAGAAAATAGTAATAGTAATTTCTTAATTATAAGGGTTTAGGCCAATAGGTTTAGGCCGATAGCTTTAGGCTAGTTATTTTAGCCTATTCTTATATTAATTTAAGTAATAAAACTATAAGTAGAATTTTGGATAGGGAATATTAGATTCGTAGTAACGACCTTTTATAGAATTATTAGCTTCTTCCCGTTTATTAAAATCGTAGAGCCTAAAAGAAGATAGTTATTCGTAGAAAGTAGTAGTAGTAATTTTTTAATTGTAAGGGTTTAGGCCGATAGTTTTAGGCCGATAGTTTTAGGCTAGCTATTTTAGCCTATTTTTATATTAGTTTAAGCGATAAAACTATAAGTAGAATTTTGGATAGGGAATATTAGATTTATAATAACGACTTTTTATAGAATTATTAGCTTCTTCCCGTTTATTAAAATCGTAGAACTTAAAAGAGGATAGTTATTTATAAAAAGTAGTAGTAGTAATTTTTTAATTATAAGGGTTTAGGCCGATAGCTTTGGGCCGATAGCTTTAGGTTGGCTATTTTAGCCTATTTTTATATTAGTTTAGGCGATAAAACTATAAGTAGAATTTTAGATAGGGAATATTAGATTCGTAGTAACGACTTTCTATAGAATTATTAATTTCTTCCCATTTATTAAAATTATAAAATTTGAAAGAGGATGGTTATTCGTAGAAAGTAATAGTAGTAATTTTTTAATTATAAGGGTTTAGGCCGATAGGTTTAAGCTAATTATTTTAACTTATTTTTATATTAGTTTAGGCGATAAAACTATAAGTAGAATTTTAGATAGGGAATATTAGATTCGTAGTAACGACTTTTTATAGAATTATTAGCTTCTTCCTATTTATTAAAATTATAGAGCTTAAAAGAGGATAGTTATTTATAAAAAGTAGTAGTAGTAATTTCTTAATTATAAGGGTTTAGGCTAATAGGTAGTGATTTTTTAACTTTATAGTACTAAATTAAATATATAATATACGGTAGTTAATAAAATATAAATATTTTATAATATTCGGAATAATTAAAGTAATATTTAAAAGTAATATTAGAATAAACGATAGCGGAGAGATTATTAACGAATATTATAATCGATTTTTATACTCTTAAAGCCTTCCTTCTTCCTATTATAATAGATTGTAAAACTAATTAATTCTCTTAAGTAAGTTATTTTGTAATAGTAGAGATATTTACTATAAATCCGTCTAATTTTATTCATATTTAGGTTAGAAAAGTCGATAAAGGAGGCGAAGGAGGTTATTAGGGATTAGTTTTTAATTTGGTTAAAAAATTATATTAATGTACTTAGTAAAGTAGGGATAGTGGTTAATTATTTTAACCTATTTTTATATTAGTTTAGTCGTCGAAAATATTTTATTTTAGAAAGTAGGCGGTAATAGTAATTTTTTAATTATACGGGTTTAAGCCGATAGTAATTTCTTTTTTTAATTATATAGGTTTGGGCCAATAGGTTTTAAGCTAACTATTTTAGCCTATTTTTATATTTAATTATTAAAGAGATTTTACTTTAGAGAGTAGGTAATAATAATAATTTTTTAATTATATAATACGGATTTAAATTAGTTCTTTTAATTTATTTTTGTACTAACTCCTCCTCCCTTAATTCTTTTACTTTATATACTTCTAATATTAAATCGCCCCTCTATTTTTTAAAAGTAAATTCGGATATCTTTAATAATTAAAATAATAATTTCGAATATTTTATTACTTTAAATAGAAGGATAATAAAAAGGTTATTTATTATTTATATTAGGATTAATATACCCGTTTGGAGGGGGGGGGGGGAGGATATTCGTTTAAAAAATTTCTTCGTCCTTAAGCGTTTTTATATATTTCTAATAATTAAAGTTTTACTTAATTAAAAAGTTTATTAGCTTTTAAAACAGTAATCTGCTAACCTAGGTAATTAAAGTTTTATTTAATCGAAAGTTTATTAGCTTTATATTTTAAAACGGTAATATCCTAACTTAAATAATTAAAATCTTTATATTATTTAATTAAAAAGTTTATTAACTTTATATTTTAAAGTAGTAATTTCCTAACCTAAATAATTAAAGTCTTTTAATTTAAAATTTTCTTATTTTAAATAAGAAGCGAGAATTTAGGGTATAGGCTATTAATTTTAATAGAATTTTTAATAATTTTAAAAGTCGTCGAAGAAATAAAGACTTTATATATTTAATTAATTCGCGGTAGATAGTATAATTCTTTAAATTAGAAAACGCGTTTTCTAAAAACTTAAATTATTAAAACTATTTTATATTACCCGGAATAGAATATCCTTAATCGTATAAGTTTAGGCTGATAAATTTAGCCTATTCTTATATTAATTTAATCGTCGACGATATTTTATTTTAAAAAGTAAGTAGTAGTAGTAATTTTCTAATTGTAAGGGTTTAGGCCGATAGATTTAAGTTAAAGAAGTCGACGAAAGAAGCGAAAGAAACTATTAAAGATTAATTTTTAATTTAGTATTAATATTATTATATTTTATTTACCCTTAATTAGCGAAATTAGTACGTAAATTATCCCGCCTTCCCTATAACCCTAATCCTAATATATTTTAATATATATATTCTCTCTACCCTTATTTTAATTTAATTATAGTAATTAAATTATTAAATACTTTATAACCCGCTATATTTTAACAAACTATTTAATATATTAATATTATTATACTTTATTTACTTTTAATTAGCGGGATTAATATACGGATTATCCCGCTTTCCTTACAGTCCGCTATTATATATACTAAACCCTAACAACCTTTAATTTTAATTTTAATTCGAATTCGATTAGTAGTTTTAAACCGAATCCCGTTTAAATAGTATTAATAGTATTATATTTATACCTAAATCCGAAGGATTCGTTTTCGGGAATAATAAAGTATTTATAAATATAGAACTATATTTCTTAAATATTTAATATTTATTAAAGAGTTTTCTAGTAAGATACTTCTGGAAAATTCTACCGGATTACCTCTTAAACCGGGTTATTTTTATAAAGTATAAAGGATAAAATAAATAAAAAGGCTATAGTATTAATTTAGAAGAAGGTAATACGGTATAGTAGTAATAATAAAATTTGTAGAGGAAAGGATTAGAGCGCTAAAAAAGAAGTAGAAATAGGGTTTTCTTATATTTAAATTAGCTTAATTTACCCTTTTAGCGGGTAGTTAACTAGTAAAATAATAATTAGAATTTTATAAGAGAAGAATTAATTATTATAGTAATTAATATATATAAAGATATAGAATATTATTTTACTTAGGCCGTTAAGAAGGTTATTAAAATTAAGGAAAAGGTTATTAATTATAGGAACCGAGTTAATAAGTATAAATTACGACCGAAGAATATTAAAATCGAGGTTGGAGATTTAATATTAATTTATAATATTATTTGTCGTATAAATATAAATATAATTAAAAAATTAATTTACTGCTAGCGTAGACTTTTCCGAATTTATAAAGTTTTTAATAGGAATATTTATTACGTATTTACTTTTAAAAATATTAAAACCGATAAATTAATTTCTTTTAAGAGGATTAAAAGGTTTATTGTTTAGGATAATATTATATTAAATTTAGATAAGCCCAATTCGTTATTAGACTATTTTAATCCTAATATAATTGATACTATACCGAACCTTAGTATTATATTTATTTAAAATAAGGAATTGATTTCTATATAATAATTTGGGGAATTTTTTTCCTGTTTTTTCCTTGGTGCCGTATACTGAGAGTCATTATAAGAAGAGAGGTTTAGACAGTAGGAGGAGATCAGCTCCTGGTTATAATAGGTCGAAGGGTATTATTGGCCTAGAAATAAAAGGGTAGAGACTCCTTCCTTATTTAGAGGAGGAAGATAGATAATTTAGATTAGATATTACTCTTAACGAATATATTTGAATTTATACTCTCCAAATCTACTCTTCGTTAAATCCGTTTTGCTTTGTAAATCCCTTCCCCTATTTGAGAAATTTAACCTCTAAATTTGCTCTTTACTCTTTTTTTAAAGTCTTCGGAATTTTGAAATTAGAAGTAATACTTCGGTATTACTTCTAATCTCCTCCTTAAATATTTATAGCAATTATTTAGAGTTTTAATTCTAGTCTTATTATAAATATTATAACCTTCTATAGACAATTTAATTTATTCTATTAAGTTTTAAAGTTCTTCCTTTAAATTTTGTAGGGTTATTGTCTTTTTTTCGTAGTATGGTTTTTGTTCCAAATTAAATAGTAATAAGGATAAAATGAGTTTTAAACTCTTAGCTAGATTAATTAATACGAATTCGAAGAATTTCCGGCCGGGATTCTTTATAAATATAGAGGTTAGCCCCCCTTTCTTCGGAATATTAATTTAATAATCGATTAAATAATAAATAGTTAATTGCCCCCTATAATAACGGAATTATTTAATCGATTCCTTAGAGATATTAATATTGGATATATATAGTTCTTCGCCTCCTCGTCCAATTTACAATTTGCTAATATCCTTCGATAAGTACTCTAGCCCCTTTCCCTTCTTTTATTAAATTATAATCGATATAAATTACGAAAAAGAACTATATTAAAAGATTAAATTAATAAGAAAATAGATTAGAAACAATAAAATTAGTAGTTTAAATTATATAAGAGTTTAAAAAAGTCGAATTAGAAATAGAGAATTAATCCGCCCTTTACTCCCTTTACCTACCCTTACTATAAATATTTGAGAATTATACGCCGAACTTTTCTTTCGATTAATTGCAACCTTATTCGGCTATATTATATTGATTTTTCGAACCTTACTAATCATTTTTTTATTTATATTAGGCTTCCTTTTAAAAGCGAATATTATTAGCAAAGTAATTATTAATAGCGATTAATATAATTAAGAACGCTATTAAATAAGCGAACTATTTTTAAATACCCCGATTCCCAGCCGTATTAAACCGCCCAATCTAGATTCTAATATCTAAAATTTAGTAGTATAAAGGTACTTATATAATACTAATCCTTTAAATAAAAAACGCTAAATCTATTTATTTTTAAATAATTATACCGACCCTTATAATTATTATTTTATATACCTATTAATAAATTTGCCTATTTATTATTTCCTATTTAATTAAAGACTTTTATTCTTTACCGAATCCTTATTTAATAATATATCCGATTCCTCTTCTAAATATAATAACCCCTCTACTCCTAAGGTTAATATTCTTAAAGTTCCGGTTAAGGGAATAAATCCTCTTATAGTAGTTGTACCCCTTAATTTTATTTTTAATTAATCTAATATTTAATAGGGCTATAATATTAAATTTAAGAAGAAGTTTGATAGTAAAAGAATTACCAAATACTTCGAATTTTTCGAAGAAGAGGTTAATTATATTAACTTCGGCAATAATAAATTTAAAATTAGTGCTTAAATTATTTAATATAAGAAATAGCCTAAGGACATTACTAAAAGTATCCTCCGCTAACTTAAGTAAAATAACGATATTTCTTAGGAGAATTTTATTAAAGCCTTTAAAATAATTTATAAAGCTAAGGACCCTAAATAGACGGATAATATATTTACTACTTTTAAAAAGTTCTATACTAAGCGAGTCCTTTATAAGAAAAATAAAATCAATAAAACTATTTTTAATTATATTACCCTCTTTATTCGCTAGAACGACATAGATAGGGAGGCTATTAAAGACTTAACTATTAAGAACTTCTATAAGAAATTAAATATTAAAATTAGGTAAATAATTACTAGTATTATATCCGCTAAGAATAAAGAAGTAATTTTTAAAATAAATTAAACTACTTTCTATATAGACCTTTAGGAGGTTATTATTTAATAATTTAAAATATTATTTTCTAGCGATTCTTTAAACTCTTCCGACTCTAACGAAGAGGAGATTACTACTAAAAAATATAAAATTAAAAAGAAAGTTATTAATATAGATAATTCTTCTTTATTTAGCGAAGGTAGTATAATTATTATTAAGAAGATTACCTCTATTAAAAAGGTTAAAAAGTAATCGGCTAAAATAATTAATCCGGTCCTACCTATTAAAATTAACGAAATTATTAAACGTATCGACAATTTAATAAATAAGCTCGCTAATTAATTTAAAAAGCTAATAATTTACTACTCTAAAATAGAAAATATATAGCACCTCACCCAACACTTTCCTCCCGCCCCTTAATAGTCCGTATACCCTACTTAAATCCTTTATCTTCTTATATAAATTAATACTATACCAATTTCCGGCTTTAGCCGAGGTAGAAATTAATACCCTTTATTTCGTAGCGGATATACTCCCTACAATTATATTTCTCGTAATAACCGGGCTCCTACTATATACTATTAGTATAGAAATAACTATTTTATATATAAATATAATTAAAAATAGTATAATTTCCTATATAAGTACTATTTATTTTCCGCAATTTAACCTTTTAGGGGATTAAATATTCAAATCTTTCTTAAATTTAGTTAGGACCCTAACTAGAGAATAAATTATTAACTATATATTAATACTTAACGTTAAAATAAAGTTAGGGAATTATTCCGGTCCTTAATAATTATAGAAATTAATTACCTAAACTACTCTAAATTTAAGAAATAAGAATTAAAATAATTTAAGGGAGGAAATTCTAAAAAGTTTAACTACATTCCTAATTTCAATTTACTTCCTTTAAATAATAAGGAAGCATAGGAAGAAATTTAGGCCGTTAACGCTAAAAGGAAGAAGGTTAAAACTAATATTATTTAAATTAATAAATATAATTACTTCTATAAAATAATATAAATTATTTAAGAGAGGGCGGCAACTACCTATATAATTGTAGTTAACTTTAAGGAAAAATTCTTCAACAAATCTCTAAAAGTTATTAAATTAATAAATTCGGGCAATAAAGTAGAAATTAATACCCCTAAATCTTCTTCCGCTATAATTATTACCGTAAAAGAAACTAAGAAACCTAGGATTTTTAGTAAAAATCTCCTCCCCTCTATTAATACCCCTATATTCGCAACGGCCCCTCCTTTTAAAGAAATTAATTTAAATAAGCGAACCCCTAAGTATAATATTATAATTATAGAGGAGAAGTAATTTGCCTCTAAATTTATTACTAAGAGAGCCAAAAAGGTTTACTTCTTTAAAAAACTTAAAGACCCTAAAATTCGTAATAATATAACTAAATTAAAGGATTTTTGCCCTATAGTAATAAAATTTATAATTACTAAAGTGAATATTACTATTAAAAACGTTATTAAGAACAATTTTACTAATACTATAACTATTTATTAATAGGTTAATCTACTTAATAGTACTAATTATAATGATAATAATAATATACTTAAACCCGAATTTAAATATAATAGGAGCGCTATTTGTAATAATACCCTTGAGGCCAATAAATTCATCCCTATTATACTTAAAGCTAATATTTAAATATTGACTTTATCCCTTAGCAACGGATTTACTCCTTCTAAAATAATAACCAACTTTATAAAAATAATAAGAAATACTAATATATCTTCTCTCTATAACTAAATTAATTCGATAGGGGTATATAACCTTCTAATATTAAAATGGCGAACCTTTAAACAATTCCAGTATAAGCTTATACGAAGAATATTAGTTCGTAAGGCCCTTATTAATATTATAAAGTATACGGAGATATCTATTTTAATTATAGAAAAAGGAATTATTAAATTCCTACTATTACTTATACTAATAATTTCTATTAAAGTAAAGGGAGGGTAGAAGATCGCTACCTTATTCAATATTAGTATAGAGTATAATACTATTTATAAAGAATTTATAAATCGGTTTAATTTAAATACTATTAGTATAGTAATTAAAAACATTAATAATAATAGAAATAAAAAGAATTTCCTTAGGGAAACCTATAAAAAGATTTACTTATTCGATAAGGGTAGAGAGGTCTACTTCTTCGTTATTAAAAACCGTTTACCCAACTATAAAATTATATTAGGTTTACCCTTCTTTTAAAACACTAATATCTATATAAAATATAAAAATAATAGTAAAAATTATATATCGATTACAATTAGCGGGATAGTAATCCGCGCCGCCTTAATCGTTAATTTAGAAGAATTAATAAGTACTAATTAGCGGGTTTAAATTCCGAATAATACTTACAGCCCTTGTAATACTTAATAGGGAAAGTACTATAAATATTAGTTTTTCGGTAAAAATAGAACTACTAAATTAAATAAAGTTTAAAGAGGATAACGAAGGGATCGCCGCCTTTACTAACAAAGTAATAGAAGAAGTTATTTCAATATTATATAAAGAAAAAGAAAAGTATTAAACGCTATAGAAAATATAGGAAATTATTAGAAGAAAAAATATAAACTCTAGGGTTAATTCGAATTTAGAGAATATTATTCGGCTACGTTTAATATAAAGTAAAAGAATAAATTTTAAGGCTAGCGAAGAAGAGGGTTAGGAGGAATTAGAAGTAGTCGTCGTTTTAAAAAAGGCGAAGAAATAGATTAAGAAGGTTTTAATAAAAGAATTTAAGAGGGTTATAAAGAAATTTATAAATAAAATAAAAAAATAGAAGTTAAAAACTCTTTTCGTATATATTAATACTATATATAAAAAGGTCGGATAAAAGGTTAACCCCATCGATAATATAATTTCAAATAGATTAAAACTTAAAGGGAACCCTAATTAGAAGGTAAATAAAATAGTAAAAATCTAAGAGCGGATTAGTAACGCCCTAGAAAATTTCGGTATAGAATAGAATTCTTACGTCGTTCCTTAATTTACAAAGTTAATTAGAGGGTTAAAATTAATAGAAGAGCGTCTTTAAACTATTATCCAAACGGTCTAGAATATTCTAAATACCGGGGAAATTAAATTATTTACTTATATCCTTTTCAATAGGGAGAACGCTTTCGCTTAGGATTTTATAGAATATAGAAAGCTTAACGTTAAAATAATCCCTCCCTAAGAAATCCGTACTATTCTATATACTATTTAGTAAATTAAAATTATTCTAATCCCTAAGGCTCTTTATAATAAAGTCTATAATTTACTTAAAAATAGGGTTAAAAAAGGAATTTTTGAAGAAAACTACACTACGTATAAAAATAATTAATTCTTCATTATTAAAAAGGATAGAAGTCTACGCTTAATTAATAATATTCAACGGATTAATAAAATAACCCTACAAAATATAAATCTACCCCTAAACTATAAAAAGTTTAGTAAAGGTTTTAGAGGTTATAAAATAATTTTACTATTAAATCTATTCTCCGACTATAATTAGATCCCCTTCGATAAAGTTAATAGAAATTTTACAACCTTCTCAATACTATTAGGGCACTTCCGGATAACCACCCTACTTTAAGGAGGTATTAATTCTATTGCCTAATTTATAAGAATAATAACCTATATACTCTACAATTTAATCCCTAATATTTACTAACTATACCTTCATAATATTTATATTAAAAGCCCTAGAACCGATTATAATAGGGAGGTAATTAATATTAAAGGTATTAGGAAATACGTTTTAGAATATTTTATAAATATTAATAAAATCCTTTTCAACGTAGAATTAATAAGAAGGATAGTCGCCGCCGTTAAATCCTAATAGTACTAAAATTAAATTATCCTTATTAATTACCTTTACTCTCCCGACGGCAAATTATTAATTGCCGAAAAAGTCGCCAAAATTAATAAATAGACTTATTATAAAAAGTAGTCTAAAAAAAAAGGTAAAGAGCTAAAGTAGGTTAGAGCCTTCTTTAATATTATAGGTTACTACCGGATTTAAATTAAGAATTTTAATATTATTATAATCCCCTTCTACGCTTTAATAAGGAAAGGAATAGAATAGAACTAGGGGGAAAATAAGTAATTCGCTATAGAATATTTTCAATATTTAATAATTATAGCCCCAATCCTCGCTACACTAATATACGATAATAACCAATATAA